>JADLZK010001436.1:0-577707 GCA_015847255.1 Hyparrhenia diplandra
TGATTCCTCCATGATCGAGATGGCAGCAGAAAGCGAGAGGTGTATCGAGATATGAACACAGCCAGCAGACGTCGGCATGCCCGGACTGCCGACGAGCATGCCTAACATGAAGATAGGACGTTCGACGCAACCGTTTGACGAGCGTGTGAGGACTCAAAGGCGGTTGATCATCACTGGGCGGAGGCATGCGGAGGCATGCATCTGCATGATCAACATGCTAAATCCATACGTGTACGGCAAAGCGAGCAAGGAATCCCTTATCTGCACTCGAGCCATTCACGCACCTGAACTTAGCAAATACTTACATGCAAGATGGGTGGTCAACAACATCTACAACAATGATAGCACCGGCCGCACTAAAGGTGTGGTCATTGATCCCATAATTACATATTGATTTCCTAGAATCTATTAAATTTGATCATCCTATAATTATAATTTAATTTGTCTTCTTTTCCATGTACTTATGTTATATAATACCGTTTACAACTTTAGGTGAGAATAGACCAACAGAATTATAAAAATGAAAACAAAATTATTGGATCTCTATGAATAAATAAGGGTATTGATATAATTCCTAGTCACCATAGCTTATAATTTTTGTTCACTTTAATATAGTTTTATTAGATTACTTCAAGTTTATATGTTAATGATGTTAAAAATTATGGGACCGTGATCCATGCGATTATAAATAATGCATATATGGAAAAAACCATAAACCTCCACAATTATAAAAGATAACTAACTAATGATGATATTTCTTTTTATAAATTATAAATGACCACCTTCAAGTTTGGATTCATATTAACCATATCGCATGCATGAGAGATAATATAATGCCATATATATAGTTATATATAATCTATATCTAAATTATATATTTGAACCGCTCATCAAAATGTGAACAAAAATCTCTCAAATCTACATATAAATGCTAATATGAAAATAAATTCAACATCCACAAGCACAAATATATGTCACAAAGCATTTTGAAATAATACACACTTATGTCAATATTAAAGTTGAAAACCATGCACGTAGCTATGTTAAACTCGCGATGGGACCCGTAGTAAAACAAGTGTACATTAGAATAATATCTTTTTACAAAGTTATCGAATAGGGAAAAATATCATTAGCAAATCATATATAGTAATGGCACTTTACGCTTCACTTTAAGTTAAATTAATACTACTTATGACAATAGACTTGCAAGTTGTTATCTCAAAAAGGCTTAAACAATTTGATTTGAACATTATATCATACTGATGTTAGTAAAGTTTGTTTCTTAATGATTATTTGTTTAATAAAATAATATTAATACAATACAATAAATTCAACAAGATGAGTACCATGGTGCACGGTGAAACAATTGATTATGAGATTATAAAATCTAAGGTATCTTAGAACCTGGAATATTCTTTTAATAAAAAATAAAAAATAATGACATATACAATAAGCATTGGAATTTCAAATTAACATGTGTCAAAAGTGGAAAGTGAAATACAGATTTTGTGATATCACATAAAGTGATAAGAGTTTGTATACTTGAAGTGTATGTTTCAACTAGACACATATAGTGCTAGAAAATATTAATCATATAAATTATTACTCATGAAATCTGCTATAATTTTTTTAAAAAATAGATCATAAAATTCATACAGAAACCTAAAAGATTCATTGGTAGACTATAATCACCATCGCAAATAATAGTTGATATATCTAAGAAATTAATAAGGTCAAAATAACTAAATCAATAATTGATAGATTATCAAAACTGAATATAGACTATAGAGTACCGATTATGTAGCTACTATTAGAATATTAGTGAAGTGAATTTTTAATATAAGTAATTTTTTTAGTTACTGTCCAAAGATTATAACCTGTATGAGAGCACGGAAATATTTATTTTAATAAGGTTATCAACCATGCAAATATATCCTTACGAAACAACGTAGTAATAAGAGTTATAATTTACTTATATTAACACTTATGACAATAAATTTTGTAAGTGGTTGTCCATAAAAGGTTTTAGACATTTCAAAGAAATATTATATCATCTTAGTAACTCAATTTTAAGAATTCTTTGTTTAATAAAACCATACTAATGTCATACAATATTTTCAACATCTTGAGTGACATGCACCAAACAACTATTTATGACATTGTCAAAACTAAGAGAGGGTAGTCGATGACCTTGAATATTCTTATTTCTTACCCAAAAAAAAAAAGAAAAATGAATAAACTATACAATAAGCATTAAATTTCAAATTATTACGTATAAAATAAATTCCAAGAACTGATCGGTTAAAGGTTAAGGCGTATAGATTTTCATGATATCACATATAAAGGCTGATATAAGAGTTTATACACTTTAAGTATATTTATGTTTCAACTAAATACATATGGTGCTACGAAATATTAATCATATAAATTATTACACATGAAATTGGTACAAGTAAAAAATGGATCCTAAAATTCTACAAAAATCTAAAATATTTTGCCATCAAATTGATCGGTAGACTATAATCACCATTGTAAATAATAAAAGATATATCAAGGAGTTAATAAGGTTAAAATTTAGGGGAAAAAGAAAATTGAGGTTTATGTCATCATAATATAGACAACACTACCTTGGCAAAAATGTAGACCATAGCTAAAACTATCATAGTTTAAGTAAATGTTTCAACTAAATGTTCAAACTTTGGAAAACTATAAACCAATATTTGATAGATTATAGATAAAAGACTATATAGAGTACCTATTATTATAGCTATTATTTTGCAGAAAATTAGTGGAGGGAGAGAGAGAGGAGAAAGATACTGACAGTATAGTCTCTAACCTAAGTAATTCTTATTAGTTGTATCATCTCACGCTAGGGATTCTAGCACGTCGTGCGGGAGTACTTGGTCGAGTGACCGAATGTATCTAAACAGGCGAGGAGACCTTATTGAACGCAAAGAAACAGAACCGACTATTTCTGCATCTAGAAGCATACCATAATCGTGCATCTCAAACCTCCACAGGCCTGCTCGATACCGCACCAAACACAAAGCGAAACAACATCCACCATTTTACCGTGGGAAAAGTCCACTTTACCTAGCAGCAGTCCAGTTACCCTCCATCGTCTCAATTTTTGCTCCATGATCAAATGCTCCATCCAGTCCCAATATACAGTACAAGTGCCGGATCACTCGATTCAGGTCCCCACGCCACAATATAAACCTTGTTAGGCATATAAATTGATGCAAGAAAGAGAATTAAATGAGTCTTTTCTTCTCTGAAGCGGAGGTGGTTCCATCTTATATACCGAGCGGAGGGAGTAGTAACCTCCCCTATTGTTTGGACCCAATGACCATATTGTTTTGAGCTGAGAGTGATTTCTGAGATGTCGGAGGAGGAAAATCAGAATACAATTAAAAGTTTAAGGAGATAAATTGAGTTTTTAATATCTAATCTTAACTATATTTTTTATATGAGAAAATACTACAATTAATAAATCCTAAAACCTAGTTAATCTCAACAAAGCATACTTCCTTTTAAGAACAAACACCTAAATTCAGTAATAATTTATGGGTGCATGCATCATTCGAGAATTGTCTAGAGTTCATAGTTTATACAGGCGTCGCTGATGTCGCTCGGGGGTCGGGTCGCCACGACTTCGGGCGCTATGGCGTCCACCTTAGAGGATTAGACGCCGCTTAAGCATGGAATGGCGCCGAGCAGGCACGCTTAGAGCCAAAATGTTAATTTATGCGTGAGGATGTTGTGAGGTCGGCGGAAGCCGCTAATTGACACGAGCAAAGAAAAGTTGGGGAAATCAACGCGGCGAAAAGGAAAGGTAGGAATTGACCGCCACATATCCTCTTGCGCTGTGAGAAATCACCCAGCTCAGAGCATCTATCGCGAAGTGTGGAGACACATCATGGAGGGGCAGAGATAGCAAAAGAGGCGAGGGCCACATCAGTAGGTTGTCCTCCCGTTCGCGTGGTAACTAGTGCATCTTTGCTCTGCTTTTTATGTCAGATCTGCCCTTGCTCATGGACTGCTGCGTGTGCTCTCTGCTCTGCTCTACAGTAAATATTGTGATTTGCTCCGCTATATGCCTCTGCCTTCCGATCACATAGACTAGTGCCTTTACTCACATAGACTAACCTAGGCTCAAGAATTGGGGACAAACATGTATGTATATATGTTGCACCTGCACTAGTATCTAAAAATTCTATCTTATACAGCCTCCATGAGGCCTAATATGTGTAGTGGTATAGCGTCTAGGCATCCGCCTATAAACGCCTAGAAGCGTCGTAGAAGGGGTCGAGCGCCACCACGACGCTACAACGCCTCAAAAACATGGGTCTAAGTGGTCTTCTATGAAACTCGCTATATTACGGACTGAAGGGAGTAGTACAAACACATAAGTGCCAAGGTAGCTGGCCTTGATGCAAAACCAAGCCACTTCCTCCTTGAAATGTGAGAACCTCCATCTGGCGAGTCCTATGTCTAGAGGTGGTGGTAGGTCCAAGTTCCAGTGAATACCAAGATAGCTCCAATGAGAAAGAAAAGTGTGCTCATATTTGGCATGAGGTGCCTGAGCACGATATAAGTCGAGTTCCATCATCCGATTTAGCTCTCCAGTTCAGGCAAGATTGGGCTCGTCTGCACCCCCTTCCTATTTCCTCAAGCATCGGGCTGTTTATTTTGCAGTGCCTGAACCTTACCATCGAATCAATCAAGGATTCAACCTTGTCATCGAGCACAAAAATCGGGCCTCAACACAAACACCTGTCCACTAGGTGGAGGAAGAACTGAGCAAATACTATGCATCAGGAGCAGGCTTAATTTCTTTGCAGTGCCTGAACCTTAGAATCACTGATTGAAAGGAATGATGCAACACAAGTACAAAAACCAAAAGGCTGTGCAGGTTGGGCATTAACCCTCAGAGATTAGTGTGTGTTCTCTAAAAAGACTATATAAACATCAAGGGCTAAAAAAAGAAGGGTGATATTGCTAAACTATCTAGAGCTATTTGCACTCCCAAAACGATGATAACCTGCAACACACATAGATTAAGCAAATAGCAAAGTAAAGCGCCCACACCTGTAATCAAAAGAGCACCACAGAAGTGCGTAGAAGTAAAACCATCATCACCTACCATGCCAATCAAAGCACCACATCAAGAGCACCAGTTGTATCAAAGATTATGCCAGGAGGCAATCTACGCCAGCAGCAATCCAGCCCTAGGTGCACAGGAAACTCTGAAACCAACATCCCTAGTCACCTGACATCAGAAATGAGTGGCCAAGAATGATGGCGGTTGTCTGGTTGAGACCTGTAGGCAGCAACAGAGTTCTCCATCACAGCGTCACCTGGCTGAGGCGCAACCAGCGGCAACAGCAAGTGGGTTGTGTTACAGTGGCAAACCACAGAAGGGTTTAGAACCCCAGCTGCCCAACTCTGCTATTCAGCTTCGGTTGGCAGGCACAGGTAGGCAAACTACATGCCAAAACCAAAGGCCACAGGAAAGCAATGACATGGCTCCATGACGGGCAAAACAACAAAGACAATGGTAGATTCTGTCTACCAAGTACTACTAAGCAACATACGATTACCATTTCTATACTAGTTAGTATAACGCTACTAGGGAAAGTCCTTGACAGATACAGCCAAACAGGCACCATGAGCCGTCTGGTGTTAGGCACAATGGCTGGGCAAACACTTCATAGCCTTGCACTAGCCCGATAATTAATAAACTCGATTCTGGACATCATGCTCTTAGGAGAAGTAGTAGGAGTGAACAGACATACAACAGCAACCACATGTTGCTCAGTACCACTGTACTTCCCAGGACTGCGAGCTTCTTAGCACTTAGGATTTAGTGGAATAGGTAGTAGTTAAGTGATAGTTGTTTCATCGTCATGTGGAGCCTTCTGTCACTCCGAGTTGAAACTCGGGCAACAAATGTGACAACCCGCAGCAAGTTTGAGGGCTTCAACAGCGATATGGGAAACAATGCAAGTATCTATGTAGGAATGAGGAAATCAATGCATAAGGATTCAGTTTTCACTAAACTGTATCATAAGCTAATAAGTCAGATGCTGTATGTCTATTCAAATGGGAACAAGAAATGCAACAGTAAGATACTTATTGAAAAATGTTTACAAAACCTTCCATTGTTTCATAGAGCATATTGTTGGGAAACGAAATTGTGGATGTACCATGCCAAAACATATCTCTCTCAGCCAATTGAATGATATCTCGCTGAAAGTGAGTCTCTAAATACCTTTATCAAAGTCTTGTATGAAATGAATGAACAAAAGTTTATCCTACCACTAAAACGTGTGTGAAACGAAATCGCCGCCGGCGAGCCGTAAAGCTCCCGCCCACTCTCAGGCCCACCCGCGAGCGCCGGTTGTTCCTGCTGGATAAAAAGCACATCGACAGTTCCTCGCTCCCTCTCTCTCCGTCTCCACGGTAGAGAAACCATACAGCCAACGCGCGGCCGGCCTTTCCCTGACGCCACTGCCCGCGCCGCGCGCGCGGGTGGGCGGCAGCAAAACAGGGCCGCAGTGTGGAAGAACGGCGCCCGCACCTGCCCTGCACACTGCTGGCGGGCACTGCCTGCGGCTGGTCACCTCCTCCGACAGCCGCCGGCGCCCGCCCTCGCCCCTGCCACTGGCCGGCACCTCCAAGTGGAGATCTGTTCCAATCCTCCTTCATTCCGGTATGTTGGACTCTGCTGTTTATCATCTGGTGCTAGCGTGGCAAGATGGATGACACACTGGGCATGCTGGAAAGTCGTGGATGACCTCATCGCCGATTTCTGTGAACTTGGCACTAGGGACATGCTGATGTTGAAATTTGCTACATATATTCCGATAGACAAGCTTAGCCATACGTGCCATCTCAACCTCTGCTGGTCTTCATTTTCTTTCTTTCTATCTGTGATGGACACTGATTCCTGTGCTTTCTTTGAAGAGAAACACATGGTCGTGAAGAACGAGGTTGAAACGAAGAAGTTGGATTGAGACCTCTGGTATCTCAAGTATCTCCGAATCTCTTCTTCTCTCTAGATCGAGAACATGCTAATCCAATTTCTCATGTATTGTACCATGATACTGTTCAGACTCTAGATGCACTATCCCAACGGCATTCTCCTGGAGCTACAGCAAGCGCTGAACGTTTGTTGTCCGAAAAATATAATAACCAAAGTTTGTTTACCATCGAAAAGCCTCTTTGAACTACACAACATGAGTTGTTATTGCAATAGGTATCAATTCCCATCTTGATGCTGGCGCTTTGCAGTGTAACGTGTCGTGCTGTCAGCATTGTAGCCCGTCGCCACAGCCAGTGCAGTCCCAAACCCAGCTGGGCTGATGGGTTTGTACTTTTGTAGAATCACAGACCTCTTTACTCCAATAACAGATACTGGTCTTTTGTTGTCATTTGAGACAATCAATATACATGGAGAGAGCCTTATCAATGTTCTAGAAAGGGCAATGCTGGATAGTCATCCTTGTGGGTTCAGCCATCAGACTCTGAAGATGATCAGGTATAGAGCGCATCTTGTGATATCTAAAGCTGACATGTCCCCAACGGTTCAGAACAATTTGTTGGAACTGCAAGAGCCTCAACCCAATCCTTCTTTAGCTAGGTCTCGTGAAACTATTGGTTGTATAAGGTTGCATATGTTATTGGTGTGAATTTTCCCTGCATGGATCTGATCTAATCACATTTGCGCTCAGCCGCTGCCTACGCCGTTCTTTTGTGCTTTGATGTGATGAATGAATTTCCAAGCTGAATAATCAAATTGTACTTGTGCATGACCATGCTCTATGGTCTTTGTTGGAGCAGGCCAGACACGATTGTTTCATTTTAAAATGCTGTGCTGTATGCTGCATTAGAAGTGGATAAGTCGCTGCAATGCTTTGCTAAATTGTACATTAGCACATACAAGGCAAAATTTTCATCTGAATACGTCTACCAACATCGGAACTTCATGCAGTATCGATAATGTGTACATGAAAAGTTTACTGTTGAAACCACTAAGACAGTCAAGATAGTGGTTTTACTCGTTCTGGAAGATGAAGATATTTCGATCTACAGGTAAAATATACTGAAAATGGAAAGCCCAAATTTTTAGTTGATCACAGTTAGATTATTAAGCTGAACCAATAATGCTTTGCATAGATCACTGATATTGAAGAAAATAGATTACCCTCATTGTATAACTTAATGTATAACATTGCACACATTAGTGTTTGTTATGGCGTAGGTGGGACATCTTGTGCCGAAACTGGAACAAGAGCTGCTTGAAACTATTTTATGCCAGAGATTTAGCATAGATAGTCATGTGCTCACTGAATTTACTTCTTTGAGTTTGTTTTGCTTCTCTTTGACTACCAGAGATAATAAGATGCAAAACTGATAGGTGTCGTGGCCATGTTTTGCTTTACAATTGCTCAACTCCACTCTGAAAATCAAGCATCAGCCAGCCTTCTATACAAGAAGGGTATGTAAAATCTTTTCTAATGATTTCTTTGTTCAGTGATTTGCCATTTGGCTTTTATGTGTGCACGTATGACCTGGTAGTACATTCATTTATGATTCAAACCTTTGTAATGACCATAACGAGAGAAGAATGCCATAGGGCTAATCCCGTAATGACCATAGGAGAAGAATGCCATAGGCTGATCCCCAGATTTCTCTGTGTTTAGTTTCCTCTAATCCATCCAAATGACAACACAAGCAACTTCCTCACTACCTCGAGCCTTTATTTTGAAAACATTCTGGCGTTCAGCCAAATGTCCTGCTGTTGGTTTGGAGGATTGCAATTGGTAGGAGATGATGAAGTGAGGGATGCATCTTTAAAATATATTTCTCTCTGTAGCGTCTGGGCACTCCACTGAACCTTGCTGCCTCTCAAATTTCCTTTGTGTTCATGCAGCTGCAGACACTTGTCTCACTGGGTTGTGGTTCTTGTGCTGTTTAGCGTGTAAAAATGGCTCTTTTGTTACGGTAAGTTCGTGCTCTTCTGGTCTCTCTCACATCAAATGTGTGCATATATACTTCTCTGCTGTGGCATTATGCGAAATTACTAGATTTCAAAACAATATCAAAGTATAGTATACTTTCTTGCCTGTGATGCCTCTCAGCAAGTTTGTGCACTTCTAAAGTCTGGAAACCATGCACTTCCCTTTCTTGCATACAATTTTGGGCTCAACTAGGTGGCATGGATCAATCTTTCTTGTGGATCCAGCATAAGCTCAGCCAATGTATGTGCAAAGTAATGTTCAATCAAGCAAAATCTTTATGCACAGGCTCTGCATAGCTTTGCACACTAGTCAATGGACGATCTTTGTAGTTCCCTCAAAAATGATTCTTTTTGCACTTATAAAAATGTCTCTTTGCAGTCAGACATGCAGCGGGGCTGAAATGAAACGTAAATTGCAGAGGTATGGGGTGCTTGCAGTTCGATAGGGACAATGTGAAGGCATAGATCGTAGACCTATAGGATTAGTGTAGCTAATTTCTTTGTTCTTTTCTATATACATATACATTTCTAAGTTGACTTTGTCTCATCTTGAGTATGTCTTTTTGTGGTATAGTTGGCCTCATTGGGGTTATCTATGTTTTATGAATTGTGTTTCCCAGATTCATGATTGTTGCTCTGTGAGAACTTGTTTGAACATTCATACCTTAGGACTTTCATTTCGTTAGTTCATCTGCAATCATATTTCTTTTCTCATTGTCATGCTATATGACATGTGCAAAGTTAAATTATCATGCTCACAATTTTGGCTTGACTATCGGTCATCTTGTGAATATTTTGTTGTTCCCGTTGCAACATGATATTGAAGGTAAATTGTATACAAATTTTGTTAGTGTTTTTCTTTACTTGCATCTTTTCAAGCATATTTTGCCACATGCAAAGGTAAAGCATATAGAAAGTTAACAAGCAAGGTAGCAAGAGAAGTGTACCTACCACATGCAAGTATAAAGTATAGAAATGTAGAAGACAATAAGTAGTGGCCATTATCTTACATATATTGAGTGTACTCAGAAAATTCCAGAACGTTTTGAACTCCTTCATGGATAGTATGGCATTTGACCCTGACCGTCTTGAGGCATTGAGTTGTCATATTTTGATTCAGCTGTTGCATCAGGGCGTCCTTCCATTACAATGCCACATTTGAGTCTCAACCTGCAGCAATGATAAGCAAACGAAGTCAACAATAATTTACTATATATGAGCCTGAAATGCTATAGAGCTAGTCCATTTAGAAGTTTCTACCTCTTCAGAAAATATGACAGTGAGGTTCTCTAAAACTGGTGCATGTCTCAAGAATACGAGCTAGTGCACGGCAGTCTGCAGGCGTCTGCACCAGTAACCATTCAGTACCAGAGAGTCTTCAAGTTGGAAAAATGTTGGTACATCCTTAGATCCCTTCTGAATATATACTGCACAGATTGAAAACAAAAAGGAAAACAGAGTAAAATGTCTAATTTATCTGGACAAAGGTAAAAAGGTGGACCTGAACGTATTTAATGTATCTTAAGATCATCAGGGTGTGGGGAATACACAGAGCGTGTAGCTAGTCAATTTATATGACTGCTATCCAGCAGACTAACATGACTGGATTCTTGTTGTCCGAAAAACATGACTGGATTCCATATTTTCTTATCAAACGAAAAATGCAACAAAGTCAAGGTCGCGTACCAGTTGAGTGATGAGCTAACAGCACTAGATGTTTTAGCTAGTCGCTAAACCTTCAAGAAGCAAGCACTCTATGTTTGGACCAGAATAACTTCTTCATCGTCGCTATGAACGTCACCATCTGAAAATATGAATAGCCTGCATAATGTGATGGCATCCCATGGGATCATCATGGTAGCACCATCAACCCAATACGAGTTAATCCTGACATATGCCTCCATCAACTCTGGGCATGCTCTCCAGAAATGGAGCCCTGAATCTGCCAACCTCCAACCAACAATGAAACGAGACACGGAGCTCTAATTTTAAAGCGTCGACGACCATCGGAGACATCATCTTGTGATGACCAGGTGTTTAAGTGACGGGGACGTAATCTTCCTCATACGGGTGAAGTAGCATCTATTAATCTCTGATGTTCAACGCAGGACAACCATCCAGGTTGAGGTTATACGCAAAAATAAAACCATGGAGTTTAGCCTCATCTGGTGCCGCAGACGAGGTGCTCGTCCAACATCATGGAGATAGGTCTCTCGCTCTTCCTCGACCCGGGAAGCGCTTGAACCTGACAGTCCAAGAAACGTGGATCCAGCCGTTGACGCCGACTTTGGGCTCCATGGTTGTCATCGATATGGAACATGATGTCACGTGCATCGACGGCGCACTCAGAGCTGTTTGAGCAAGGCCAATAAATGCTCGGCTTTAACTATGATGTCACAGGCATCGACGGCGCGACTCAAGTCCCTCCCGTTTGGCAGAGGCCAATAAAGCTGGCTGTAAGCCGCCATGTCATTCGAGGACAAGCTAATAGTCTAGTGATACAATAGTAGATCTTTATACCTATTCCAACTCATATTTTTATTGGTTATATGGGTCCCACATCACCATCTAATGAGTTGCCGTGATACACGTAATGCGTGTGCGAAGAGTAGCAAGTTACTGGGCACCCGCGTAGTGGGGGCCCTACCACTGGTTGTTGTGTTAGCGCTCAGGGCTGCATGCGCGCCTAGCTGTCAGCCTTTTTCTATTCTTCTCTCTCCTCCAACTAGGAATAATATGCTTAACATGTCTTGCTATAAGCCAATTGATGTGGCCTTATTGTACCTCGCTCTAGTCGGAGAAGCGGTAGACGTGTGCACGACTCCCGGATCCATCACGGAATTGCCATGATTCTCGCCAGGCGCGTGAACTTCGGGGACGTGCGCACATGCGCGTGCGAGATGCACGTGCGATGCGGCCTCGCGATGCGCAGAACGACTCACAAATGGGCGCTAGGACATTCGTGAAGTCGGCGAGGGCGGTTCGCGGGCAAATGCGTGGCTCTCTTCCTCGCGCCTCGCCGAGGTTATCGCTTGGTACCAACCGAATTCGCGATGTCGCCGAGGAGGTCAGGAGGATGGCGGGGCACCAGCGTAGTGCAATGCAAAGATCCCCAACTCACCTGTGAGCGGCGCCGCGTGGCTGTCGGCTGGTGATTGGGGACGCGCATCGGCACTCCATGGCGGCGGTGATGCAGCGCCGACAACGACGGGCGACGGGCGGACGGCGGCCGGATCTAAGGTTTTGAGGATATTGGGTTGCCGCTGAGGAGCTCGCCTCGCCTCGTCACCCGGGCTCCATTTTAGTCCAAAATACAAATCCCGCCCTCGTCTAATTTTGCTCATGACAAATCCGTCCATTTTTATTCATGTCCTACGCCACAATTGTCCTCGCTGACAATATAAGGCCTATTTTTGATTCAAAAAAAAAAAAAAGGCCTATTTTCTGGTAAATCGATGCAACAAAGAGAATTAAATGTATTTTTAGTGTTTAAAGCCAAGGTGGTTACATCTTATCTAAAAACCCTTATAGGAGCTCCCCATTATCCATCCTCCAAGGAATTCTCTCGCTCCGATTGGTTCCGTGAGTGTAACTTGAAGTGAAACCGAAGCTAGCCTGCGCGGCTCTTGCGTCGTGATTGTGTAGTTTTTCCGTTACCGAGTCCCTTCCACGACCCCCGCCCCTCCCATCCTGGCCTCTTAGCTTTTCTCAGGATGACTGTTCGACGCGCCGCCCCCCCTGCCTTCTCCATCCGCGATCGTTAACACGAAAGGCCGACGCGCCCCCTCGTGCCTCCCTTCACGATGTCGTAAAGTCGCCCACGAGTCCTTGCCGTCTTAGGCGGTACTTTAAAGCGAGGCAGCGGGATCGTCGGGCGGAATCGCCGGTGTTCCCGCCATCATCGGTCTTTGAGCCGGCCCGTCCATCAGTTTCCCCCTGAACGTGGCGTCACCGCAGCCCCGGCACATTCGGCGCGGCACAGGCAGGCGTGCCGTCCTCGGAATCGACCCGGACCCACTGCTGGCAAGCCCAGCATCCCTGGTTCTGCGTGAGTTGGACCTACCGCGGGCTAGCCGCGGCGGCGTGGACACTTCAAAAATTGGAAGCTGCAGCGAATGTGTTCGATAAATTGAGCGCAAGGTATCCTTTTCCTTTTCTCCCTTTTTCCTTGCTGATATGTACAGAATCCCATCTCTATCTTTTATATAAACGGCGTCGCCGTCACCGAGATTCCATGCGAGATGGTGGCACTCTCACGGGTGTTTAGTTGGTGAAATATTTTGGGTTCGAATGCTTGTAGCACCTTTCGTTTTGTATTTGGTAATTATTGTCCGATTATGGAGTAATTAAGCTCAAAAGATTCGTCTCGTACTTTCAACCAAACTATGCAATTAGTTTTTATTTACCCACATTTAACGCCCATAAATGCGTTAAGAATTTGATGCGATGGGAGGCCTTAGCGGCACGGGTATGTGCATGGCAACTGAACAAGCATAAAGTGATATATTGTCAGCCATGGCCTCTCGCTGCCCTGTGGTCCTGCTGCTCACATGTAGACCGAAGCATACAATTCTTGGAACTATGTATATTCCTATTCCCCCTGTTCTTGATGTTCTCTTGGGCCATCATCTCAACGAGATGTCGTTCTTCTCTATTAGTTCAATGGGACTGGATTGAATTACAGTGGCATAATGAATTCAGTACCAGGAGCAAAGTTGCTGAACAAGCCCAGAGGAGTCACCCCTACTTGCAGCTGCTCTTCATATGTGGGACTGCAGCATGCATTTGATCCAAGGTGAGAGAATTCCATTTCGTGCAGTAACTTCTTTTATCTCTACACTTGCATTATTTTACTCATTTATTGGGTGGTGTCGTAGAGAAATTATGTTCCAAAATTTGTTTGCATAAATGCCCTGCAAACGCAGCATGTGCAGTCATTAGTGATGATGAGTTCTTATATACTCATTTCAACATCATCGGGATTCTGCTCTTATTGTGTTTGTATTTGGAACACTACCTTATTTATTTGCCATCAGGATTTATTTATGATGCTATTTGATTCTGCTCTTAGGATGCTATTTGAACAACTTATATATTTATTGTTCAGTCTCATCTATATTTCTTCTGATAGTATTTGTTGGCATCGATGGTTACCCTTGGATGTTGTCTTATGTACCTTGACAACTTATCTCTCTACTATTACGTTCAGCTGTTGGTATGGGTGAATAAAGTCTAATACAGATTTATTTTCTCTGTATTTATTTTCTCTGTATTTCATCCTGCAACAATAAATTATTCTCTCTGATATTTTTCTTAGATAGAATTTTTACATCCATGTTCTGTATGACATAGATCACTACATATGTGGGAAGCTACTTGCCTGTCTAGGCATCATTAGAATGATATTTTGAGGAAGAATTTGAACAGAGTGTCCTTAGTTGGAATCTTAACAGACGCTTAAACGATTCTTCTCAGCTCGAAGCCTCGAACTGCATTTCTCCACAGATCATGCCTTCATTTCCCGGTCATCGCTTATAGCTGCCTCAGACATTCGAAGGAAGCCTAAGCTCATACAGCCTAAGCTCATACACTCAGTTGCAGTACTATAGTGACATTTTACGATGACATAGCTTAGTTCTAAACTTTGCTTCTCGACACTTTTCGTGCAATAGTTTTGTAACTGTTTTTTGTAAGTTTACAAATTTGCCGCAGGCTGCTAGAAACCGATGCAGGTTTACATCTACCATGGTATGCAATTTTTACCTTTTTTCCAAGGTTTCTAGCAACATGTGGGTTATTCTATAGATGAATAGATATAGTTTTTATTTTAGCAATATCGTGTACCCAATATATAACCACCATCTCATTAATAATTTAGTATATATTTCATGGGCCATGTATTTCAATTTCACGGATATTTCAATTTCAACATGGGATATTCAATTGGTTTGCACTACCTAAACTAATATCTATTTTGCCTGCTCTAAGTGATGCTCGACAATTATCTACAGTCCTTATCCAGTATGGTTTAGGTGGTTTTAGGTAGCCAGAGATGAAAGAAGACATGCTACATGGAAGTATATTAATTTGTAGTTGATTAATTGATTTCAATATATTGTAAACTCATTTCCTGCATTACAATGGATTGGGAAGAAATCAAAAAGCAAAGTTTCAACCTTCACAGATCTTGCTCCCTTTTTTTTTGGCTATGACTTGCATATCAGTTACTGTTTTTGTTATTATCATCTTACAGCAGGAATTGTTTCTATATATAACCCTACTATGGATCTCATTCTCAGTGTATTGTAATTATTTTAGATGTTTTACTCTCTCAACCCATCTTATTATGCATTGCAGGAGCATTTACATCATGTATCAAAACTACTAAGCTTAAAGATATCAATCCACGGCAAAAAACAATTACAAAAGTGTTTGGAAGGCTTTATAAGGATGTGATTCGATACGCCAACACAAATGCACTGATCAGCGTTGATGGCATTCTAGATAGATGATGAAATATCCTCACTCATTTTTAAATAATATTCTGTAACTATAATGATACTTATTAATTTTTTCTTTGGTAGGGACTATGGCTGAGATAAGTTAAAATTTTAAATTTTCTTATATAGTGCATTACCGTTAAGAAACACAAGATGGATCTACCTAATTTTAAAAAAATATAACATCTCCGCATTTCATATATTTTGCAGCAACTCACAGACTAAACGAAGGTCGGAACTTAATAAAGAGGCTCCAGTTGATCCCTCTAGAGAAACAACAGAAGACACATTAACAGGTACTTGATAAATTATTATACTCATTAAAAAAATATAAATATTCAATCAACTAATATCTCGACATCTATACTATACTCACTATTAATGAGTAACCCTTGAAATTATTCTCAACATCAACCATGGAGAAACGAACAAGATAGATTATCTATCTTTACCAAGGACTCACTATAATAAATAAATACATGTCCTTTTGAAGATACACCATGTGATCGTAATTATTATTTATTTATAGTCAAGAAACAAACCGTATGTAAGTTTTAGATAAGCTCAAATACTTAGCGTCAAGAGATAATATCATGGAAAATTTTCCTTATAATCATTGTATTTTCTTAATTCCTACGCAGCAGCGGGGTGAGATTCCTGGTAGCATATCGGAGAGACGAGGAGAGTAGTTTTTAACCTCTCCTAATTTTTTAATCGAAGTTATTTTTAGAGTGGTTTTTGTTATGAGATGTAGCATCATGTCAGAGAGGTAGTCGGACTAAATTAAAAAGTTCAAGGAGAGCAAAATCGAATTAGAAATATCTTTTATAAAAATATCTGAAATTTAATTAAAAAAAAGCTATCAAACTATATTTTTATATGAGAAAAATAATACAATTAAAAAAAAACTTAAAACCTAGTCTAATCTCAAAAGAGACATACAAAATTTGTTTTTAGCTCTAAAATTATGAAACTATTTACAAATCTTTTTCTAAAAATCATGCTTTATTATGTTATGGTGCCAAGCTTGGAATATATGTTCATGTTACCTGATTCTATCTACGCATATATCATGATCCATGTGCTACCATCTAGATTGTTGTGTCATGTAATGCTCCATAATTCATTGCACTAAAACTTGATTAAATTTAGTAGTTTGTAAATTTAAACAAATATATTAAACAAAGGTTGCATGCATGCATGTGGCAGGGTGCATGTTAATTTAGGTTGGGAATCAGTGGCCCTACACTATTCTTTACTAGAGCTTCTTTTGTTTAGATGATCATTATTGACTAATCTACTACACCTATGTTTGTAAGAGCATCTCTCCAAGAGTTATGCAAATGAGTTTGGCATTTGCATTTTTTACCAAAAAGCTCTAAAATGATGCTCCAGCAGTTTGGTAAATCGGTTTGTTTTTTGACATTTTAGTGAGTTTGGCGATTGCGGTGCTTATGGCGCATATTTGCGGCGTGTTGGGAGCTTTGGCATTTGGCATGCATGGCGCTTAATATGGCTTTTTGTTAAACACTATATTTAGCGAGTCTCACGAAAGTGGTGTTCGCGCATTTAACCCAACTACCAATCTATTCTGGGTCACTTTTCTTATTTGCCAAACCAAAATTGCAAACTATTAGAAGACCTTATTTTTACTTGGCATCTACAGTTGGGAGTTGCGAAACAGAGCGATCGCCAAACCACGAGTGAAACTGTTGGAGTTGCTTTCTAAAGCCCAGTTCTCTTGACGTGCACGGTATCGCACATCATCGGGCCGGTCCCACAAGTCACTACTCTATTTGCCACATGTTGCTTGATTTGGCCTTGGCTCATCGGCTGCCATCGTCTCTTTCATCTCCCTCAACGTGCACCAACTGATGCATCACAGCTGCCTCTTTCCCTACCCGCGCTGATTTTGTGCCACCCTCCCAACGCCGCTTCTTCTTGCACTTCTCACCTCCCTCTGCATCTGAAAAGCCTGATTTCTTCACTACAAAAGGAGAAAAAATCCACGCCCCCAACTCTTGCATAATGGTTCTGCCGATCGAGGCCGCGCTGCGTTCGTCTGCGTTCGCTGGTCGGCCGGTATATGAAAGCGGAGGGAAGGGAGAGGCGAGGCACCCGCCGCGGCGGCATGGAGCGGTCCCTTGCGGAGTCGGGCGTCGCGGCAGCCCGCCCAGCGGTGTCAGATTCGAACCCCGCGCCGTTTGTCGAGGTGCGAGGTACTCCCGCAAACGCCGCGTTAGATGGGGAATTCCGGTGTCGTCCGGGCAGGTAGCTCCCGATGAAGCCTTCTTCGCCGGTAAGCCGCTTTGCTTACCCGTGGTGCTTCCCAGTCCAGTCCCAGGTAAGATCGATGCTTGCATCGGTCGTGTACTATTGTATTATTATTATTGCAGGTCGATCCATGTGGGGATACGATTTCACTGTATTTTTCTGCATGCATATGAGAGAGATGCAAAGTGTGCACACCTGCGGTCAGGTATTTGACAAGGTATTCCTCTGCTTTTTTTTTTTAAGATAGTATCTCCGTTTCTTGCCTTCTGTGTAAGAAGAAATAAAGGTTGTTTGAAGAAAACACAATTTTTTTTTTTATTTCTAGAATATTAAGCAGGGGCTGATAGTGGGTTGTCCGCTCATTGTGATAAGATTTCTTAGTGATTACTAATTCATTCTTTAATGAAGATTCTTTCCTACCCGCAAAGAACGCGGAGAATTCACCTAGTTATAGCTTCTACTAGAAAAAACATAGAATAAGTCAATCAAGATTTTAATAAATTTCAACCTAGACCAAATCTACCGCATGATTGATTCATAATATTTCGAGCAAAAACAAATTTTCTATGAATTTCAAGATTAGACTAGGTTGCCGTGTTTTAATTAATTATATTTTCATGTAGAAATATGTTTAAATATTTTGAATTGTATTATTTTAAATATTTTTTTTAAAAAATATATTAGTCTTACTTATACCTTGACTTTTTAACTTAGTCTGTTTTTTATTTTTTAGAAAAAAAAAAAAAGAATGTATTAATATCTCACCTCTCGCATCACCAATGCATATACTTTTTCCTTATTACACCAACTCAAAAATCAAAAAAGAAGAAAAAGAGAACGAATACTACCAACTCCAAACCACGACACCTCGTCAGCCCCAATCGAGATCCGGGGCCGCATCATAGCTTCCCGAGACCTAGTTGTCCCATTGAACGAAGTGCCACACACATACTCAAAATGTTCTTGAGTTGGAAAAACCGCCGCCGCAGATCACGCAGTCACCCGGGCAACGCAAATTCGCTAGCCGGCTCCATGTTGGCCTCATCGCCAATCCGACGCCTCCCCCGTTGGCCGCCTCGCCCCCGCGGGTCGTACTGGTGTATGGTCCCGCCAAGACCGCCACCCTCCAACGCCAGCGTGTGAGGCCCTCCAACCGCCGGCTTCTCACACTATCCTCCTCGACCGCCTTCCTCCGTTGTCCACAATCGAACACTTGAATCCTTAACTAGGCCTCCACCCGCGTGCTATAGAAGCAGGGGCGACCACAGGGTGGTCGTAGGTCCAAAGGCCACCCTATGGCCTGCTGGTAAGCGATATATAGTATCGAAAAAAGCCATCGCGACGCATGTCTTTGCTGGCGCCGACAAGGGCCATCCTCGCTGCTGTAAATGGGTCGGCCCAGCTTGGCGGAGTTCAACCCCACAGAAGTTGAGGGCGGACTCACGATCGATCCGCCGCTGGTTCGTCATGGCTGCCGCCCCATCACGATCGCCCGGTTTACGGCATCGCCCTCGCCAGGATCCCACCCAAGCCGTCAGCTGTCATGCTAGGCTGAATGGCTCGGTAGGGATAATGCCACCGAGCGGGCCACAGCTCTTGTCTACTTCGTGCTGCTTGTTTGGTCAGTCGATTGGGATCTACAGCAAGCAACAGGTCAACAGGTGATTCCCGTCGGCTGAAATGGCTTCAATTCTCCACCATGATCCAGTTCCCTTCATTAATTTTACAAATTTTTCTACATGCTAGCGGTGCTGGAAGCCCCGCTAGGACGGCATCACCGACGAGCCCCGCCAGCGCCGATCTCGTGCCTCGCGGACGTGCCGCCGCGCCGGGCCGCCCACTCCTCGCCCGAGATCACCATACCATGAGTTCTTCAACGTTCTTCCCCGCCTTCCCGATTTTTGATTTCGAATCGATTTGTGATTGCTAGCCATTAGTTTTTTTCAGTTATCTTGAATTAGTAGTGGAAATGCACGTGCACACGACACGTGTCTAAATAAAGTTTTTTTTCGTGACTCTTATTCCATTTCATTTTCTTTTTCTATTTATATATAAAATAAAATGAAATGTTAAGATTAGAATAATCATCTTAATCAAGTCTATATATCAGCTCGCTACCATAGATCTTCAAAAGTGAGAGTGTGTAAGGCATATAGAGAGAGCTTTCTACCAAAATTTTTAAAGCATGATGATTCACTCATGAAACATTTAGCTAGACTACTAAGGAAGTATATAGATGAGAGATGTCAATCACCTGGGAAACAAACTCAGTGATCAAAGAATTTGAATTCTCATCTTCCACGTCATGCAGTCAAGTTTCTTGCTTCTTCAAACGAAGTAGTAGCTTAGAATTGTCATCTAATATATAATCACACAAAACACAACATTGATGGAAAATGAGTGAATTTGACAATGTCCACTTACCGTACATCTGATCCAAAATTCAAGTACCTCCAAACACATTTACCTTCTTGAATGTAATGCACTTTATACAAATCCTATCAGTACAAGAGATATGACCTTCTACATTGTTTTTCTCATAAGGACAGCTAAATTCCAGCTGTTAAGTCAGTCTGTTTTACTATGTTTTTTGGTGGTACTATGACGTAAAAAATCTTTGGGGCCATCATTAAGAGCTAGTAGAAATCATCGTAACATATAAATGATTTCTATGCTGTGACTAACTACAAATTGTCATAGTATTCTAATTATTTCACAAATCTGTGACAAATATCAGTTCATTGTAAATATCTCATCATTTAAAGTTTAACAAGCTACGCGTAAGCCCTACATGTCATAAGTTTCTTCATTTTCCATTTAATAGCCCACAACATATACATAATACCATTATAGCTAGCTAAAAAATGTAAAAGAAATAGTTACTTAAAAATATAAAGCTATACAAATTCATTCAAACAAGAATGCAAGAATTCAAGCCATATGTAATCAAGAGATATATAACAATGTTCCTTCAGCTCATTAGCAATTTCCCATGGAATACTTGCCTTTGTTCAATGAAATAGCTTCAGAAATATACTCCTATCACCTACATACGTATGATAAGGATATTTTAGAGAGACAAGGTACCTCAGAAAATAAAAATGTGAAATCTAACCTGAAACATAAAGATGTACTATACTTGGTTATGACCAATATTATAGGCTTTCCATAGGATTTATGACTGATGTCATGCAAATGGATTTGAGACTGGCATTAGAGTGTTTGTAAATTTGAAATTATTTCAGAGCCTTTATAATTATCACATTACCTGCTGATCAAGATTTTGAACTACTACAGAATTTAGACAAGTATAAATACTATAGAAATTCTAGACAAGTAAAACATGGAAAGTTTATGATGACCTCGGTTGAATTGATGTTCATATTTGATATAAATAAATATAAATAAATAAATAAAGAATAGAAATCCTGCATGAGGTGAATGAGTGGAGTGAATTATCAAAATATAAGTCAAGAAACAGATATAAGCAAAGAACAGAGCAGTGGCTACAAAGGACGTACTTTTGTTTGGTGGGCACATGCATGGCACTCGCTAGCTTGTAAGATGCGCTAATCGCCGGCGACGACCTGAGCATCTCCACGGCTCCACTTGGTGCTGCCCTGCGATAGCATGCAGAGTATTAATCAAGTCGGGTGCTGACTGCAGAGTAACGATGGCGATGGTCGATGGATAGCGTTCCGTGAATTGGCGGCTCGTCACGTTCCAGAGAAAGAGAGAGCATCGACCATCATCCTGAACCCGAGATAACGCGCACGGGCCTCTTGTTAGACTGCGAGGAAGCGCGTATCGCGGAGTTCTTCTCGTCCCGGCGTGCTGACCTTCTTGGTGACGGACAGATAACGACGAAGGCGGCGGCGGGACGGCACCGTCCTTCCAGAGCATGTTGATAATCTGTTCCCACACCTTGTTCAGCACCGCCCAGCGGTGGAGGCCGCTTTGCCGCTGGCCGCTGTTGTCGCCGGGACTTCGAACGCGCGCAGGGCGATCGGCGGCGGCTGTACGTGGCCAGATGAGCTGGTCGCGCGCCTCCGCCGGCGTGTCCTTCGCGTAGGAAAACAGCGACGCCGCCGGCCTCGCTGGGACGACTACCGCGCTGGCTGTGTCATTGGGTGTAGGAGTCCAGGGGCGGGCCTCCTCACGGTCGGCCGGCCGATCCTGATACACGACGCCACGCCGACGCCGACGCCGGGCTTTGCTCGGACGACCACGCCGCTGGGTTATTGGCTTGGCTGTTGAGTCGTAGGCCACGGCGGCATTTTCACGGCTCGCGTCCCCCACGGTCTAGCGTTGCGGTGCAAGGCGGCTGACGGTGCCAGCGACTTCGCTGTGAGAAACTGCCCCCGCTGTTGCCGTTCAGCGTGTGGCGGAGGGCCCCGATGGCGGTATTAGCGATCGGTGAGGCTGCCGTGGCGATGGGCCACCGGGCTGTGCTGGGGACGGCGACCTTCGCTGCTCTTCCGCGGTCAGGTCCTCCGCTGGCGTGGGGGCGAGGCTGACGGACGGAGGCGATCGAACGGCGAAAGCGGCGGAAGGGGCGTCGGCAAGAGCGGTGGAACGGTTTGTGAGGACGGTCTGCAGGCGAAGCGGCGGCCGAGGGGTCAGCGGGGAAGGATCTTCGCGGCGTATGGAGAGCCAGCGAGCCGTTTGGCGCTATTCCGTCGCGCGTTCACGCCGCATTTAGAGGAGTGAATTGAAGCCCGAAAACACCAGCGTAGCCTAAGGTCGTCCATCTCGAAAGCACCCGCTAGAGGGGGAAATCCGATAGATCGGACGGACAGATCGCGGCACGTGACCTCCAATTCCTTCGCTTTTATAGGCGAGAAGAGAAACACAGATATTCGATCCATTTCCTCGCAGTATTTGTAATATTGAGAAACCGGCGGATAAACAAGGGGGCATGTAAGTCTCTCATATTGCTATTTTCAGCAAAGATTTTGTATTCAATTTGAACAATTTATATTAAGATTTGACGCTGTTTTTATCAAAATTAATATGGTTTCCATCGAATTATAAGATGGTTTTACCGAATTTTATAAAATTGGGCGATCACCCAACGCCAAAAGCTTCGGTCCGCCACTGTATGGAAGTGGTCCAATCCATTCCTTTAGGAAGGATAAAAGGATCACAAACACCAACATTTGGCAGAAGAAGCGCACGAGCAGGCTCTTTGACCCCGCCCTGTTAATAATGAATAGCCCAATGACGCCGCCGCTAGGGTAGATAGCACATGTTGCGTCACTCCACCGCGCCCGTAAAATCAAGCAGGGTTGTCACCCGTGAGACTATCGATAGAAGCGCAGACACCCACCTATTGTAAATCCATTAAATAAGATCCTAGTTGACTAGAGGGTGAATAGCCTATAAAAATTTCTTCAAATGCACTTAATGTTCTGGGACAATATAACAAATGGTATTTAAAAATGATTTGCACTAGCTCTAATGTCTTGCAAGCCTTCAGTGACAATTCTAGATATAAGCTATGATCTCTAAGTCACATGTAAGAGCTATGTGTCACTATTCTATTCTTTAGTGAACAATCATAAATATATCTTATGTTAGCAAGAGCAACAATAATATATGCTAGCTCTCTACACAAGGTAACTCAGAAATGTAAATGCAAGAGCAAGGGAATGTTATACCGACGGTAGAGGCAACGCACTCAAGACAGCGCTCCGGTTGTGCCGCACCAACACATGGATGGTGCTTGAGCTAGGCGGTGCACTTGCTAGCTCCAAAGCCACCACCCACAAGTGAGGAGTACCCAAGACATTGTTAAATGTATTACTTGCGATTCGCGCTCCCGACGAGGATGGTCCTCTTTACAAATCAACCCGAGGTGGCCAAGAACAATTTCTAACTCTTGCCAACGCTCCAACAAATCAATTCAGCCGGGTTAGGAGCGGTACTCTCCAAGAGTAATAAGAAACCACCGCAAACAATGACCCTCAAGTGCCCCTAGATGCAACTAGCAAAGCAATGCACTTGAATCACCACCACCACCCTCAAGAATATGCGCAGAAGCAGTGGATGGGGAGTGGGAGGGTTTTTGCTCAGCTCAAAGGGTGTCGAATGAATTCAAATGACCAAGAGACCCCCCATGGTCATGACAAACCATATATATATAGACCTCCTCATTCGAAATAGAGTTAGGGTTCAAACTTTGGTGCATCATACCGACGCAGCGAGCGCTGTTGAAACCGCCAAGGGTGGTGGTTGCACGCCGCGTCGGGGCCAGCGCTCACCCTAGGCAAAAACCCCGATACCCTAACAATTCGCATCTGAACTACCCAGCATCCGAATTACCCAACCCCGAAAACCCGATCCTAAGTTCGATAGTGATTTTAATTACCCGTAAAATTAGTTTCAAAAATTTGGGTAATGCACGTGGGTACCCAACTACCCCAAATTTTTGTCTTCGACTTTGTTTTTTTATCATGTGTTTTTAGTTGAACACTTGAAACTATCACTTTATTTGAATATAATTTCTTTGGTTTGAACAAGTGACTATAATATATTATTCTTCACAAATTGTAGTTGAATTATACACAAATTATTGGTGAAATTTTGTTTAAATTTACTAAAAATTTTGTGCACTTTGTTGTTTTCTATAAATTCAGGTAGAATGGGTTTATTCGAACCCGAACCCTAATTTATGGGTACCCTAAGTTGCGGTAATGGATTTTCGGGGCTGATTTCGATAGTAGATTCTATTACCCGAACTTTTTAAAACCCGACTATCCGACCCGATCGGATCGGGTAACCTCGACGCCTGTGGTGACCAGAGGCATTGAGCAGACGCCGCAGCCCGTCCGGGCGCGGCCCCCGCGACACCGCCTACGGACTGTGTCCCGGGCGGAGGCTCCGCCGCCCGGACGTGACGGATTCATTGGGCCCGCCCGGCGCTAGCACGCCAGACGATGGCGGTTCCCCTCGCGTCCGCGCCGTTCAAAATGCGCCGAGTCGTCGATACTTCGTTTTTTCCTCATCAGCATTTAACAAAGTTGCACTTTTTTTTTAATCATGATGAAGTAGGTGCTTATTACTGTGTGCTGTTTATTTGATGAAGGTCATAGGAGCAAAAGAAGGCAGGAGATGAAGAGATTGTCACTGTGCCCCAAGTCCATGAACATATGCATATCTCTGCCGCACTGCCATGACTATGCAGGCCCCGTTGCAGCAGAAGCTGATGAGATATTCGACGGCATACTGAACTACCTGCCAGAGATACCAGTAGCGAACGTGAGGTACTCTGACTTCTTCGACCCGTTCGGTGATTCCATGGACATCGTAAATCCCCTGAGCTCCAATAACCCCTCAGTCAACATGGGCACACATTTCCATGTTCGTTTCCCTACCCAAAAATCTGGGCCTCTGATGTGAGATCCAGGCAGAAAATTAAACTGCTGGGTCAAACCAACCATCCTGCATGGAACTCAGAGATCCCCTCGTTGACGCAATTGCTGTACATCCAAATAATTGGCGTCCTGATTTTGTAGTATATGATTGGGTATGCGAGCTGTTTAAAAGGGTAGTACTCTGCAAAACTGAACTGAACAGGTGCATGGCTCTGGTGTTTTTGCGCCTCGTGAACGTGCAGCCGTGCGGGTACATAAACGAAAGACATCCGGTGCATTACCTAATTAGTTTGAGAGCAACTTCCACGTGACGTGGTTGGGCAGGCTCCGCTCATCTTACCTGGGCTGCCAAGATAGATGCCGATGCAGGCTCGTCTTAGCTCTTGTTGTATTTCCGTTTCAGCAACTCATCTCCACGAAATTGAAACCTCCGGGACTGGTGTCAGTTGATTTGCTTTATACAAACACTACTCCGATGGGATACACCCGGTCAAGTTTCTTCCCAAGATCTACACTCAGTCTCTTTTCGGGAGGGATGGGTGACCCCCGACGCCCCAACCACCGCCAGCCCGCGCCCCCCCTACTACACATGCCGGCCGCAGATCCGGCACCTCCACGATCTTGGGGGGGCTACCGTGGAGGCCCCCGCCACGAGACGTCGTCCGCGGCCGGAGGAGATCGGCTCCACCTGCTGGGCGCCCCGCCGCCGGGCCGAGGAGCCCGTGACCGCCGGCCGGCGGATGGTAGGCCGCCGCACGGACCTTCTTGGCCGCCCGCCACCTCCCTTGACACCGACGGGAGCAGGGCCCCGCCCACCGACTCTCGACGCGGGCACAGGCCGGTCGTGCCTGCGCCCGCCCCCGGTCGCCGCCGCCGGCATAGAGGCTAGGTCGGCCCGGGGCCGGCGCAAGACGCCCGGGTCCTCATGCTCTCCCCGCTGTTTTCTCTTCTCCCCTCCGCATCCCCGGTCCCGGTCAAGGCTGCTGGCGTTGCCACAACGCGCTACGCCGCGCGGCCGGCGGCCCTCGCGGGGAGGGGGGTTTCCTCCTCCCCTCCTGTGGAGCCTGGAGGTGCACGAGGGCCGCACCTCTCGACCCACGGCCACCTTCTCGTCCGCCGCCGCGATCTCCGCCACGCGCCGATGATCCGATCCGACCGCTCTCGGCCGGGGCACTCGCCCGCGCCGCAGCGCTTTCGTGATGCTCCGTGCCGACGCGGCCTCTACCGTAACGCTTATCCCACCGCTGCCGCATGAGCAGCGGCGCGCCGGCCGGCCGCCTGGGGAGCGCCCCGCCGGGCCGCCGCTCGGGCCTTCGCGGACATTGCGTCGTCCTGCCCGGATCCCGTGGCAGCGACGCCCTTGGTGGTGCCTCCCCCAAGAGTCGCTTTTGCATCCTTCCTTCCCGGGCTTGTCGGCGAGCGATTGTGGCGAGGCCCTCTCCGGATGCGGCCGGAAGACCCAAGGGTGGCGCAAAGTGGGTGGGCGTCTTCTTCTTCTCGACCGCTGGACAATGAGGACGAGTTCGTCGATCCGGAGGTCCCCACCAGTGTGCAACGCGTTTGTCCATCCCTTCCTCGGCGGGGGTCTCGGCTCCACCGCTGACCTCGCGATAAACCGGTGATGAACCCCGGCTTTGGGAGCCAGATACTCCCCCACAAGAACGGAACCGGCCGAGGCCAGCGATGGCGCCGCCGCCGGTTGTCGGTTGCCGCTCCACAAAGACCTCCGACGCCCCCGCGATGCGCCCTACTCCTTCAACTAGGTGCCGACACCCAAAGGCTCGGGCCGACAACCCGCCGCGGCCCCTCGCTCACCAACAAATGGCCACTACCACAGCCTCCCACCATCCGTGACCTCCGTCTTCATCTTCGCGGGCATGCCATTGCCGGGAGCTCTCAACCGCCGTCAACGCCCCGTGGACGACAACAGTTCACTTTGTTCAGAGGCGTAGGCAGCGCATGGCGACAAGATGCCCCTCCCAACCCCGGCCGACGCCCTCGTGCCATCATCCCTTGTCGCTTTGCTTCAATCGGCTCGGGGGGGGGCCATGTCGCGCCGGTGTCTGGCCTATCCCGCCTGCCTCTTCGCCCTCAACACGAGGCACCGGGCGAGGAGCTAGGGGCAGTGGGCCGCCGATGCCCCCTTCTTCGCCGGGCGGATCCTTTGCTCCCCCTCGATTCGGCCTTGCCCCTACCGTGATGGCGCCAAAGCCATCCTTGGTGTGCTGGGCAATGCCGGCACATCTACGACCTGGTCTCACTCGAGCGGTTGAGCGCGCGGATCCCCCCACTTGGGTGGACCCAATGATCGATGAGTTGGAAGCTCTCCTAGGTCGCACTACGACCGATTCTCCCAGCGGCGCAGTTGGAGCCTCCCTCGCCGCGACGTGCTGGTCGAGCTCAACTTCACGGATGCCGTGGAAGGCCCGAGGTCAATGCGTCGTCCGCGGACACCAACGACGACGCCACGCCGCGGGTGGGACGTATGCTGTCCGGCGCGGAGAATCTCACGTACCTACGTGCCCGCCACCACAAATATAGCTGACGACGTCGGGCCTCTACTACTTTTCCCCAACAGCACCGCAGGCACCCTCCAAGCGCTACGATCGCAGCATTCTTCGATTCCTGCTGTCGGGCCGGAGCAGCCGCGGCGAAGTCGGCCTCGCGCCCCACCTACGGACGACTCGCGAAGACTATTGATCCCCTGCGCAAGACACGCCGTCGTGGCGGCTAAGTCGGCCTCCGGGACCCTCTAAACCGGAGCGGAGGGCACAACGCGTCCCGCTCAACAAATGGGAAGGCCGCCCGCAGGGGGCCAATTGCCCCACCTGACGACATGCCGTGAAATGTAGAGGCTCTCAACTACTTCAGAGGTTCGTTCCGGCACTACAAAGCGCAAGGCAGTCCAGATTCTCGCCCCCTGCGCCCCAACCCCCGCCCGCAACGTGGGACGCTGTGGTGGCCGCGGTGGTGGACGCTCGCAGTCCTGACCGCCCGCTTAGCTCTTGCTTTGCTTTAGTCGCTCTTGTTGTCCGTCTTAGCACAACCCTGTAAGCTCCCACCGCTCAAGCCTGTTAGTGTGTTAGCCTCGTGTGCCCCCGCGCACGCTAGGGGTCCACTAGGTTGTAAAACTTTTTCAACTCTCTTAATGCAGAACGGGTCTAAGTACGAGGTTTCAAAAAAATTTCTTCCCAAGCATGGAACTCAGAGATGATATGATTGGGTACGCGTGCTGTTTATGTGTAAAAGGGTGACTCTGCAAAACTGAACTGAACAGTATTATACTATACTGTACATCAGATGCAACGCTGGGACGAGGCTCGATCTGGTGTTTCTTGCACCTCGTGAATTTTCAGGTACATAAACGAAAGACATCCGGTGCATTACCTTCTCTGTATACGTGCCGAACCTTGTTGGTGTTTCAGTTTCAGCCACTCATCTCCACGACGACGACGGTTACGGACTGCTGTTACGTCAATGGTTTGAAACACCTCTCCGATGTGATAGGCCAGGTCAGGTTTCTTCTAAAGCTTAATGGGTTCATCCATGGATTGCAGAGTCTGCTGCAGCCTTCTTGGTTTTCTGACTAACGTCCGCGTGGTTTTCCCTTATTTGGATGCACAGTGGTTTACGAAAGCATAGATGCGTACTCCAGCTGTTAAGCGGTTTTGATGATCTCTTGTGCACAGCTGTTCCATGAATTCATCACACACATGCGTCATGGCCAGGTATGGCAGCTTGTGGCTGACTGGAGCCTCTAGCCTCTATATATATCCTGGACCCGAGACTGAGGTGAGGTCCCATCCAGTTCGACGAGCTGACCACCACCTGCACTTTGGTCCATTCTGACTAGTGAGCTGGAGTTGTCTCGTTGGGTTTCGGCAGAGCCGTTTTGCTATGTCTTGCGCCGGTGGGTCCGCGGCTGCTGACGGTAGTGCCGGCGTGTACCTTAGCGAATACGTGCCGGCGTGGGGTCGCGCCGCTACGCGTGGCTGCCGCAAAGCCATGGAGGACGCGTCCGCCGCCATGCCGCCCTTTTGCCGATGTGTCCGTGCAGATGCTTGCGAGCGCGGGGGGGAGATGGACGCGCTCGGCGTCGACGCCTTCCGAGTCCGCCGCAATGCACCTGTTCGGCGTGTACGACGGTCACGGCGGTTCCGCGGTGGCGGACTACTGCGGGGACAGAGTCCACGTGGTGCTGGCGGAGGCGCTGAGCCGAGCCGCGGCCGCGAGGGGCTATCGGGGCAGCTGGGGGCATCCAGGAGCCTGGGAGGAGGCCTTCTCCGAGTGTTTCCAGAGCGTGGACGACGAGGTGTCGGGGGTGGCAAGCAGGTTGATGTTGGCCGACGGCGTCAGCGAGGCCCGATGCGAGCCGGTCGCCAATGGCAACGTCGGCTCCACCGCCGCCGTCGCGCTCGTGTGCTCCCCTCTCATGTCATAGTTGCCAACTGTGGAGATTCACGCGTCGTGCTCTGCAGCGGCAACAAGCCCATGGCTCTGTCAGTCGATCACAAAGTACGTACGAATTTCAAGTCGTTAATTATATAGTATGCAGCATTTGAATTTCAGTAAACGTACTGGTGTGTATACATATATAATATGCTTTTTGGTTTGGTGGTTCAGCCCGGCAGGGAAGATGAGCGCGCAAGGATCAAGGCCGCAGGAGGGTTCATCTTCAACTGGCATGGATGTGATCGAGTCGCGGCCGTACTTGCTATGTCACGGGCAATCGGTAAGTACTGAATTGCTTCATGTACAGTACGCCCAAGCAGGACAGGGACAGGACAGGGCAACGCAAATAGATATAGATATAGGATTATAGTGTCCATCCACCTTTTTATTATGTTAAAAAAAAATTACAGAACGAGATGTAAAAGGGCCTCTAATTTAACCTAAGAAATTTAATAATGGGGCAGGATTAGGATCTGATCGTAAAACTATACAAATTTGAACTAAAATGAATAGGGCCAAGTGAAATTGCTTAAGGAGGAATAAGGGCCGGATCCATTACTACCCCTAACGAGATGGAAACCTAAACTTTAATCCTATAGTTTAGTATTAATGCTTATAATTTATTTTGAACACAGGTTTGCTGTGGAATATTGGGTGCAATATTTGAACACACTGATGTTTTTTTGACAAAAAGAAAAAAAAAAAAAAAAAAAAGCTTCATGAGGGAGAGTTGATATGCTTTCGATTACCATGTAGGGGACAGAGACATACAACCATTTATCATTCCAAAGCCGGAAGTGAGAGTCATTCCTCGCACAAATGCCGACGACTGCCTTATTGTAGCGAGCGATGGGCTGTGGGATGTCATCTCAAATGAGGATGCATGCAAGGGTTGCTCGCTTAACGATCTTGCGGTGGCATGAGAAAAATGACGGCACATGTTTCGGTGAAGGTGGTGGACGGACAACAAGCGACCCTGCTTCAAAAGCAGCCGCAAAATTTCTTGTGAGGCTAGCTCTGAGGAAAGGGAGCAGGGACAACATCACTGTCATTGTGATCGACCTAAAACGTCGGAAGATGGTCATCAAAAACAAAACGACGGAAGATGGTGAAACAGACTCCTCCGTATGTTGAGCATGCAAAAGTCAAACGAAATAGTTTTGACTATTAATTTCTCTTGCTGTATATTTGTCATTTAAATTCAAATTTATTGGCATAAGTTGTGTGTTCTAAATTTGTACACAAAATGTATAACCATTGATTGTTTTTTCCTATTTGAAATATGACTATTATTCCAGGACGGAGGAGTAAATCCTCATCGTGCGGATTTTGTCTGAACTAAAACTAGGTGTCAACATTGGCACATTACTGTGATCCGTTGTTGATGGAAAGCCTATTTTTCCTCCCTCAACTCTAAAAATGGCATACCAACTCCTTTTCAACTTTTAAACAACATTTTTTTGTTTTACCTAGAGCGGTTTTTTGAAGCGGGTTTTGCTATTAAGTGGAGTGACGACGATTTTGTGTCTTTTTATTTATTAATTAATTTTTGATGGATCTTTAAAAAATAAAAGTAAATCACAGAAAAATATAAAATAGAAAATCCAATTTTATTAGACTCCACATGAGCATATCTACACTAAACATATAATATGGTATGGTTTAGTTCAGATTTTTACTAAAGCATACCATAATTGGATTTTTACTAAAGCATTCCAAAATTTTATACTAAAGCATACCATATTATATGTTTACTACATAGATCTACTCAAGTGGAGTCCAACAAAATTGAATTTTCTATTTTATGATTTTTCTATAATTTACTATAATTTTTTCAAAGATTCAGCCAAAAAAAAAAAAATACAAAACTGTTGTCCTATAGCAAAACCGCCTTCAAAACCACTCCAAGGAGGTAAAATGCACGGTTTGAAAAGTCAAGGGATGTGATTTATTTGGTATTTGAGTTGGGGAGGAAAAGTAGACTTTGGTGAAAAATGGGGAGAAAAATAGACTTCTTGCTTCTTGGATCCAGCCCATGCGCGTCATTCAGATGTACAGCAAATATCCTGGGCTTGTTTACAAGATGGGCTAATGGGGCTGCTCGGCCCGTCACTGATTCATACACCATGGGACTTTCGTAGCACGGTGGCCTCATCAAGCCCATAATAGTCTTTGCTCAAAAAAAAAAAAATCAAGCCCATAATAGTCCCCACTTCCCACCCAAAGAACAAGAACCCCACAGCCCGTTGAGAATTTCGATTTAGATTGCACGGCCCACGTCAAGGATATTAGTTTGGTTCAGTGATATGGCTATCGAGTTTCAGGATGCAAGGTGGGGCGGGCTGCCGCTCCAACCCGCTGGGCTGCTTGCCCATCAGCTCACTTGTGAACCCAAACCTAACCCATTTAGAAAGTGTGGGTTCAAGCATACAACCCGCTTCGTTCCAGCGGCAGCCCACATCCCGCATAATCCTAGCGGGCTAGCACTAGCAGCAGCACCGCCGGCGGCGGCTCGCTGCCGTCGCGCGCCTTCTGCCTCCATGCGCATGGGGCCGTCGACGGCGTCCCTGGCGCCGCCGACGCGCGGCGGCCGAGGCGCTTCGTCCTGAGCGGGCTGCGCCCGGAGTTGCTGCCGCGTCACGTGGCGGTGGTGATGGACGGCAACTCGCGGTGGGCGCGCGCGGGGCCTGACGCCCGCGGACGGCCACAAGGCCGGCGACCGCAACCCGGAGCGGATCATGGGGCTCTCTCCCGCGCCTGGGGCATCCGCGCGCTCACCGCCTTCATCTGCTCCCGGAGAACCTGAGCCGCCCCAAGGCCGAGGTCGACTACATGATGGGTTTGTCTGAGTGGCTCATAGGCGACAACATCGACAAGCTCTCGAGGCAGGGGATCCGGTTGCAGGTCATCGGCGACACCACAAAGATGCCAGCCATTCTGCAGAGCGCGGCGGTGTAGGCCGACGAGGCCACGATTCACAAGTCGCAGCTGCACGATGATGCTAGCGATCTGCTACAGCGGGCGATGGGACCTGGTGCAGGCGTGCCTCGAGCTGGCCCGGAGGCGCAGGCGAACCAGCTCAGCCCGGACGACATCGACGAGTCGCTCATCGACGGCAAGCTCGCGACGCGCCGCCGGCGAGTTCAATGTGTTGATTTGCACTACAGCTGTGTTAGATGCATTAGAGGATTCAACAGACATGCTCAAGATGGCAACGGGTCCGCACCCGATGGATACTAGTCATCCATACCCGCATCTCGCCGTCAAATCCATACCCGCCGGGTTACCCGCGAAAGCACATGGATATCGATTTCATTCCATACCCGCACCCGATGGGTATTTTTTACCCGACGGTAATCCATACCCGCTTAACACACCGAATTCATAGGCTATATTATATACTCATATGCTTATATGGGCCAAATATTGAGCTATATGGGCCAAATTCATTAACAATACACTAAAGTTCAGGAATATACATATACTCAAATGCTTATATGGGTCAAATTAATGGGCCATAAGCTTACTTGGGCTAAAATTGCAGCGACAGACTATATATTTGTGCGGGTATTTTCTACCCGCGGGTACACGGGTATGGATACTACACTTCCATACCATACCCGCCATACCCATTTGGATACAACATTTTACCCACTAACGTATCCATAGATACCAAATGCGCTCCATACCCGCCACTTTATCTCGGGTAAAAGCCATCGGGTTTTCGGGTACCGCTGACATCTTGAAGACATGCGTTGCGGAACTTTGCGGGCTGCCGCTACAACCCACAAATTGAGAGCGGCCAGTTGTGGGCTGCCGCAATCAGCTCACTTCGTAATTGCGGCTGATGCGGACGCGTTGTGGGCTGCCCAACGCCGCCCCGCTTGCATCCTGAATCGAGTTGGACGAAATTCTTTTTTGCAGAAAAAATACACGCACACATGCGCATTTGGTGATTCTATTTGTTTACCACGCATCGGAGGCTAGAGCCTCCCAATCTCTTTCCGTGCGTATGGACATGCACACACGTAAGTGTTTTCTGAGGGTTCGGGTGGGGAACTACACCACGTTTTTCTTTTAGGTAAAGAGTACTCATTGAAATATAGCATTGTGGACTTCTAAAATTTATATTCAAATATATAGTGCATTCTATATTTCACAAAGTTCATTAAGAAAGAAACTATAATTTAAGAACAAACAACTTAATGGTATTAATCTATGGGTACATGCATCATTCGAGAATTCCCTAAGTTGTCTTCATTTTTTCGAAACTCACTGCATTACGGGACCGAGGGAGTAGTGCAAATACATAAAGTGTGCATAAAAGGAGTTTGCAAAACTATTAAAAAAAAAACGAAGGAAGCAGCTAAAGAAGCTTCTCCAACCAAATTCTCCAAGGGATTTGCAAGGTTGGGTTTGGCCTTTGATGCAAATCTAAGCCAATTTCCTAACTGAAAAGTGAAAACCTCCATCTGGCTAGCGTGCAGATTTTATTATAAAAAAATTCAAGCCAGTTCTTGATGTCCAAACTATCCAGCAGGTGGCAATAACATTTTTTTCTGAGCCATCTCACACCCAATACTCGTGCAGGAGATCCGATTTAGCTCTCCCGCTCAGGCAAAGATTGGTTCGTCTGCTTGAGCCGGAGCCCCTGGCAAGGACAAAGTGGCCCATATTTGCTGAGGCATCGGGCTATTTATTATGAACTCCTTTCCATCAAATAATCAAGGATTCAACCTTGTTATAGCCAAATCAAGCACAAAATCGGGCCTCAAGTCAAGCATCTGGCCACTAGGTGGAGGAAGAACTGAGCAAATACTCTACATCCTGAGCAGGTGAGCAAAACAGAGGCTTAATTTTGCAGTGTCTAGACCTTAGAATCACAGATTGAAAGGAAGGATGTGAACAAGGATGCAACACAAGTACACAACCAAAGGGCTGTGCAGGTTGGGATTAATCTCGGAGATTAATGTGTTCTCTACTACAAGACTATATAAACATCAAGGGCTAGAAGAAGGGTGATATTGCCAACTATTTAGACCTATTTGCACTCCCAGGACTTGAAGGAACCCAACTTGCAAACTAATCATGGTCCACGAATAAATATAAGAAAAAATATTGTAGAAGTAAAGCGCATACCTGTCAATCAAAAGAGCACCACAGGAACTGCACAGAAGTAAACCATCCTCACCTGCCATGCCAATCAAAAACACCACATGAAGAGCACTAGTTGTAGCAAGGATTAAGCCAGCGGACAATCTACGCCAGCAGCAATCCAGCCCTAGGTGCACAAGAAACTCTGAAACCAACGTCCTATTGGCCCTGGCATCAGAAATGGGTGGCCAAGAACGATGGTGGCTGAGACCAGTAGGCTGCAACATAGTTGTCCATCACGTCGTCAACTGGCTGAGGCGCAACCAGCGGCGACAGCAAGTGGGCTGTGGTATGGTGGCAACCAGAAGGGTTGAGAAACCTAGCTGTCCAACTCAGTTGTTCAGCTTTTGGTTGGCAGGCACAGATAGGCAACATATGCCAAACCAAAGACAAATGCAAAGAACAAAGACAATGGTACATTCTTCTACCAAGTACCACTAAACAATATACATTACCATTTTATTTACAAGTATAATGCTACTAGGTTTTTGACAGATAACAGAACCAAACAGGCACCATGAGCCGACTGTTAGGCACAATAGCTACAAAGACCGCATAGCCTGCACCGTATAATTAATAATCGTTTCTGGACATCATGTTCCTAGGACCAGAAGTAGGAGTGAACAGACATACAACATAACAATTAATACTATAATACTTCCCATGACTGAGTTCATCATTGATTTAGTGTAATAATATATAATAGTTAAAAGATAGTTGCTTCATCTTCATGTGGAGTCTTCTGCCAGTCCGAGTTGAAAAACTACAAAAAATGTGACAGGCACGGTAAGTTTGGAAGGCTTCAACAACGATAAGGGAAACAATGCAAGAATATATGTAGGAATGCATAAGGATTTAAATCACCAACTGCATCATAAGCTAATAAGTCAGATGCTTTATTCGAATGGAACAAGAAATGAAAACTAAGATAATTACTGAAGAATGAGTTTATAAAAAATCTTCCATCTTTTCATAGAATATTGTTAAAACAAAACTGTTGATGTAGTATGCCAAAAACATTTTCTAGCCAACTGAATGACATTATCTCTCATTGCGAAGCGAGCCTCTAAATACCTTTTATCATGGTCTTGAGAAAATAAATGAACAAGTTGTTCTTACTTACATCTTTCAAGCATATTCTGCCACATGTGTAAAGGTAAAGCATATAAAAAAATTTAACAGTTTTTTTTAGAATGAATTTAACAAGCAAGGTTGCAATAATGTAGCTACCACATTTTTTTCAACAAGGACACCCTCATTTCCATTATATTCATAACGGAAATAGAAGCATGTTTGGAGAGAATTCAGATAGCTAAGAAGCAAAAGGAAAAGACCATGAAGGAGAGCTACCAGTAGATCCTAAGACTCCCTTAGAGAGTTACTGCAGCAAAAAAGAGAGCAGTCTACACCACCTCAAGACTAAACCAACCATACCAACTTCATGTCTTTATGTTGAGACACCAGGAGACCTTTTCGTCAACATCAGCATGAGATTAACGCCTTCCACCAGTTGTTCCTTACCCACCTCAGCATACAGACCTACCCAATAAACCATTAGCGCACAAGCATGGCATATTCTACCCCTCAAACTATTGAAAACCATCTGAATAACACCCTGAGGAGGTTTTTGGTGGTTTTGCTGATGTAACATTAAAAAGTCTAAATAACCCCCCTGACGTATCAAGGGTTGACTGCATGAGCCCCCTCAACTATAAAACATGATATTATAGCTTGTAAGGCATCACATAATGTTTAAATGCCTTCAAAAGTCTCCTTTCTGATTTCACATCCGTTTCCGTAGCCAGTGCATGTTACTGAAATTTCACAAACTGGCTGCTCTCTTTTATGAACGTATTTTCTAAGCTCAAGGTATTGTGCCACTACGCTCATGTTTTATCATTCATTTTATCTTCTGAGAGTATGCTAATCTCCTGCAAATCTCCGTCTGTGGCACTGCTGCCTGATGACCATGTAACTGTGAACTATAGAGTCCTGATGCCGCCCATTGTCTCCTCTAAAAAAGCATGTAAGCATGTTCTATGTTTACATATAACTTATACTCACCCGATGAATTCACAAACAAACTTCTTCATTGCTCCAGCGGTCATTTAATTTTCCTTAAGTATTACATACAAGAACTTTCTACATTTAACTCCATGTCCTTGGGCTATCAATGAAATGTCACTTCTGTGGTCAATGAACCTATAGTATGAATATGTTGGGTCTCCTCTTACTGTTTTTTTTTTCTTATCCTATTATCATCATGCAGTGTGGTACCAAGGAGCACTGGAGATTTTTTAACTCTTATTATCATCAAGGACACAAGCTTTGAATTCACTATGATCATTACGAATATTTTTTTATGCTGTACACTCAAAGGAAAAGATTTGGATAGTGCATGGCAGAATACAGTGCATGTGCTTGGCAGCAAGGGAGGATAAAGGTATTCCAACAATGGATTCTGACTTTTTGTACAATGATCTTATCCTTACATAATTTTACAGTCACAACAATAGCTTCCGTCACATTGTGCATTTTGATCCAGCATATTCTAAAAAGATTAGGGTTCATATGTATTTGGTTTCCATCAAACATTTTTTTTTTTTTTTTTCATTTACAAGGTTGCTGTTTAAAAAGAATCTATCATTTCATCGATGCATGGATCATCACTATTTCTGTTTTACTTTCTATGTACTTATTCTTTGCTAATTAACATTAATCCTGTGTCTTACTATTTTTTTTTTTCCTTTGGTAGTGCCTTTTAAATTTAACAGTTGTTTTTCTTAGAACATGTTACAGATGGCTAAGATGTTCTGCTTAGATTGGCTAAGCACATGCGTAAATTGAAGAAATTTTATTTCTGTTTGAACAACCATTTTGTATCTTATAATGAACAGATTACACACTCTGATTAAAATCCCTATGTTGCATACCTCGCTATCCCACACAACTGCGTGGTCTTTCTGCTAGTTTAGATGGTTGAGGGGTAGAATACCAGGTTTTGTAGGTGAGGAAGTGAAGTAGACAACCACCTAGTTAATGGGGTTAAGTAGACTTTTTCCATTAGTTTGTACAAGTTTCCAACCAATTATATCAGGATCACTAGATAACTGAAAGTTCATTACATCAGTCCAGCCATCTTCTAAAAGTAATAGGTTCACCATTTCTATCCTGAGCAGCAGTAATTTCTTTATTATCACACAATTCAAACAACACAGAAACCATCAAGTGTAAAGGTTTTTCATATAGCCAGAATCTAGCCAAGAATCAAACCAAAGTCTGGTGTTTTTCATGCAGCTACCACATGCAAGTATAAATAAAGTACAGAAATGTAGACAACAATAAGTATTGGTCGTTATCTTACATATATTGAGTGCACTCAGAAATTTCAGGACGTTTCAAACTCCTTGATGGGCAGTATTGAATTTAACCTTGACTGTCTTAAGGCAATGAGTTGTCATAGTTAATATAGCTGTTGCATCAGGGCGTCCTTCCAATACAGTGTCATATTAGAGTTCAAACTGCAGCAAGATAAACAAAGTCGCAAAGGTCAATAAACAATAATTTGCTATATATGTGAACCTCAAATGCTATAGTTTCGATTAGAAGTCTTGTACCTTTTTAGAAAATAGGACAGTGAGCTTCTCTAAAATTGGCGCATGTTCAAGAATAGAAGCTAGTGCAGGGCAATCTGCAGGTTCACACCAGTAACCATTCAGTGTCAGATCCTTTAAGTAGGAAAATGTTGGGCACTTCCTCAGATCCTTTTTAGGGGAATATACTGGACAGATTGAAAACAAAAAAATTAAAACACAGTAAAAATGGCTGATTTTTCTGGACAAGGCTACAAAGGTGGACATGAACCTATTTAATTTACTTAGGATACTCAGATGTGAGAATGCAATAGTGTCAATTAGTCAATATAATATAGGACTGCTATCAGCAGACACGAACATGACTGGATCCCATATTTTCTTATCAAATGGCAAACAAATGATGGGATTGAAGAAAAACATATAAGGTCAAGATCAAGTATACCATTGAGTTATGAGCTAACAGCACTAGATTTTCAGCTTGTGCCAAACCTTCAAGAACCACCCACCCCATTTTAAACCAATATGGGTTAATCCTGACATGTACATCCACCAACTCCGGCATGCTCTCCAGAAGGGAAGGCCTGACTTTCCCGACCTCCAAACACAGTGAAACGAGACACAGAGCACTAATTTTAAAGGGTCAAAAAGCTTTATTGGAGTCGCATTTTGTGATGACCAGGCGTTCAAGTGATTGGGACATAATGTTCCTCACACCGGCGAAGTAGCATCCCTTAATCTCCAGATGTTTCAACGCAGGACAGCCATCCAGGTTGAGGTCAACACACTGGAACCATAGCCCACGGAGCTCTAGCCTCGTCAAGTGCTGCGAGATGAGGGGCCTGTCGCTCATCAGATGAGGGACCTCTAGCTCGTTGACGACCCGAAGCGCCTGGACCTGACACCCAGGGATGACTGGATCCAGCGGGTGACAGTGCAGCGGGTGTCGTGGTTGTCATGCATACGGATCATGATCTCACACTCGTCGAGGGACGCCGCGGATTTGAGCCGGTTGTTGAGTCGGAGCTGAAGCAGGCGGTCCACGAATTCCCGGAGCTTCTGCACGGTGCCCCCGTGATTCTGAGGCGTCTGGTGAGTTTCCAGACGTCGCGCCATGCACGCGCGAGGACGCAGGTGCGCACGGCCTCAGGACACGATCTGCGCTAGCACTTCGTCCGGAAGCCTGCTGAGGCGGTCTGCCGGGTGGATCACAGGAGGCGCCGCGGCCGCGGCGAGGGCCTCTTCCGGCGTCTCGTCAGAGGCGCCATCGCCTGGTACACAATGAACCAGAGGATGGGAGCAGGCGACGAACAGGGGGCAGTGTACAGTGAAGCGAGGTCCCCAACTCACCTCGCGATCCGCCTCGGCGGCGGAGAGATTGCCTCGATCACTTCTCTAGCCTCGTATCCTTCCAACCTCAAAGGGAAAGCGCGCCGGCTGTCGGCGGGTGAGTTGGGACGCAGCATTGTCGACGATGCGGCGGCGGCGACGGCGGCGGCGGCCGGATCGGAGGGTTTGGGGATTTGGGTTTCGATTGGAAGGGGTTGGGAGGAGCAGCATTTCCGTCAGTATGGGCCTGGGCCTTGGGTAACACTTTTGTTCCTTCTCCATGTTCGTCTGTGTGGACCAAAGCATGTACAGGATACAGCCCAGTTACACACGCACCCCTTGAACACGTTGAGAATTTCAATTTGGAGTTTACAACTTTTTCATTTGGACTAGAACGCCCGTGCGTTCAGAACAATAAAAATAGTGTCTAGTTAGTATGAAGCAAACAACATCCCCAACCGTGGTCAGCCACAGTTGTTTATGTTCAAACTATTATTAGAAATAATCATGTGGCAGATCAACTATCATCCCATGTGTCTAGAAAGTTTTTTTTGTTACAACAAGGAAATGAACAAAATTTGTATTCCTTCACTTTCCTAACTAAACTAATTGAAGGAACATATCCTTGTGAAAAAATTGAAGGGACATACAGTATATCCTAGTTCTAGCCGAACATTTTGTGTAGTCCAGTCCATTACAATATTCCAAGCAAACAAAAGCATGACCCTTCTCATGTACACAAGACAATCAATACAGTTTCCATGCAGTATGATAGTTGTTGCACTGTACTACCGTCTTCTCATAATCACGAAGGCCAGAAAAAGGGGTAGCAGTCACATCTTGCTGTGCAATGCAACAGAACCCACTGATGATTGACCTCTTTAAAAAGTCTGGATATCTTGTTCGAAGGCCATTCCTCTCCATCAACTTGATGACACAGAGAAACATTCACTTGCCAACTGGTAGTAACCGCATTCTAACCATTCCTGTGTGAGCTTTCCCAGACATAAATTTCAGATGCCCTATCAGCATATGCATTTAAAAGATTCCATTTTTTCAATGAAAATACAAAACAATAGATCAAAAGAGCACCAATTTGTGTATCACCCAACTACCTCTCAGCGCAAAGAGCCACTCTGATTTTCCCTTCCAACACATCAACATTGAGGGAACATTTTGCCATACATCATCCTCTTCCGCCCAACAAGCAGCATAGAGCTACAAAACTGGAAGTTACGCACATCAGCACATGACACATGCCTAGTGGACCTCTGTAAGGGCATGGCAGAATTTTCTCTCAAAAAAAAAAAAAAAGGTATGGCAGAATTGATGTCTGGACTGGGGGCAGAGCGAGTCAGAGCTCTGTTAATAAGAATCTAAATTGGTAAATAGCAGAACTAAGAAAGCTCATATGTCCTTAAAATATTTGTGATGAGCTGAATCTCAGATTGAAGTATATCCTTAAAATATACCTGATTCTTCCTTTTAATCGCACCTAAAGTATGCATGATAAGATTTGTGACGCTGCAACAAATAAAGAATGCATTGCCACCCACACAGTTAATGCACCAAACACCTTTTTTGTACATAATACAAGCACATTGAATATTTGAACTAAACAACGCATACCAATTATAAAAATCAAGACTAACTATCCCTGCAATTGCACCTAATCAAAGGTATGGAGGTTATATTTCAATTCAACATTTTCGATGAAATAAAAGAACTGATCCCAAATTTGCTTATATTTCCAATCAAAGAAAATATCTCCATGAAAAACCAAACCCAGGGCCAGGAGCCAAGGACCAAGGAATATTGTAAGCGACATTAAACTTTTAGAAGTTTGGGGTCTGCTGAAGGGACAAATTTCATTCAGCAAGATGTACATGGAAAAGTCAAAGGGAACAGGGCCCTGTGTACACACGCACTTTGTCCATAAGTAGCTGTTGAACACGTTGTAAAATTATTGAATATCAGGTGCTCAATCAATGCACAGAAAGTTTACCTCTCTCCCAGAATCCATAGGTTTTAGCCATTTGATCAAGAATAAAATTTGGATACATAATAAATTTTGTTTCAGTGTTTTGATGGACTTTCATTTTAGAAATTCAAAATTTTTAACGCTTCTCCTTATCAACGTGCAAGTTAGCCATCTGGGAAACTTTTGCTTCCTTGGTAGAAAAAACCACACTTGCTTTTTTACAAGATAGAACTGAAATTGATATGCCTAGTAATCAACTGATGTCAATTAACTTTTTTTTCAAGGTAAAGCATTTAAACTTGGGTTGTTTTTAGTATTCCAAACAATCATATTCAAAATCCATAGGGCCATAAAATAGAAACCACAACAGGAGTATGAATATTCCTCTGATTTTGACTGATTTCATTGCCTTATTTGTGGTGGAGTTTAGCCCTCGGTATGTACTAACTGGCATACCCCACCAAAGATGGTTACAGTAGTTTTTTAAAAGGTTGACGTTTCCTTGGCTGCAAAAAATTTTTTTGTCCAAATAGCAGCTAATGAATGAATCCTAAAGAGAGGTAAATATAGTCAATTTGCACTATAGATTTTTTTTTTTTTTTTTTTTTGATGACTTTGTTTTTGTGGATAGAGATGCAGTTATTTTTTACAGCAAACAGGAATGGTTAAAGGCAGTCATTCCAGCTGCAAATTGTTTCCTTCACAATATATGGAGTGACTGATAATTAAGAGAATGGTTGCCATAAGACATGCAGACACAGAAGGTTCAGAGCATGTACAAATGGGTGCCCATTTGACCAATTTTGAGTTTAAAATTTATTGCAACCAGCTGCAGGTGTAGGGAGGTGCAGGCCGTTGTGGGCTTCACCACCATATCCAGTACAGCGACTACAGCGCGGATCGGCTTTGCTCTCACAAAGACAAGCCGGTGGGTTGGTGGGCTTCCAGCCGCGGTCGTGTCAGCGGTTCGCCGGGGCCAAGGCGGTCGTCGACGATGCAATGAGGCCCTCGCAGATGGGGAGGGGGGCCGGCAGTTCGCCGGGCGATCGACGCGCAATTTGGATACAACAAATTTTGTTCAGTTTTGCATTTTGAAATTCAAAATTTTTAAACAAATTTGGATGGAGAAAAAAAAACAAAACCACATTTTATAGAACTCACTGATATCTACAACTTTGCAATTAATTTTTTTCATTTAAACTTGTTTAGTATTCCAAATAATCATTTCAATTGCCTTGTGGTGGAAACATGTGAGGCCACGGTTCAATTCCCTATGAAGCATCATTAATGTGTGACTGGTGGAGTTACATGTGAGGCTACAGGTTGAGGTTTTTTTTTTTTTTTTTTGTCCAATTTATAGTTTTTTGATGATTTGTGAGAGATGATTTGAAAAGGTGGTTGTAATCAATTTCTATGAGTGACTGTAAATTGCTAATTCTAGCAACAGGATCAGAGGTGCATATCTACAGGTGCCTCTACAAAGACAACCAGTTGAGTGTCAGCCAAGGCTCTCATGCAAATGACTAAATGAGGCCCTATTTTTTCCTCGCTTGAATGATACCTACAGTTGCAAATCAAGTTAGAGACGCCATTGAATGATGCCTGTGCATTGGGCTTAAGCGACGGAGAGCAGAATCCAGAGGTTAGAATGATTGTTTTTCCATCCCGTAAAATCACAAGATGGTAAACAGAGGAATGGAAAGGGTATAAAATTCCAAAGAAAGGGATTAGGAAAAAAAAAGAAGAGGCAAAACAGAGTTATGGAAAGGATTAGGAAAAAAGAGGCAAAACAGAGCAATGGAAAACCAGGAACATGTTAGGTTATGGATTGGAGAGCCGGACCATTGCCTCATCTTGCTCTCTCGTCATCCTCCAAGAGCTACTTGTCTGTGCCCAAGAGCAGACACGGGGTGTTGCTGCTTCCAGCGTCTGGGCACTGGGCACATCACCAAAGTGACTGTTTAATTACTATTTATTCATCCATTCAACCTGCACAAAAGTGCATTTATTCATCCATTCAACCTGACAACAATCTGTTTCTTTCTACTGTCACTTCTGATAATTAACTAAAAAGGTACCGGTGTAATTGTACATAATCTCAATGGGAAACAAAGACATGCCGCGCCACAAGGGCAAAACACGCCACAGATCCCCTGGCATTCTCTTCTCTCTCTTTGCCCCTCTCCCTCACGCAAAAACTAAACTAGGAGGCTTGGCGCTGCCAGGCATGTTAGCGCCAGGTGTTCTCCCCTCCTCTCCAATGCCACAGCATCCACACCTTGGTTGCTTACAGCTCGTCCTTCACAGGCTCAGCCGTCTCAGCTGCCTTCTCGGACGTCGCCGTCTCCTTTGCGGCGGCGGCGGTCTCCTTGCTCTTCTTGATGAAGTCGATGATATCGCCCTTTGACCTGCCGCTGTCGTAGGAGGTGACCTTCCCGCTTGGGGTGACAAAGTACAAGGTTGGGTAGCCTTGGACGTCGAACTCACTGGGCACATCATTGGCGGTCGCGTCCTGGAAACAAAATAGGGGTTAAGCAACAATGGTTTATGTAACAAGGGGTACAGGAGGAACAGTGACCAAGACTGGAGTAACAAACGGACCATCTTAGCAATCACAACTTCCTCATCACTCAGGAGAGCGGTGGCTGCCTCGTCCAAGATGGGCGCCAGCTTCTTGCAGTGTCCACACCAGGGGGCATAGAATTCAATAAGAACTGCAACACAAATTGATTTTCAGTCTATTGTATTTAGACTTCCATCACTGGGAGATAGAGACAAGAACTACATGCTAGACATAATTAAGAACTGCTACAGAATTAGATATGTCAAGATTATTTCAATCTATTATACAAAGAATTCAATGACTGGGACGAAGACAAGAACCACATGGCACATGCTAAACATAATTCTGTTGAAATCTTGTCTACCATAAATAATATCTAATTTGATGAAATAGAACAGAATAATCAGGATACATACCATTTTTTTGCCAGACTTGAAGACCACATCGTGGATGTTGTCAGCCACAACAACCTTAACAGGCTCATTGTTGACCTCAGGAATAGGCTCAGACTTCTTGAACGGCATCAATTTGCCATCCTACAAATATAACAGATCAATGAGCTATACAATCATATCATATATCAATTAAACAAAACAAACAATCACAAGAATGTATTAAAGTTCAAACAGTACTTACAAGTACAAACAATCACAAGAATGTATTAAAGTTCAAACAGTACTTACAAAGTACTCCTTCAACCAAGAGACAAGCTGGTCAGCCTCAATGTGATCCTTGAAGAACTTCTTGGAATCACTATCCTGGATGAGGATAAGGGGTGCCTGCTCCTCTTTTCAGACCAAAGTACTGTCATTTTAATAGTTTGACTGTTAGCATAGACAGTTCAGATATAAATTAAAAAGCATCATGCACAAGGGGAAGTGAGAACCAAACCTGGAAGGCACCCTGGCTGGCTTCAATGTCACCAATAAGGAACTTGATTTCCTTGTTCTGGAATTCCCTGCGGCAGCATAGTAAGCAGACTTGAAAGAATCAAAAGGTCCAGTGGAGAAGTTCAAAAACAGCATAGCCTGCAATCATTTGATGTCACAGAACAGTGAAAATAGTCAGTAATGAATAATTTACACCATTGTGCAATGCTGTAAACATCCTTTTCCAACCCACAATAATTATAGCTTCAAACTAGAAAATTTAAAATGTGAATAGAACAAGCTGTCACATAAATCCAGAAAGTCTGTTGATGTCACTAGAAATATACTTCATAATTAAGTGATGCAGACTCCAAATTGCCAAGCTTTGCATTCATTCAATAGAGTTAACATGGCACACTAAAGCTAGTTGGATCAGACATGGTAGCTTGCAATCAAATTGAGTAGATATCCAGTAGTAAATAAAGTCATAAAAAGGCCAAGTCAACTAACAATTGGCTGATAGAAGTACTCAAACTATTTCAAGTAGAAATGTCATGTTATTACCTTGGGGGCTGTGCTCTGGAAGAACTTCATGAGGTGTGGGTGGTTGTCAGGGTTCTTGTCAAAAGTGACAACTCTAGGGGTGCTGCTAGCATCAATAAACTTCTCCAGAGCAGCAACATCAAAATCCTGCACAATATAGCAGCAATGTGTTACTAATGACAATCACATGATATTAACGCAGATGGTATGCTTAATTATCAGTATGAAATGCATGAGTGCTACCAAAACTATGACCAAATGTAACAGAGAATGTGAGTAAAACCTTGCTGTCAACAACAAGCTCATCAAAAGGCTTCAGCAGCCTGACCAATGGCCTCTCCACAGCTGCATCACCACGGGGGAGGTGGTTGGCGTGCAAAGTGTGGCCAAAGTCATAGTCAGACCTCAGCTTCTCAGCAACCTCCATGAAGTTTGTAAATTCAGGGCCACTGAATTCTGTGAAGACACCAACCTATAAAATTGCAATCAGTCAGTCAGTTGTCAGCTCAAGAGCAGCAATTGGACATGCGCATGATAATACTGATAAATGATTACAATAAAAACACATGGAAACTTTGAATTGGAGGAAGCTTACAATGTAGATCTTCTTGTCATCATAATGGGCCGCAACATCTTCCTGTGACTTGAGCTCCTTGGACGCAGGGCCAACCTGCTTCTTCAAGTAATCCACAATGCCATCAGCCTCCCTGGGGCCCTTGTATTCCTGAATGTTCTTCCCCTGGTTCCTGAAGATCTTGAGGGTTGGGAACCCTTGGATCTCGTACTTGGTAGCAAGCGGTTTGTTCTTCTCCTCGTTAGCATCAACCTTAGCGAGAACAATCGGTGGGTCATGCTTGCTAAGTGTCTTGGCCGCGTTCTCATACTGAAAAATCAAAGAAAACACGGCTTAGCATATATATGAGACTAAACTAATCAGAACAGAACCCCTTCTGTAAATAAAGGGAGTGAGCAAAGGATAGGAGAAGCATTATTACCTCTGGAGCAAGTTTCTTGCAGTGTCCACACCTGCAAATTAGATTTGATCAAATTAGCTATGACAATCAATAGAGATCATGTACAACAACAGTAATCACACAGAACTAGCACGTAAACTGAAACTTGCAAGTGCGCTGTGTGTCCCATAAGTAACCACACTGACTTTTCGCAAAAAATTAAAACTAATCACACAAAAGCAACTGCACATGAGGGCCGCACATGTTTTGCAACAGCGAGTGCGGGCCTGATTCTAAACATGACAAAAAAAGCATCCCACAGACGTCAAATCAAGCACACCAACCGCAGCAGACGAACGAAACCCGTGATTCATCATCCATGAGCCAGTACCCAGACCAAAACAAGGAATCGACGAAAATAACTACTAGAACTGAGCGTCAGTCATCTGAGCCTGGACCTGGAACATCGCACAGCCGCGCGCATGATGCACAGTAAAACCAAACAAATCGACGCGAAGAACAGCGACCCAAACAAATCCACGCTACAACAGCGACTAAATCCGCGCAACTGAAACCTAAAACGCCCGTCACATCACCAAAACCCAACCCGAGCACAAGCCCCGCATCTGAAAGTAACAACACCACGCAACCCAAACACCTCTCCAAAGCCCACATCGGAATCCCCGATCCGAGCCCGCTAAACCCTCGCCCGAGATCTACACATACCACCCCACTAACCAAACGAATCGGGCGCATGCGCGCGGGGTCGAGCGAACTCACTCACCATGGGGCGTAGAACTCGACGACCATGAAGGGGTGCTTGGCGACGGCCTCATCGAAGCTCTCGACGTCAAGGGTGAGCACGGCCTCGGTCTCGGCCGCGGCGGGGTCCTCCGCCCGCACGGCCACCGCGACGGCGGCGAGCGCCAGCAGCAGCGAGATCCAGCAGGCCTTGGAAGCGCGGATCGCCATGGCGGAGAGTGTCCCGGGTCAGATTTCGTCGTCGTCCGAAGGGAGGAGAACACAACACTGCTGCCGTGGGGTGGTGGGGTTTAATAGGGGCGGGCGGGCCACGCGAGGAGTCCGTCCGGGTCCCACCAGGGCTCGCTGCGGTGGGTCACTGACGCGCGGGCCCCACCCACCAGGCGGCCGGCCCTGGGTGTCACGAGATATTTGCAGGGAGGGCGTGACGTTTTGTGGTTTGGGTCCCTGTGGTTAGCGTGAATTAAGTTTAGATAAGCGCGTCATTAAGAGGCGCTAAATAAAGGATGGGTGGGGTGGGAAAAGATCGTTGTGTCGCCTGATTTTTTTTTTAGGATGTAATTAATCGGGAAATTAAGGGGGTTTCTAAAACAGTGGGGCGGGAGGTCCGAAGGAGTAGTGTGGAGGAGTGTCCTGGCGTGCCACGCGCTGACGCGCCGCCGGGGACACGGTGGCGGGCGGCCACGTACATGGGAGAGGCCTGGGCGAATCGGGGCGCGCCACGTCATGGATGTGACATGTCCACGGGCTCTGATTAGCCGCGCGACGTAGGCACTTTCGGGCGTACGTATACCGTACGCTTTGATCATGTACAGTACGAGTATAGGATTAGATTAAATACGTACTAGTATAGGATTAGATTAAATGTTTTTTACTATAGGATTAGTTTTTTTTTTTTTGCGGAACATACTATAGGATTAGATTAAATACGTGTTTTATGACAAAATTAAAGTGGACCATATATATGTGATCTTCGATTCGGATAGAATAGAAGCGCGTATTTACTGCCTCCGGAATGGTAAATTTTTTTTCTCATGGGGTATGTATGGTGTAAATATAAATAAATAAATTGTCATTGAATGACTGGTCACGTGCGTGCCAATATATACGGATCCATCCATCTTCGTTCACGAGACCTGATCCTGGTACCGACAATGCACGATCATATGAATGATTATTTGATCCACGTCGGCCAATCAACATCAAATTCCTCATCTAGGAAACAAATCCCCTCAACTTGTTCTATTCTCATTCCAACGCGATCGAGGGATGACCGACGGGGTCTGGGGTTAATGCGGTGAAAAGATCCGCTAGGAAATTTTTCAACTGTATTTGCGATCGATGAAGGGAAAAGTAATAAGAGATAAAATAATATTTCCAGCCTAATAAAAGGTTTAAAATACTAAAACATACACAATAATAAAACTTTTAAATAGTAATAATGGATTAATAAATGGAAATTTTCCAGACAAAACTAAATTTGGTTCATAAATTGTGCTTTTAAAGTAATAATACATATAAAAGGAAAAATATTAAAATATGCTAAATGTATCTTTTTTTTTTTTGACTAGACTTTCAAAACTAAAGGCACCATGAGAAAATATTCACATTGTCTATACAACATTTTAGATTTTTAATACATAGGATTACTGTACCACTAGGACAAATCTATTTTTTTGTTCTAGTAGTTCTTGTAATAAATTTCACATGGAAGAATTCAAAGATATCGACTTCTATTTTGTTTAAATTAATATTATGGTAATATCTTTGTTAGATTTAATATGATAGACAAAAAATATAGCTAAAACTTAAAAGAGATGACCCGAGATAAAATAATAGAAATGATTATACAAGAATATCCATGGTTAACATCAACTTGAAATAGAGACAGGCAGCCCAATAAAACTAAAATTAGTCCATACCGTAAACCAAACCCGTGCCCGGCCCCCAGACCAGGCAAAAATAGTAATTTGAGATCCGCTAGGTTTTCAAATAGGATTAAAAGATATAAGATGTCCACGCTGAAATACAAACACACAAATCAAATAGTACAAGTGGATCAAGTGCAAATCCAGACAAAACTAAATTTGGTTTTGTATGATTTTTTTTGAAACTAAACAGACTAAAAATTTTTTTTTTAATGAACTAGAGATTTTGAGACTAAAAAATGTACATTTTAAGTGTTTTCTTTAGTTGTTCTATATAAATGACGTCATCCCTTTTTGCTCTCCTACTACGGGGAGCAGTAGACTAAAATACTCATTTTGCACTTTACACTCGCTAAATGGATTTTTGGAGTTGTTAACTTTTGATTACCCTAAGGATTTTTCTTTATGTTCTTTTATCTAGTATTATCTAGCAGTAGATTTTGCACTTTCACTTGGATTTTCCATCACTCGGTATTTTTCTTAGCTTTTCATCACCGGATGCTATTTTGCATTGCACCTAGTTATCGACTGTCTAGATACATTTCAATGTATCTAGAAAAGCCAAAAGTGAACTTTAATGGGGATTCTAGGCATTTTGCACTTTCACTTTCGGTACAAAGCTCATCACCGGATGCTATGCATCGATCATACATAAGGTCACCTTTAATGGGGGTTTTACGTTTTGCATATTAAATACGGTGCAACATCATCAAAAGTTTACGCTTTGCATGATACTTGAGGGAGAGAAGGAAAAAGTTTCATCTTGGTGAAACTCTCTAAGACAAGACGATCAGTACCAACTATCTCGAGTCATGAAATTAAATATCTATGAAACCACAAGATGAAACTCTCCATTGAGAGTAGGGGTTTCATCCAAGTTTCATTTCATTTTATATGGCATGGCAGTCTTGGAAACAAATGAAATGAAACTCACCATTGAGATTGACATAATGTCCATTCATATATCTGTTTCCTTGTAGCTCGAGTAATCAACCCTTGATACCTTGGATCTAATTAAAGAAAATCCAGATCATCTAGTATATTCTACCTTTATCATGGATTGCAGTATAAGATTGTACGTTGTTGCCTTTTACCTATGCACAATTGATTGAACCCAAAGTTTTGTGTGTTTCTTTGAGTGTTGTATGTATTCATCCTTGAGTTGACTTCCGATCATGCTCAAGCTCTTGTTGTATTGGGAGCTCCAAAAACTATGAATAAGACCTTGTTTGGTTGAGGTACTTTTTATTCCCTGTAATTAAAAAAAAGTCCCTAATAAAAACCAAACAGGTAGGGATTTTTAGGGACTTTTTTCCTATTAGTCTTAAAAAAATTTAGAGAGACTTTTTTTATTAACCCTAGGACTAAAAAGTCTTAGGACTTTTCTAAACCAAACAGGGCTTGGATTCCTGTGTGAGCGTGAAAACGTACACTCAAAAACGCACATGATGCGAGTCACGTGGGAAATTATAAAGAACTAGTTAAAATACAGAAAAGGAGGATAATCTCCAAGGGAGTACTAGATCGGTAGCCGTGCAGCGTGATGCGTGAGTGCGTGACCACCACTCACCAACTCGCTATTTCCCTACGTGACGTGGCTGGTGTGCTACTGTGGAGACCGGTCATGCGGACAGCGTGCGTGCCGTGCCGTGCCGTGACGCGGCGCCACCCAAGTGAACACGTGACCCCACCCAGGCACCTACCCCTACACCGACACCGACCGCGCGCCGGGTCGGCCGGCGGCTCGTCGCTCGCTCGCGTACGTCGCGCTCGCGCAGGCCCCCACCCGCCGCGCCGCGTACTGATACACTCACTGTGCCTGTTGCCGTGCGTGTGGGCTGCTGCAGTCAGTCGCTTGCCTTGCCGCATGTGGGTGATCAACTGATGATACGCCGGTGGCAGGTGCAGGCATTTGTTGCATGCATGATGGCTTGCTTGCGTGTCACTGTTGTGTGTCCCAAAAGTGTCCATCTTCTGTTTACAGAGAGAGAGATCCGGCGCTGGCCGAATGATCCATCTGTGACGCAGAGGTCGGTACCCTGCAGTCCCCCCAAGCCATTCATCAACTCATCAGAGTCCTTACTATTCCTGGAATGGAATGGAATGGAATTGACGTCATGTGCAGTGTTTCCAAGCCGTGGATCGTTTTTGGTGGTTATGTATGTATGGGCTTTGCTACATCACAAACATGACCTCTTAAGAGCTATTAAAGGTTTAATAAATCACGACCGTTGAATTTTGGAATATTTTAAACAATTAAATAACCAAATAAATCAAGGAAAATCAATATGCTCCTTTATATTTGCCATATCTGATATAGGAGCATGCACCGCAATTATGGCACGCATGCATGTGACTTAGATTACATGTGTTATCTGAGTAATGTGTATCCAAAGTTCAAACACAATCACCAATTCACAATCATCCATACAAGATCCGTATGTGTACGTGTATGGATATCTCACGCAATACTACACAATTCTAGGTATGTGCAACTAACCACTGCGTAAAGATATGGCAATTCTCTTTTTTCTCAAAGGGAGATAGCTTTTTTTTTCCCCTTGGATTCACTGTGACGCATCCTCTCTGTCCAGTCTCGTGGAGAAAAGGGTTCACACGTCGATGGGTCTCAGATCCAGGGGTTACTGCAATGTGAATGGATTTGTACAAATCTCGCCTGGTGTGTAGCTGCTACGTGCATACTTCCTCCATCATTAAATAAGTAAGTATCGTGTGTGCGTGTCACAAGTTTGAAATTTAATTTGTATAAAATGCGTGCAATATTTTTGTCTACAAATAATTTTGTTAAAAACAAGATTTAAATATATTTTCAATGATACTAATTATATAGTATAGGTATTAATATTTTTCAATATAAAATTAGTTCAAGTTATTTTTTAAAAAGCACAAACGGCACTTGTTTAATGATGGAGGGAGTACTTAATAAATAATCGGAGAAAAATAAAGGAATTTCTTATGCGAGAGCATGGAATTCCACGCCAGCTCCATTGCCCCTGCTCTGCTGACAATGGAAAGTGCCAACTGACCAAAGGCACCTGAGCTACTCTACCTCGGTTTTCCACGCTGATGACTACTGTACGGGGCATTTAGCAGCCTCTCCTCTCCTCTACAGTTGCTTCCATTCATTGTTTTGATTTCAGTCATCACGGATAGGTGAAACACTGTAATCCAATCCGGGTCCACTTAACTGCAGAGAACGAAGACAAATGCCAGAGGAACTAATTATACTATAATCACCCTCAGCAGAGTTCTCAAATTCAAAAGTGCAGTTCGCTATGAAAGTGAAGCCAACAGCACACTTGTGCATGAGAAAATGAAGCAAGGGGTTACAGTGGGATGTGTGGTACTCATCGATTCAGAGCTGGACAGATAACCAGTGTAAATCATGTAAGCTCTACAGGTTCCCCCCCAAGAAATGATTCAACAGATCGACAAGAGACGCAGAGCTTTCCTATGTATGGGCTGGTAACTCTGAAACTTCTTCAGCTAATTGCTTGGGAGAATGTTTGTATCACCAGGGATCTTGGAGGCCTTGGTATTGAAGACTTTGGAACACAAAATGTTTGCCTCCTGCTTAAGCTTGTTCACCAACTGAACTGCCCTGAGCGCTGAACTCGGCTTGGGCAAAATGGGTGAGGAATAGAATCAACCTAGCAACTATGGATGGTGAGATCAGTCCTACCACTCTATCAAGCCATCTTCAGTCACTCTGGGGGCCGGGATGGCGGCGCCTCTACATCGTCCTTCTGGTCACATGTTTGGCATGAAGATGAGGCGTAGCTGATCGGTTTCCAGCTCTATACAGCCACTGCACTCATTAGGCCATCACCATTTCTGACCTTCGGCTGGCATTTGTGCCAAGGTTGTCAGATCATAAGCGCTACTCAGGATCTGCAGCACATCAGGGATATGATGATGCAGACAACTCTTTCCATCAGAGGAATTCATTCCCCCTTTCCCCTTTCGCCTGTGGACCTGCTAACTTGAACTTCTTCTCACCCATGCTCAGAGTTCATTCTTTCTGGAAACAAAGGAATGCAGCTATTTCCCACTGAAAATTCCTCCCTTCGATAGACTATATGTGGCCCCTTGTGCCTCTGAACCTAGACTTTGGCGATACAGATTGCCAAAGCAGCAAAAAAATGTTTAGCAGATTCTTTGGTCCAACTTATTTGATGCTTTAGTTCATTCTGAGAATGTAACCTCATCTACCAACCTCATCCAAAATACTGCAAACAAGCCTTCGAAACCAAAATTTTGAATTCAACTTTTATTACAGATGCTCTTCTTGGAGTTGCTCCTAATCACGCATCAGTACATGACATGGTCAGGATCATGAGTTCATGACCAGCTATTTTCTCTGAAATCTTTGATTCTAACAACAGTTGGAAGGTAACACAGAATTCACAGTGCAATGGAAACATGTGTTCAAATAGTCTTATTAGTCCACCAGATCCCTCAGTTTCATCCGTGTAGTCATGATGTCCCTCAAATGATATTTAGGCCACCAGGAGACTGTAAATTTGTAACGCATAGAGACCATGGGATCAAATACAAGTTTCCTGCATTGCTGCAAGCGGAAACAAATACTAGCCACAGAATTGTAATGCGGTTGTCCAACCTGTTGCAAATCTAACTGCAGAGAGCATGGACCTCTACACCAAGCTTTGCTGCTTGGTGGAGTACGAAAAACAAGTGAACAATTGATCATGGGAACCTAATTTATCCACACTGAAAATAGGCAGCCAAGTCTTGTTCTCAAGTTGCAAACTCAACTATGAATAATATTGATGTCCAATCAGGTAACATATATATACACAGCTAAGTAAAAAAAATGGAAATAAAGCCGACAACAGAGATTTAAGAGCAGCTAACTAGAAATCAAACACCCATGATTATGACCAAGTACTGTATCCGACAGCTGTGATTCTAATGCACCCAAAATAATTTCCCATGCAATGCAATGAAAACCAGTCTTCAAATGCCCTTATTTCATGAGGGTTATACTCTAAAGCAGCTGTTAACCTGTGAAATGCATATAGCTGGACGACTCAATGTACATGTATCGCACAAAGTCATTTCAGCGGGTCCTGCGGCTGTTGGCAGGTTTCGAGGGAGATGAAGGCTTGGTCTTTGCGAAGTCGACCAAGTCCTTAAAAAGTGAGTCCTCGGGTTTAGCCTGGCGGGACACTGTCGGCCGTGATGCATTCTTCTCATTCTCACTGTTCCTCGGGTTGAGGGAGAGGCTTTCAGTCTGTGCCATCAGTCCATCGTACCCACTCCCGTTGCTCCCACCAGAATACACACTTTGCTCGAAATACTGCTGTCTCTGACCATACCTCGCCGGAGGTGGCGGCAGGGAGCCTGCAGCAGCCTGCGCTTCCCATGGAGCCTTTGGAAGATCTTCACTCTCCTTAGTAGCTGAAGACGATGAAAAACCAGGAAGAGCAGTTGGGTTTATGAAGTCATCGTCTGGTAGACTCTCCTGCCGCTTCACAGACGAACGGGTTGGCTCCTCATCTGTAGGACGAGAAGGCGCAGAGAAGCTAGATGCAGTTGGGTTTATAAAGTCATCGGAAACACTGTCTGGCCTGCTACCATAACCTGGTGGTGGATATGCTTCTGGCTTCGAATGGGATGATGTAGATATATTAGATGGAGCAGTTGGGTTGACGAAATCATCTGAAACCTTTTCTGACTTGTAGGAATCACCACTAAGATAGTCAACACTGCTTGCCTCAGTGTAAACAGGCCTCTTAGATGCTGGTGGTGGAGGAAGAAGTGGGCTTGGGTATGATGGCCTTTCATTTCTTGGAGCAGAAGGCAGGTTGTTCTGTGCTACTGTGCCATCCCTTGCAGACCTACAAGCATATACTGGACATCAGCCAATTAATAAAAGTACCCTGTAGGTTTCTTTCTACAAAGAAAACTATTTTATATAGTTTGTCTTAGTTTTATATAATTTGACATGCTATAACAACAATCCCCAAACTTGAAATAATAGTAGCATGAACCAAAAATAACTTGTATCAAGTTAAAAAATAGAATAAAATGCAGAATTAGTGCACTAACTTGACAGGTGGGTGCACATAGATACATCATCTTTCTAATTGCTCATTTAAGTTCAAGAACTTGGCTAGTGGGTGCAGTACATCTCTTTAATTGCTCATCTAGGCGAAGTTTGCTAGGGATCCAGATTCTCATAGAAATGTTTTAGATCCGAATTCTCTCAAGAAACGTTTCAAGAGATGAATCAGAATCATCTGATGATACCATTTGGCTAGTAGGCTGGATGTTGATTCATAAGAGAAAAATTTTTTTTTCTTAAAAAATATATAAATAAAATGTGTTTCCAAAAATATAAAATTTTTAAGGTGAAGAACAACTTAAATACAACTCGTTTTAACTTGTTGTATTAAAAACTAGTATGACTATTTGTTTCCCTTGCCATGCACATGCACCCACCTTCCATATTTCTGAACTAAGTTGAGCAATTAGAAGGATGATGTATGTGAGTACACCAACTGCCAAGTTCTTGAACTAAGTTGAGCAACTAGAGAGATGATGTATCTATGTGCACCCAGGTGGCAAGTTTATGTACTAAATACGCATTTTACTCTAAAAATTAAATAACTTACCTGCGGGGAAAGCACAGAGAACTCATCCTCCTCCGGTTCATCGCCCCGTGTACATTCAGAAGTGGAGAAAATGAAACTGCAGTGGACCTAGGTGGGGCAGTCCCTTGGTTGACATTTGTAGAAGCAGGTACAGTTGCTCGGTACCAGGAGGGATCCCCTTTGCTATGTCATCATGACGCTGAACAACACGCTGTAACTCGTCATTTAGTCCTAGAGCCTGAAATAGAAGGCTCTCATCGCTGCAGAGAGAATACAGGTATTCTGTTACATTATAAGGTGTATATAAATACAAGGAAAGAGAAACAACATAATAAAAATCATACCCAGTACTGTTAACAAGATCCATGACACGAGATTGATATGATCGGCATTGTCCAACAAGGTCAACAATGACCTCCTCCCTTACACCCTACATTATGAAGCCCAATCAGATCAATCCACACCAAAGAGCATGATAAGATAAAGAAACAAAAAGGCAAGACTAAAATAGACTAAAGCACTTGTTCAAATGCACTTTGCGCTGCTGAGATTCTCATTTTGTTATTGACGACCAAAAAGCATTTTAAAATTATGCAAAATGAGACCAACTTCTAGAAGAAAGATTATTACAGGGCTGAAATCTCAATTGAATTCCTGCACCCAGAGTCCTTATGGAAAACATGGTTCATTAGGATCCCAATGGAAAAGTAAGCCATCAAACCACCAAGTTAGAACATTTCTGTTTGAACTTTGAACAAATATGATAAACTCATAATGGAATAATATACATGACTCAAAACACAAATATAAATCAGGAAATGGGTAAAAATATTTAAAATAAAAGCAATCCAATGTAAAAACTTGATTAATACTTGCACAGCAACATTGATAATCCTGCCTAGTACCTACAACAACAATATAATAGATGCAACTATAATGCATAGCATAGCACAAAGATCATTGACAGATCAAATGGCTTATGCCACAAAAAATCTTTAACTGAACAAAAAAATGGGTAGAGCTAACATCACTACAAAATAACTTGTACTAAATGACAATAAATCTTAGAAGGGATCCAAGGATTGTACTGAAATATTCTAAAACTTAGTGCTTTCAGGAAAATCACCTCAGGATGCTGGTGGTCCAGAGCATTTAACATTTCATCTAACACATCCACAATTCCTCGAAAGCACTCTGAATCTCGCTCAGACTGTAAAAAAATAATGGACGAGAAAATAAGTAAAATTAAAATTGTGCTGCAAAGATTTTGTGAACACAAATTTGAACAGCAAAAAAATTTGCAGAATTTGAGTTGTTTGGCATGACAATGGAAATTTGACTCGTAAACTAATTATGTAACAATGAAGTTTCAGAAAGGAAATAAAGACCAAGTTCTTCTTGTATTGACAGTAAAAACATGTCTCGTAAATGTTTGGTCAAAGAACTGCCAATGCAATAATAACTTTTTAAGAATAGATTGGACCAAGTTTCATGAGCATGTGGTCTGCACAATGGGGGCACAGCAAATATAATCATAATCAAGGTACTGCCACTTTGCTACTTGCTAGTATAGTTTGAAGTTGATTAAAATCAACAAGGTGGTAGCAGCAACAACTGAGATGTAACCAATAGACTTTAAAAATGCATTCATCATTTCATCATCATCATCCCAGGTACCTAGAAGTGATCATCAATAGGCTTTATATAAACAGTTTAAAAACATTCAGTCCTGCAAAATTGTTGTGTGCTAAGGCATATTTTGTGCACGCCATGTGTTTGCTGCTTTATGAGACTGTATATTGTGCAGACCTCAGACATGCTTATTTCAACAATTCTGCCATGTTTTTGTGTTATCAAAAAATCTTGTATTTACAGGAAGCAGGAGAAAATGTTCAGAATATAATTTTTAGAAATTATTAAGCATGGGCTGCAGCAAGGAGAAAACAACAAGACAAAGGTACGGCCTAAATAGAAGCATAAATATGAAATATCAACATAGATGATGATACTAGTGGTACTCCTTTCAACACTTGGACATTAAACATAAAGGATGATTCCTCAATACAAAAGAAACTAAATCAGAAAAGCCAGAGCTCAGAGATCACATTGGTAGCACATAAAAGATTACCTGAGGGCAGGCGCAGGAGGGGCAGATTGAAGAGAAGCTTCTATGGCAGCATCTTCATAGCTTTGACCAGGAGGTGGATATAGATGTGGATGCCTTAAAGGTTGAGTTTGAGGTGGTGTAAACAATGGGACTGAATTTTCTTCACGAGGTGGAAAATCAACACCAGCAGCCTGCAAAATTATGATAGCAATGTACTAATCAAGGTTCAGCTAACAAATAAAAGTATGCAGTACAAAACTCAGAGAAAAGATGGAATTGAGAAAACTTGAAAATGGGAAACAGTGTAACTAGAAAATTCAGATTCCATAATTACACATATATAATTAAGAACAGGACAAAGAAAGACTTGGTAACAAAAGCTGATGGTACCCTGAGTTCTTGGTAAGCCGCATGATACTGTCGATATTTTCCGGATGGACCTCCAAAAGCTACTTGCCATGTGTCAATCAAACTCAATATCTTCTCTCGGACGTTTAAGTCTGGCTGAAAAGTTGAAACAAATATCAAACATAGAAGCACATGAATACAGACAAAACAGTACATCAAACAGGTATTCCCATCACCTTTTTCTTTACTATCTTAACCATTTCACTCAATATGTCACGCTCAACGATCTGTTGATGAACAATATCCCCACAATTTTTGCTTAGAGTCTCTAGCACCTGACAGAAGGGAACAAGTCAGAATTATCACATCAGCTCAAAGGAAAGAAGCACATGACCAAAAGCTATGTGTTATGTTCATATTTTTCCAAAACTAAACAATGAAGGTGCTAATGTAAAAACCTAAATGACTAAGCTCTGTTTATGAAACAAGTCATAATGTGGAAACTAGACTCTAAAAAGCTTTTCAAACATTGCTGAAAGTGAATTCACAATATGTCAAAATTCACAATTTTTTTTTCCTTCAAAAAAAAAAAAAACAGTAAAGGATAAGTCTAGTAGAACTCACATAAAGTGTTAGGATTTGCACTTTTGAATTCTTGCTTCCAAGACGTTTCTTTAGGAGCTTGAGTGTATCCTTTGCTTGTCTGCATTTCAACAAGCTTCTATCAGCATGTTATGAATCATACAAAATGCTAAATGGTAGTGGTAAGTGACATAAGAAAATGCAAGCTTCCTATTAGTAACTTCAGAAACTCCACAGTCAACAATCCAGCACAACAAACAAACTTTGTGACAAGCATCACCCAACCATGAAAAGACACAAACAATAGTACCAAACAAAGCATATATAATTACATTCCATAACTAAATATTAGTAATATAGAAAGTCATGCCACAAAAGCACTCCTCAGAGGGACATGTTAATCAACTTTGGAGCGTAGGTAATTCAAGGCACCCACAAAGACGACAGAAGCTTAAGCGCACTCTAGACAGGATTAAAAGTGAACAAAAATAATAAATCTTTTTTTGTTGTAATTTCAGTAGCCCTCACTGTTCACCTCAACAACAAATGCAACAACAATTTGGTGACCCTCCTCAAGACCATGACACTCAACCAACCAACAACAAACTATTCATCATCATTAAATAAAAATCTCACCCTACATTCTAGCAACCAGAAATCTAAGATTCCAAATTCCTAATCAATTGCAAAGAAAAGTACAGAGAAATCAAAAGAGGAAAACACATTCACTCGGAGCAACCAGTAATGAAAACACAGTGCAAGTGGAGCAGATTCAAAAAAACATAGAAGCAATCGAGTACTGCATCACCACATGATAACTGAATTTACTCTAAAACAATGTTATGTTGCAATGGATAATTTAACAAAATCAACAACTGAATCGCCATGAACAAATCAGTGGGTTAACTAGTGTCATCAAAACCCTGTTCGATCTCCCAGGATAAGTACTGTAGCAAACTAGTACTAGCGCATATTTACACTGTTCGGCAGCAATACGGATCCAGACATATCAAAAGAAAAACAAATCATACAAAAAAAAAATTAGATAAAGAGGGAGACTTTGGTCAGACCCGGGATCCATGTTGATGATATCGCAGAGCTCGATGTTGACCGCCCAGTCCGGGCCGATCAGCATGTCGTTGGTCGCCCTCTCGGCGCACGCCACGGCCGCCGACATCTCTCCCGGCGGCACAGACCGATCACCACCGCCGCCCTCCTAAACCCTAAATCCTGCAGCACAAAACCGGACGAATCAGCGCCAAGATCCCACCTTTCCACCGATCCCGCAAAGGAACCCGCCGGAAGAACCCGCTTTGACCCCGCAAGAACCCGAATCCTCACCAAATCTGAGCGAATCGCCGCGAGATTCGCCCGCAGGAACTCACCAAAGAGCCTCCTTTTTTTTCCCCGCGCCGGGCAGTAGCACGATCTAGGTGGTCGGCGAGGGTGGTTTCCGGGAGGTGTCGGGGCGGATTCGAGATGAGCAGCTGGTGGGATTGGTTGGAGGATTTTGAGGGGCCGTCCAAGAAAGGTAGCTGCAGCTACAAGACGGGATGAGTAGACCCGGCGGCAGCAGAAAGGGAGAAGAGAAAACGCGGACATGGACTTTTTTTTTTTTTTTTTTTTCAGTGTGAAAACGAGGGGGCATCGATAATTTTAATTTATTCTATTTTTTTTCTTCTGTCGGATTGGAAGCTTGGGCAAGAGATTTGAACATCTAGATTTCAGGTTTTTCTTGTATCTAGATTGGAAGCTTGGGCAAGAGATTTGAACATCTAGATTCGATAATTTAGTCTTGTATTTCAGGTTTGTTTTTCTACCTGTATGAATTTTGATCATTTGGTGCAGATAAATGGACTGCAATTATTTATTTTTTTAAAAAAAAAATGGTTTGATTCAAGTTCTGGGAAAGGTTTGGTCACCATCTAGATAGTGATGTTATGTGTTTTGACTTTGCTGTTTGGATCAAGTTTTGGTTGGGCAATAATGTTTGCAATTTATTGGGGGTGAGAATAGATGGCTGCAATTTTTATTTATTCTTTGAGTTGGTTTTCAAGTTTTTGGGAGAGGTTTGGACACCATCAGCTATGTTTATATATATGATTAATTTCGTCATTTGGATCAATTTTTGGTTTGGCTATACTTTACCATTTGTGAGGTTGTTACTGTCAGAAAAAGTTGAGTATTATAGCTGTGTGGTTGATATGTGAACTACGCGATCATCGTTTTCACATGTCATGGTGATATGGTTGCTTATCTTGCAAGTAACTTTCAGTTTTTCTATGTTGTGGGAACACAGTGAAGAGCAAATTTTGGACATGAACCAAGTTACGTTGTGAGAACATAGTGAAGAGCGATTTTTTTTTTGCAAAATATTGAGAGAGAATATTGTCTCATTTTGTTAAATGGTTGTTTACACTTTTGTATAATATACATAAAAACAAAAATACTAGGTCTCTCCTCACATCGGGTTGAAGCTAATCCTACTAATCTGGACGAATCTCACATAGCCATCGAAAGATTCCTTCTATCTTAAGCATAATGCTTAGAGGCTATCTCGGTCCATGCTGTCATTTTTAAAAAAAAACAAAACAAACATTTCTAGTTGATTTCTACCACGGATAAATCAGCTAATGTTGTTTTGTTGTTAGAAACAACATCGTACCATAAAGTCCGATAAGCCTATCAGGTCAATAAGTTCAAACGAACATAGCCATATAAAGTTAGTGTACTTTTATTCACGGATGGTCAATAGCACAACATCCATGTGTCCAGCTCATCAAACAAAACTACTACATTGTTTTCCAAACAGAAAATATATTATTTAACAATCACTGGTTTTGCTTAATTGTGTGCATAACATATTATTTGGATTTTGAATTTTGTTCTGTCCCTCTCGGTTCCGGGCTCGATAATTAATTACGGGGGGGGCAGGTTGTCTATGCCGGCTAATGAGAATCTAAATAATCATGCAAATACACACAGAGATTTAAACTAGGAACGATGAACGAGTCGTGAGATATCCGTTGGTTGGACCAGAGCAGAGATGTCATTCTCCGCCACTCACTTCCTGACAACGCACGTTGCCGGGTTTGCTGACACTGGTATGTCCAAATTCAGATGCTACAATCACTCGTCAGATCTGTCACTATCAGCACTAATCTGATCTGAAAATGTTGTCATCCTGTAATTTTTTTCGCTTCTCTCTTTTTTCTAGTTCTGTTTATCTTATTTCCGGACTTCATTAGAGAACATGCATGCCTTTTTCCTAAGAAACAAAAAGATTTTTTGAGTAGATAAAGAAGAAAATAAACCATTATTATCTGATCTGAAATAGAAAAAGGCTGAATGAAAACTCGTTTGATACATTCTGAGTGGGGCCGAATTTAGGGCCCGTTGACGTAGACAGAGCTGATAATCCTAATTCAGTTCACCTAACATGTGTCCGAAACGAAAGCCCAATAGAAAAGCGAATCCAGCCCGCCTTTGAATGAAAGGCACAACAAGATGACTCTCCAGTTTGCTGTAAGCTGCATAAAACATGTGCGTAGGAGGGAGGGATATGATGCATGTTCTTTCGCTGGGTTTTGCTTGTGCTTGATCATCGCTATAACAGTAATTGATTGATAGAGCACTGCTTACATCTTCAGCGACAGGGGCATTTTTTCAAATTCAATTCAATGAATTTGTCCGTGAGTACGTCACAAGCCCGTTGAAATCATTTTAGCGCCTTTAGTGCCCTGAAATTCCTTTTTTAAAGTTTCCTGATTTTGAAATCTATTATGTTTTGAATTTTTCAAATGACCTTGGATGAAAAAAATTATCTAAACTAAAGTAGTAGAGATATAAAACTTTCCAGTTCAAATATTTTTTTATTTTAAATTTATTATGGTCTGAAATATGCATTACAATATAAATAAGTGAATAGAATAGAAAAGCATGTTTTTTTTTTTGAGAAGAAAAAGCATGTATCAATTGCTTTGTCACTTTTAGACACAATAGTTAAGGAAACAACCCGCTTGGGGCCTGAGGTCATGAGCGCAAACTCTATTGGCTGCACGTGTGCAAACTTCATAGAAAAAAAAACACCTCTAGAAATCAATTTAGTTTCTAGAAGGATTTTATGAATAGAAATGGATATCTTCAACATAAATAGCCCCTTCATATTGTTAATTCAAGCCATTTGAGATAGTGAGACAGTCTCCAAAGCAAAATTTAACTTCTTATTTTATTAGAAAGTGATATATGTATATTTTTATGAAAATTTTTTTCAAGAAAAAAATCTATTCATATGTTTGTATAATTTTAAACTTAATAACTTAAAAGCTATTCATGATATATATTCCCCAATATTGACCAAAGCCTTGTCTAAAACGACCTGAATTAATTACCTAATTACCAATATGGAGCGAGTAAGCATTTAATAGTATATCCATGACTACTTTTCTTAAATAAAAACATAACATGAATGTCTTTCACCAGTATCCAATTGAAAGTTGAAACACTCCAATGAAGTTTAGTATTAAATTCTCATTACTTCCTCCATCCATAAAAAGAATACAATTATAACTTTTGGAAGATTGAACTTTGACCAAAGTTATATAAAAGTTATTTTGATACAAAAATAAATTGCATTAAGTCAGTTATAGAATATATTAATTTTTCATAATTAATTTATTTGAAGACATCAATGCTAATACAATATTGATCATGATCAATATAATTTGAACTAGTTTGATCAGTACGGATCCCATAATTACATTCTTTTGTAGAGGCAGTTTCGTTCCCATATAAGGCAGAGCATGTATGCATGGGAGTTCCTCAAGTCTCACCCATCATTCATTTTTCTATTACGTTTATCATAGTGCAAGATCGATTGGCCTCAAGAATGTTTTTTGGGAAATTGGCAATTGCGATCTTGGTCTTGGCAATAACTTGCCCGCTTCTCACAAGTCAAAAGAAGCCAATATGTCATAAGATAGACAAGCTAAGAATCCTCCACATGTGTCGAGCTTTCACGGAGAAAGGATCCACCATTCGTGTTGTATCCCCAGAGAGCAAGTGTTGTGAGGAGGTGAGGAAGGTTGAGAACAGGGACATGCGCTGCGTCGTCTCCATACTCACAGATAAAGAGAAGAGTGAGCACGACACAGACAAGATCTTGGAACTTGAAACGCTCTGTGAAATTCCGCCCCCTCCTCCTCCTAACCAGAATGAGGTAAAATCTTTCGTTGGTTGTTGATCTATTTCTTACGACGTACAATATGATAAGCTAATAGAATGTTAGCTAATCCTTGTGTCCTACCAGCAGACCATGGTGCATGAAGGCACGACTATCAATACTAACAGTGGAGTCAAGATCTGAAGTACCTAGTTGAACACCTTGCTAGTTTGTTACCCCTGAATAAATAATATTTCTAGCTTAAGGATTTTTCTACAAATAAATCAATCTCAAGAAGGTTAAATGGTCCATCAGCCTATTTATTTTCCTCAAAGTCTCATCGTATAGTTACTGCACCCTTCCTATCTTCCAATCTAGTGTTGAGTTCATGGAAGTGGACGTGTATAATAAATGCTATAATTAGTGTGCTTCAAAACAATCATTGATGTAGAAGTACTTCAGTTAATGAAGGGGCAGTATGATCTTTTAATTGTGTTACAAACCAAAAAAAACACACAACAATCCTCTAGAGGATTACCACACTACACTTTTTTTTTAAAAAGGAAATATATTAATATCATAGCTTTTGCATCGACTAATGCATACCATTGTTCATTATTACAAGTGAGTAAAACAAAATCTAATGAATCTTAGACATGAAGCTTTGAGTGAAGACAACAAAGATTTCAAAAGAAATGACTACGCTGAAGCAAAAACACGTCACCTAGGTTAGACATAAAATTAAATCTTCCACGAAAAACATAACAATAAACAAGGTTGAGCCACAACTAGCAAACCTAAGGCGTTTATTACAATTCACAAAAAAAACAACAACCAACTAATTTGTTGCAACCACATTTCTCATCAACGTGTGTTGCTGTAAACCACATTGCGTTGATGTACTGGTATTTACTACACCAATTTGGCTACGGTTTTCTTCAAGTGTTACAATGTATGCACTCCATGAACTTCATAGTTTAACAATAGAACCATAGGATATAAATTCATATACCTCCAAGTAAAGCATATAACTTTAATATCAAAAAGACTTAGTGGAGGCAATTTAAACAACAAAGCAAAAAGCACGTGGACCACATCACCACGTTTACTTGCCTTTACCAACAACCAAGCTAGGCATGCTCCAAAGGCAAACCACCTGATCACAAGTTTAACCCTTAGTACCAACATCATCAGAGCAACAAGACAAACAACAATTACACACTAATGCATCCCAAAACCCACGTTTAAGCATATATCGCAAGCTACCAATCATGACAGTAGCACCATTTAACCAACATTCAAAAATTCTTAAAAAAAATCTACCAGACAATAGAGAACTTCATTATATACAAGTTTTGTATTAGGAGATTTGGCACAAAAAGGTCTCCGAGAGATAGCATAAACATCATCTTAATTTAACTAAAATTTTTTTCGATGGTCAAAACATGACAACAATATTATAAAATTGATAACCAGAGATATACTCATCCACAAAATGTGTTGTATAACAGTCAGGAAAGCTTAAAAATCTACAACTTTCATTTAGATCACAAGTTCTCCATTATGAGGGCCACAATTGGATAGACACAAAAACTCCCTAGATTCTCATCATTGTAAAACAATCTTCTTAGAAAAACATATCTCTAAAAATACAGAGGCTATAAGGGTGATCTTAGTGTCAAAAGAAAGGTATTGAAGTCATCTATAACTTTGTCCATAGTGATAAAATTTGATGAGGACACTAATATGCCCTAAAATGACGATAAAACGTAAATTGCTCGGTTTTGACGGAACTTTAGAACATGCTGAAAATTAATTTCGAGCGTGGCTCCAACTAAACCCCCCGTATGAACAAGCAATTTAATCCATGAAACTAAAACACAAGAATTGGATGATAATTTGGTGTCTCACCTAGCTAAAACCACCACAATCACACTAACATGAAACGGCCCGTGTCTACTCCATTCTTCCTTTCTCTTCTTGTTCCCCGCTCCTGCGCAAGATGATTCTTGCCGTTTCAACTCTCTCGCTATCACAGTCTACTCCAAAAGCATCAAATTCTTCATGATAGTGAGGGAAATGAGAGATTGATGTGATAAACTAAGAGAGGAGATGAACATGTTGGTCTAAAATACTGGTCTCATAATAAGTTCCACATGTGAAAATACTGGTCTCATAATAAGTTCCAAAAGCATCAAATGGTCATGTTGACAGTATTTTCATAGTGTAAAAATATGTCATAATGACCATCAACACCGTGTTGTAACTCTTAGTGATATCTCAATGGCGCGTTTGTATGAGTCCAAAGAAGGCGCACATGATTGTGGGTGATCCACCATTCTAGAGAGGAGAAGGATCAATCAATATTGAGCACTTAGTCCATGCATGGATCGATGAGCGAAGAAGGATCAACCAATATTGAGCACTTAGTCCATGCATGGATCGATGAGGACCTAGACCCTTGTGTGGGTGTTCTAGTGGGAATTAGTGGGGAGTGTCGACTCTCTCGATACATACCTTGGTGGAACTCCTTGTCCCTACCTGCTTTACTTTTCATATTTACTTTCATGCAATTTACATCCTTAATAATGTGTATTAGTGTGGGGTTGTAACTTTTTTTTTAGAAAAAGGAGTGTGGGGTTGTACCTAGGGTGCAATACTTTGCACAAGTAGGCATAGAACACACTTGTTAGGCAAGGTAAATTTTGCTAAGTCATTGGTTTTCACTATGTAAAAAGTCACATATTCACTAGCGTACTTAGAGACATCGCCATAAACGAGCGTCTCTAATAAGTCATCAGCAAGGGTCGCCGGACGTGTGTTGATAACAAGCGCCTCAGAATTATGTGACGACGCGTAATTATGTGACGCTGCCCGTAATAGTCACCATATTACAGACGCTCACTTTTTACGACGCTTGTTACGATGAGCGCCCTGTAATAAGGTGACTAGTGCAGACGTGTACTTTTTACAGATGCATGATTATAGCGAAGTGTTTGTAATTGTAATGACTATTACAAATGCATGTTTATAGCTTAACGCCTATAAATGTAACGACTATTGTACATAAAAGTGTACTTTTATAGACATATGTTCATAGCTTAGCCCTGTAATTGTAATGACTATTGTAGACGTGTGTACTTTGTAGACGATGTTTACAATGAGCGTCTCTAGTTGTAACGACTATTGCGCATTAACGTGTACTTTTACAGGCTATTACAGATGGGTGTACTTTTATATACACATTTATTTCTATAAAAATTTTAAGATTAGCCCAACCCACCTCCCCTTTTAGACATCTTGATCCTTTCACATGCCACTGCTAAAAGAATGGATGTAGATGGAAATATGCCCATTCGTGGCATTTTTATGTCATGTCATGTATAATTTGTTGTTGCTGATGAATAGAATACAAGGAGTTTTTCCAAGTTCATTTTGTCCCTCATTTTACATTCCAATACTAATAATTGCATGCAGTCAAAGGAAAACATATATTTCTTTCAAAAACGGAAAATTTTGTATGCCACTGATTATTTGCTTATAATAAGATTATAATGGTCTCTGTATAATAATATCTATAAACCATATTCAATTGTACACTGACCATTTAAATGTAAAATTCTATAAATAAGAATAAAATGATTTACCAACAATGATTTCCTTCATTTACTTGGCATGCATCTATTTCAAACGGGAAGATAGGATGACATGAAAAAACTTGATATCTTCCATATTTTTTTAGATAATAAGGATATAGGATATCTTCCATATAAATAGAACTTTTAATGAATGATGAATAAATGGTACTTAATAAATGATAGCACATCCCGCACCATGTGTACAAGTATCCATATCCAGCATTTTGAGCATCCGTATATAGCATTAAATATTCACTGTCTACGTGCGTTCCTGTCATATAAATACAGTACAAGGGAACCTAGGGAACCAATGAAGCATGTGTGTGCAGTTCTAGATAGACATATAGATTACCAGTCTGAGTCTTGTTCTTTATTAATCAGCCTAGTTTAATCAGTTTCGTCTGCAAGCTTAGCAACAAGATGTTTTCTGGGAAATTGACCATTGCAACGTTGCTATTACTATTTTCGATAGCTTGGCCGTACTTGCTGGTGACTGTTACGGGGAACCCAGAATGTACTGTGGAACAGAAGGACAAAGTCCTCTTACATTGCATAGCATTTGTAGAGCGTGGAGCTCCCAATATTGATGTACACCCAGAGAGTGTCTGTTGCGAGGCGGTGAGAGAGGTGAAGAATAGGGCAATGAGCTGCATAGCGGTCTTACTTACAGCTGAAGAGAAGAAAAAGTACGATCTAGTCAGGATCTTGTGCCTTCATAAGATCTGCGAACACAAGGTAAAAAACGCTGATTATATTCCTGATCTATTTCATAATAACACGTTCTGTCTACGTACATATATATGAATGAATGTTGATATATATAATCTATTTCATTCCAGATCATGGTGTGAAGAGGCCGTCGTCATCAGAACTAATGAAGCGTATGTTTGGCCAGTATACAAGAAGTTTAATATGGATGAAGAAACATATGCTAGTTAACAAAAGCGTGAACATTTTGTTTTGAATAATAAAAGCGTGAACTTTGTGATACATATATATGTATTAAATTAAATAAAGAACTATGTTGGTCAAGCCTTCAAGGTTTCAAGCACAATTCAGGCTGTGGTTGCATATGTTAAGTGTGAAGGCCTAAATCTTGTTTGAATTTATATTGCACAAAAGATTTAGGCCAGGACCAAATTTAACCTCCCCACAAAACCAACAAGAATGGGCTGTTAATGATAGCAAAAGGATATAAGGCCAAAGGCTAATCCTCAACAAGCTGTCGCTGGATAAATAATGACCTTCCATTGGCCCAAGTTGTGGTGTCTAATATGTTGCTTGTCTCGTGCTGGGTAATCTGGAACACTAGAAATAAGATATTTTTTTTTGACAATGGCCAAAGAAGCATCAACACTTGGAGAAGACTATTTATGGAAGAGCTGGGTTGGTTTGCATCAAAGCCGAGCCTTCTAGGCCTTCCATTTTATCTATTTTGAGCCACGATTTAAATAGTGGCGCAGGGCAGCTCGCACTACTCAATTGCACTTTATTAGCTAGAACTAGAAGTAGGCATAATACAATCGGCCTTTAGGGCATTCAGGACACACGCAGGTGCCTCTCCCAACCAAGCCGCATAATGTTTACAACGTCTAGCATATAAAGCTAAAGCATTTGCTACACTATTACCTCTTCACTTGGGATATGCTGCAATCACTCATCATGCACATCCAGCTTCTCGCCTCTTCGATTATAGGCCCTAGAGTTTCTAAGGTTGGTTGACTTTAGATAACTAACTCTATATATCAATTTCCAAGTGTGGTTTCTTTGCACAACCGACCCTAATTGATTTACAGCCCTTAGAAATGCCTTTTTTGGGGCAATTGAAAGCCTGACACTACAAAGGCCACATTTTACAATCAATGGCACATGTTGGTTTTAGAAACTGCCCCTAGAAATCATTTTTAACCATGAGTAAAAATTGATCATAAACTATTTTTTGACCATGGTAAAAATGTTGCTATAGCAGTGTAGGTTGCCAATTTTTTTTTTCAGGATGGAGGGAGTATTTCTGACTTATGTAAGGGATCAATGGAGCTCTATATATGTTTTGTCTTTACTGAAAAGTGTCTATTTATTAACCACAACTTCATATAATATTTTTTCTACTAAGTTAACGATATGCCTTTCCTTTTACAACTTGATCTATCTCATCTATCTCTACTTCTATCATTTCTATCCCTTGTGCCATGCTATCTATTACACTATCTAGCCGTCTTTATCTATATCTACCTACCTACCCATATATTATTTTTCTATCTCTACCTGTGTATTCTATTAATATCTCTATCTCAAATTCAAAAAATATCTGTATCTCTATCTCTTTTCCTCTTTTTATCATTTCTATTTCTATCTCTATCTCTATCTTATTTCTGCCTCTTTCTCTCTGTCTATCTCTATCTATCTCTCTTTCAATTTATAAAAAAATTGCAATATGGCTAGCATTAAATAAGAATAAGTGTACATGTACGAGTTTCCATCCTATATAAGATTATAAGGGCGCTTATGAGTTGGAGTACAAGATAGAAAGGTGCATTATATTACGTTCCATCCCTTTTTGCTACTTGATCACCACCTACATACTAGAATAGCGAAAAAATGTTTTCCAAGAAATTTGCCACTATTGTCATCTTGCTTGTGTGTGCATCGTTAACTTCCATGAACCTAGTGTCTGGAGCTTGTACCATGGGACAGAAGGAAGAAATAATCAGACATTGTAAAGTTCACATCAGGCGTGTTTCTCCCATTCATAATGTGCCACGAGGAAGTGCCTGTTGTGTGGCGGTAAGAAAGGTCAAGGACATGCGGTGCGTCGTCAAGCAAATGGGACATAAAGAGAAGAAGACATACTCTAAGAAAAGGGTTGATGGCCTTGAAAAGAAGTGTCATTAGCTTTTCTCCAGCAAATCAGAATCAGGTATAAATCACGCTGATGATCTATTTGTTTTACTACTGGGTACCATATATAATTACTGAGGAGCTATGAAGGTTGACAATACATGCTACCTGGCAGATCATGCTGTGTGGAGCTTCAGGGACGTCGAAGGCTGTCCTCTCACACCCAATGGAGTGCATCCCCAGAATAAGGAGTATTGAAGAAGAAATGCATGCTTGTTAATGAAATATCCATCAATGTGTGTTATCATTGTTATATATGCTGTAATCCATCCTTTTAATCCATCCTTTAAATAATAAGTGTTTGATCAATCTTGAAATCTGCAATTCCTCTTGTGTATGTATGTTTTTTTTTGAGGACCTCTTCAAAAGTTTTGGCTGCATACACACACTACTATACATATGATTTTAGCAACGGAGGCCTTATTTAGCGACGGCTGTCCAATCAAAATCCATCTCTAAAAATGGCTCCTCAGTCGGCTACCTCTAGAAAAAGATTTTTACAGGCGGCTAGGATTTACATCTACCTCCAAAAATAATCCTATCTTTAGAGGTGGCTGGATCACACAGTCTCTAAAAAACAGGTGCAATATAGTAAAACTCATTACTCTTTCAAATGAAGTTGGATGAATACAAACTTTGCATTAAGTCGTATATCTCGAATAGTTCTACAACTTTGTAGTTGACAACTTTTTCATTTAAAATCATTTAACTCCCACGTTAGATTTTCTTTGTGACCATGCCATTGCACGTTTTTTCATTAACTAGAATAAAGTTCAAACAGCAAGATGGAACGGTAACCAAACAATTACCATTGAGAAACCTAACAACTAATGAATACAATAGTAGGGATTACATCTTGAAAGGTTTATGACCAAACATCCCGTCACAGTGGGCTAGGCGACCTCCTCTGCCAGACCCTCAGTGTTGAGGTCTAAAGTGGAGGTGTCCAAAGTTCCCTCAAGGAGCAATTGAAAATGGCGGCGCTTAGCCTGCGACACGCCCCTAAGATGGCCTTGACCTTCTCCTCTATGGTGGTGGGAGCCTCCCGGCCTCCACTTCAAAGTCCATTTCGAAGCAAGAGCATCCGGGCCTCGCAAAGTTGCATTAGCCGCCCTTGGTCGCGTTGCACGTAGGGCATGGGTGGAGGCTGGAGTACGCGACCCGATGGAGGCGCGAACCCCAACTTGATAAGTGGTGATGCCAATGTCACACACCATATCTTCAATCTCTTGCTGTCGGGACCTCGGGCTCGCATGGCCGCGGTCGAAGACGCTGGAGGCTTACATATATGGTGAGCAGCAGGCACATCCCGCATGGGTTGTGCGGCAACGGTGGTGGCTCTCGCCAAGGTGCCGCCACCGACACCTCCGATGCAGTTGACAACTTTTTCATTTTAAATCATGTAACTCCCATGTTAGAAAATTGATCAAAAACAAAAAAGTTATAGAACTCAAAAAATATAAAACATTGTAGTTGATAACTATTTCATTTGAAATAATCTATGGACCCAAAATTTAGTTTAAATGCTCACAATTTGAAATTCAAGTTTTGATATGACCTTGCATGCAGAAACGACAAAAACTAAAGTTGTAGATCTCCAAGAGCTATAGAACTTTGTAGTTGACAACTTCTTCATTTGAAATCATTTATCCAATGAGAATTGTGTTTGAATTTCTCACAATTTGACCTTTTGGGATCCCTTAACTTACTATCACTATTTGAATAATTCTCGCAAGATGTGTAGTGAGAAAAAACAAATTATAATATTTTTACAGAAAACGCAAAAAATTCTATAATAATTATATACCTTTTTTTTTGTAACAAAGCAAAGTTTTATGGACATAAATACTTCAATAAATATACAAGCCCTAGGAGAACATTGCACCACATCTATTGCATGCTTAACATGCACAATATCAATCAACATATTCACTTGTGGGATTAACTTTAATATTTGTTTAATATCCAGTAGTTGGTAGTTTTTTGAGAATGACACAAAGACAACGCGACACTCACAACACGCACGCACACTCACCCCTATGAATACACGCGACGCAAAACCCTACCCCTATGAGCACCTCCAAGGACCGGGCAAGCCGGTAGATCCGAGATTCTCGAAGTCACCGTAGGGCCTCGCCGCCGACGGAACGTCGCTACCACTTAAAGCATAACGCCGGAAAATCCCAGGAAAATTCCCAAGAAAAGAAAACTAATGGAAAGACATCAATTATGCTCCTTTAGCCAATATCATTTAGCGTTGAAAATGGACGGAACTTTTCCCTTTTTCTCGTTCCGTTTTTACATTTGACCCGGCCCCGTTTCGCATTTTCGAAAAAATCCCGAACCGGTTCGAATTCGTGACGAAGGTTGTCGGAATGCGGACGAAGTAGAAATGGCGTTTTCCGCCCATATTTGCGTAATCCCGTGATTTGGTCGGAATTGTTCCGCACTTTACCACATTTTTCCCGTCTTACAAAGCAGGCCATCTCAATCTCAAAGGGAGGCCCAACAAGAGCCCATCTAAAAAACCTAGTCCTTCTAGACTTGGTCGGTCACGACACAATCGTCACTCTTCATGGCTTCACGACTTTTCGCTTTGTTTGAACCTTTAAATTCAATGCTTAACTTGCTTTTCGTTGCCAAGGTGTGTGTCATTATGATTCTGAATATGAAGATGAGCGGTATTGCGGCTTAAGATCCCGGCTTCCTTTGTTTCCGTTCAATTTCCATCCGTATTGGTTCGTTTCCGCACCTCGCGCATATCCCGATTCTGTTTTCGAACCCGCATTTTCCAAACCCGATCCCGTTTCCGCCAACAAATGTAGAAGTGGAAGTAGAAATGAGGTTATTCTGTACGTTTCTGTCCATTTTCATCGCTAATCATGCCTAAGTCAAACAACTACTATTAGTGGAGATAAAGCATTATTAGTAGCAATAGTGGAACAATTGTTGTTAATATTGCAGTGGTAGATCTTATGAAAAAGCTAAGGCGTGCTATAGAGCAATTTAGAACCCTGCTAGAATTTCATGTTTTCGTTTTTTTTGAAGATGCCAAGTTTTTTGAGACGAGTATTGTTATACGCCCAGCATGAGCCGTGAACCTTAGCAGATAAAAAGGGCCAACATGAGCCCGAGGAGGCAATGCCAACAGGGCCTCGTGCCGCACCCTAGGCTGCACGCGCATGTAGGAATATTGTAGCACACACTATAGCAGCGCGACTGCCACCGCCGCCGCTATCTAGTTACCTTATCGAGTCTGAGTAGATTTGAAAAGAGTCTGTTAGAGTTTGGTTTTGTTAGAAAAGGAGAATCCAATCTTATAAGGATGAATTGAAAGGCCTTTACTCCTTCCTCCCTCTTCTCGGCGCCGCCTTCTCTGTCTTCTCTCTCTCCGAAGCTGCCGCCACCCTTTGCCCACACCCCGCCTCACCCCCTACCCACGCACCGCCATCTCCCTTTTGCCGAGCCGCCACCCCATGCTGCCCTAACACCATTAGCTACGCGTCGGTGACCCCTCAGGCGAACCCTTTGACAAGTATATACTTTCTAACATATGTAAGGATTGTTGCTCTGTATCATTTTATTTTCACTAAACATTTGTTATTTATTAACCACAACTAGAAACACTTTTTCCCTACTTGCCTACCAAACTACCTATCCTTTCTACCACTCTATCTATCTCTATCTATCTCGCTTTCTATATATACCTCTCTATATATCTATCCATCTATATCTACGTCTCTATCTATATCTCTCTATCTTTATCTCTATATCCCTCTGTCTATAAAAAAAATCAGAATATCACTAGCATCAAGTAATGTACCAGTAGGCGCACGCTTTCCATTCTATATAAGGGTGCCTATCAGTTGGACCGAGTTCTCTAGATCCATATGATAAGCTGCATTGTGTTCCATCCTTAGCTTGTTCCTTGATTTAGGTGGTCACCAGGCACCAGCTGCCTTAATAGCAGCAAGATGTCGTTGTTTGGGAAATTTGCACCTGTTGTCATGTTGCTTTGTGTGTACGCTCTTAATAACATCGCTCAGCCTTGTGACCGGAGCATGTACCGTACACCAGAAGGACGAAATAATCAAGCAATGCAAGTTTCATATCAAGCGTGGTTCACCCATGCGTATTGTGCCACCAAAGAGTGCCTGTTGCGAGGAGGTAAGAAGGATCAGGGACATGAAGTGCATCATCCGGCGAATGGAACGTCAAGAGAGGAAGACATATGATACGGACAGGGTCGCTGGCCTTGAAAAGAAGTGTAAACTGCAGATGGCTTTCTCATCCTCCTCCTCCAAATGAAAATAAGTTTTTTTCAAAAAAATAAATAAATAAATAATAAGGTTGAATGAAGAACATGGAGCCTTTTCTGTTACTGAGAATTTAAGAAGTGTAGAAGTGTGCCTTTCTGAATCTATTATGTCATATTATATGGAATTTATGCCAAATTTAGGATTCGTGACATCCATTTGACAAAATATAATTTAGGATTTGTGACATCCATTTGACAAAAATCCAAATATCAAAAAACCAGTCATAAATTTATTATGTGACATCTATATATTTAATGTCATAAGAACATGACATTGGTTTGTCTGTAATGAGTCCTTTGCACCATGTAGGCAATTGACGTGGCATGATAGAATAATACTTCTCCGTTCCAAATTGTAGTTCACTTTGGATTTTCTAGATCCATTTGTTTTGTTATGTATTCGTACATAGTGTATAACCAGGTGCATAACAAAAATTATGTGCACCTAGAAGTTCCAAAGTCAACTACAATTTAAAACGGATGAAAGTATCATAAAATTAAAATTCAGCCTGTTAGGGCCCAAATGAGTGGCCGGCTTGTATTGGACTACAAATTTTATTTGGGCTGTATTTTTTAAAAACGTGGTCTTTTTTGTTTTATTCTATTTCATCCCACATATCCCCTTTTTCGCAAATCAACCTATTTTTTTTTTTCTCAGATCAACCCGGCCAAGAAAATCAGCCCAGTCCCAACTATACTTTTTGGGGCCATTTTCAGCCCAGCCCATTTATACAGTGGCATAAAAGCCCAGCTTATAATATATTGAAACAGCTCACATACATACACATTTACATAGATAGAAACTGAACATGTATAAACATCCATGCGAGTTGCTTCCTGGTGCCTTTCCGGACATATACATACGCATCGACAAAACCAGCTCCACCTAGGACTTCAGCAACCAAGACATATGTGCTTGCTCCAGTTCTATGATTGTTATGGAAATTCCAACTTGTCTCATCCTACGAACGTTTGATAAGTATCAGTCTGTCATACAAAAGCATGGCACAAGTAAAGAAAGTTCAGAGGTCAACACAACCAATTGGAAGAGGAAAATGACTAGCATCTGTGATATTAGTACTGTATAAGCGTAGCCATGGTGCAATATTCTGATATTCCTGGACAAGAGTTTGATTGCAAGATGGTACCATGCATCTTAGGACTTTTACAGTGGTGATGGAACACCAATTGCTGAAATACTAGAACATGACTAGAGAGTGAAGGCATTCAATTTTCTTTTCTTGCCCAAGCTGCTACCAGCTCAAAAACAACGGTATTAAAAAAGAATATGCATCATTTCATAAGAGCAAATTCATCTACATAGAGAATAATATGCAATCTGAATTTATTTCACTGCGCTCTGGCGTTCCTTGGCGTGGCTCACTCAGACACGGCACCCCTTGCGACGCCGACGCCGGTAGACGTTCCCTCACCATAACAATTTGTTATAGTAATGGAAAGACAGATAAAAAAAAAAAAAGTAGCTAGGCAGCTGGAGCGATTTGAAGAACAGGTATTTTCGCAGAGCATAATACTGTAGTTATTATCATCTGGATCCTAATAAGAATACCTGTTTGTTAGGTAGTTCAGTCTCGTACTATGTAGGTAGGCTATTATATGTCATTTGGATCCTAAAAATTTGTAGCCGAAAATTTTTCATTTTGAAAACGTTTAGGGGCCAAAACATTCATTACCAGCTTTGTAAAATTAATACAAAAGGATAACATAATATACCTAGTGGTAAGTGAGTATTTGGCATGATCCTAATTAAGGAGGACTCTTTCACTAATCCTAGGAAACATATGCTCATGTATTTTGTGCGGAAAATAGCATGATTTGTGACTTGTGTAATGCGACTATTATACTTATCTAGTGGACTCTCCACTACTACATAATAATATTCATCACCATTGGTTCGAGAGAGCCTACATATAATTGTGAGTCCTTTCCCTAGTTGGTGATAATCACAGACTTGGTATACAAACTATGGTAATAATAAAAAACAAAGAGATACTAATTGATTATCACCGCTTGCTAGGATGTCAAGTTTTTGGGGACGGTAGAATTTATATTACCTGACCAATACAAGAAAGCATCATTTATAGTTATGTATTAATCTTTATGTCCATCTGTATCTCTACCTTACCTCACTACAGGAATCCGCTTCTTTGCCGAAAGTGCAAAAATATTTGCCGAGAGCAAAACGTCCGCACTCGCAAAAGAGCCTATTTGCCGAAAGTGCCAAATAAAAAAATCGGCAAAGAAAAAAACACTCGGCAAAGATCTTCTTTGCCGAGAGTGTCAAATAAAAAACACTTTCGGCAAAAGTTTTTGCCGAAAGTGCCAAAAAAGGCACTCGGCAAAGAGGCTCTTTTGCCGAAAGTGTCTTTTTTGGCACTGGTAAAGCATGTTTTCAAATCAGTTTTTGAGGCCCTAAACGAGCTTAAATAAAAAATTTTCAACTACAAAGTTTCATAACTTCTCAAGCTCTACAAGTTTATTTTGGTCATTTCTTCATTTGACAAAGCATCAATAACGTTGTTCACAAAACTTACATCTCTTTCATATCCTTTCATAGTTTCCTACAACTAGAAGAGAGATTAATAAGATTTTACTTAACAATGTTACTAACATTTTGTCAAATCAATAAATGACCAAAGTAAAACTTTTGTAAGTCTCCAAAAGATATGAATCTTTATAGAACAAAATTTTTTGATTTCAATTCATCTTATCATGCAAAACTAGGTCTAAAAGCGCTCTCAAATTTAAAAATTCAAATTTTTCAAATGACCTCGGATGGAAAAACTTCCTAAATGAAAAGTGTAGATCTCAAAAAGTTATGAAACTTTGTAGTTGACAACTTTTTTATTTAAGCTCGTTTGGGACCTTAAAAACTGGTTTGAAAAACCCGTTTGCTTAGAAGTGTTTTTACACTCGGCAAAGAGGCTCTTTTGTCGAAGTGTCTTTTTAGGCACTCGGCAAATCCTGTTTTCAAACCAGTTTTTCGAGACCTAAACGATTTTAAATTAAAAAGTTGTCAACTATAAAGTTTCACAACTTTTCAAGGTCTATAATTTTTTATTTAGGAAGTTTTTGCATCCGAGATCGTTTGAAAAATTCAAATTTCTGATTTAGTATAATATATGAGGAGCTAATACGAATCTAGACACAAGTGACGGTGTAGTGTAAAGTGGTAAAAGGCAGTAGACACGCGGAGGGAGAGGTTGCGGGTTCGAATCCCACTCACCGCTAAAATGTGAAAAGCGTCGAAAAAACTTGGAAAAAGACCATGGTTGAGAGCAAGTGGTAGCTGGTCGGTGGCGGCCTCCAAAAAAAAATTTTTTTTTTTTTTGCTATTTTTTTGGTTTTTTCGACTTTTATCTTTGCCGAAGTGTTTTAAGACTCGGCAAAGCCTTGCCGAGTGCCCGATACGGCACTCGGCAAAGAATGCTTTGCCGAAAGTGCACTTTGTTGAGTGCGGCACTTCGCAAAGCCTTTGCCGTGCAAAGGGGCTTTGCCGAAAGTGTGGCGAGCAGCACTGCAAAGCGGGATTCCTGTAGTGCCCTGTTTCACTCTCTATATTTATATATTTCTATCTCTATCTCAATCTCTATCTCCCATCTCTAGCTCTAGCTATCTCTATCTCTATCTATAAATATAAAAATCCATAACACCACTAGGATTGGATTTATATGTATAAATGTACCATAGTAGGTGGTTTTCATTCTATTTAAAGGGTTCTTATGAGTTGGAGTTCTAGAGAGATAAGCTGCATTGTTTTTCCATCCTTGTTCCTTAGCCTACTAGTTGATCACAAGGCTACCCTGCCGTAATAGCAGCAAGATGATGTTTGGAAAATTTGCAACTATTGTCATCCTGCTTGCGTGTACACTCTTAACTTCCCGCCTCAACCTTGTGACCGGATCATGTACCGAGCAAGACAAGGACCATGTACTCGACCTATGTAAAGACAACGTCAAGAGAGGTTATCCCGTTGTTACACCAAAAAAAGATAGTCCCTGTTGCGTGGAGGTAAGAAGGATCAATGACACGCTATGCATGGTCGATAAAATGACCCCTCAAGACAAGGCGACATACGATGAAAATAAGGTTCTCCGCCTTACATGGTGGTGCCTAAGAAACCTGGTATAAATCACGCCGATCTATTTGTTTTACTAAGCATAGTAGATAATGATAGAGAAGTACTCCGTATTAGCTATAAGAAGATTATTAATAACTATATATATCTATGCTTCTTGACAGATCACTGTGTAGAGGACGCTAATGGAGTGGAGTGCATTTTGCAAGCGCATAATAAGGAGTGCAAGACAAGACGAGCGCTAGTTAATGAAAATGATCAAATGGGTTACATTGTAATATGTAATCTTTTTTATATTAATTAACTAGCGTTTGATCAATTATTATTTCGAGCACAATTCCCCTTATTACCAATGGTACTTTGTGTTACATTTATATTTTTATACTAGGTGGACTCCCCAGCGTTCTTAAGGCGTGAAGACTTAAGAATGTGAATGTTGGGACCATTAAGAAAAATTTTTACATTTCAAGAATAAAACACCAAATTACACATGAAAAAAAAAACTTGCTAAATTATAACAATTTTTGCACGGCCATAGTTTAATTAACATACATAATTTCTCACATTGTAGCTCTTCTTGTATAATTAAAAATAATTTCAAATTTCTCTTTGTATTACCCAAAATAGAGGTCTTATTTTGACCGATGCTTTCACTGTGCAAGCCTAAAAAATGCATCCTTCTAAAAAAAAAAGGCCTAAAAAAAAATGCAAACGTGTGAATGAAAGGGCACCTTCTTTAATGTGAAAAGCTGGAAAATGTTCTACTTGATTTGATATCTATGTATTTTTAGGTAAAGATCTAAATGTGTATATGTGCATGATTGTTGTGAAGAATTGAAGTAGGGAAAGGGGAAAAATGACCTACAGGCTAATCTCAATTTGTTGTTGCTTTTACCAGTGTCAAATTTGCAACCATTTATTTTGGAATTTTCTAAAGGAAAGTAGGCAGCAAGAAAAACTTTATTAATTACCATCAAATTGGTAAAACAATCAGTACATGTGAATCAGGACATGGGACATCAACAGTCAGACATATTTTGAATGCATGCGTACAGAGAAGCTAATAAGTACCTGCATTGTATGACTGCTGATGTCTCTGTTCTATAGGAAAAAAAAGTGACCAAAACTGTGAAGGCAACGACAGAAGGCATGAACTTCTGAATAAAGCCCAATATGACCTTATCTTTCATTGTAACTCCTGACCAACATATATTTTTTTTAATTGCAGTAGGCATATCTGTGGTGCTCATGAGCTCACATCAAGAGCGACAGCGAGGTGGCCTTGACAGAGGTAGATGTCAATTTCATGGTAGATTGTACTAATGTGATCAAAACAGGTGTGGAACCATTCCAAGGGAAAAATGTTGATAATGCTCGGTAGGTGCAGGCTTGGATGATCATCTCCGTTTTCTTGTGGACATGAGAACCACTCTCTGAATTTTGAAGACCATAGAAACTATTAAATCAGTCATTGTTGCGGACTACGGTTGCAGCAGCGCATGTGGAAGCCTTTCCATGGCGAAGGAGAACAGGAAATGATGAGAGATTTGGCGAAACAGATTGCCCTTCTGCCAATGGTGGTTTATAAAGGGCTAAGGTAATGATCTATCACTTAGTGCCCACCGGCAGTTGCAGAAGGTGAGCAGACGTGAGGAGATGAATTGTTTGGATGGCTACATGAGGAGACGTGATGACCTGCTTGTCTTTCTGTCCTTAGTGGATAATAAAGCTAGTAGACTTGTCCTTGGTGGATAATAAATGTCGTGAACTCACTGATCATAGTGGTGGTGTCAGTTTGAGCGAACAGTTTAAACATCATCGTTTGACGATTCCGGATTAGGGAGCTGAAGAGAATGCGGTGACGTGGCTGCACCACATAGGTGTAGTAGATTTTCTGGCCAATTAACATTAATAATTGATGAACAACATTTATAAAGTGTACATATTTTTAGTTTTTATTGTAAAGGGTATATTGGTAAATGCCCTTCTGATGGTAGGCAGCACACGCATGTTTCTTTTTTGAGGGTTTCACCTGTATGCCATTATGTAAACTTCAGCGAACTTGTGTGCCACTTTGGGGAAACTTGGTTGAACCTACATGCCATGACACATTTTAACTTGCACCTCCATGCCATTCTGGACGGACTGCTATCTAACACCATTTGACTGAGATGAAAAAAGACCATTTTACCCTTCTGCTTGTTTGTGTGATGGCTGATCACTGTGTGTACTACCTGAACATATTGTTGAGGCCGATTTGCTTGTTTGGTGCTGTGTATCTGCATACTAGAAAATCTGAAAATAAATAAATAAATAAATATTGCAATTATTTTGAAAAAAGGAAGAGTGGAACATGACCACCATGTCTTCACGCGTAACAACTTGAACATTTGATCAAACAATTTTTATAAAAAGAAGGACAGCATCACACAATAATACCAATCCTTACTGGTTCATATCATCAACATTTAAACATCATACAAAAGGTTTTCATCGCCGGTGCCTGGAGCGCGCGGTGGGCGGGCTGGCGGCTGGCTCTGCGCGCCGCCCCGGGCGACCGCCCAGGGCGGCTCCCGCACGGCCCCTTGGCGGCGCCGGGCGGCGGCCTCCATGGCGCCAGAAGCGCGACCCGAGCGCGGCCCCCTACGCGGCGCCCCTCTAGATCCGCGCGGGAGGAGGGCGGCTGCGGGCGGCCGGAGGGCGGGTCCGGGCGGTGGAGGGCGGCGCCAGCGCCCGGCTAGGGTTTCGCGATGGGGCGGAGGAGGAAGGCCGGGTGTCGGGCTCGGAGATGTGGACGACGGGGGAAGAATAACGAGGAGAGTTTATATGGCTTTGTCCAGGGGCAAAGATGGCCTCTCTAACGCGTGGGACCCACCTATCGGAGCGTGAAATCGCTAATCCCTCACGGAATGGGAACGGAATGGCATAGAGGTGCAAGTCTAAATGTGTCATCGCATGTAGGTTCAACTAAGTTTCCCAAAGGGCAACACAGGTTATTTGAAGTTTACATAATGGCATACAGGTGAAACCCTCTTTTTTTTCTGATCCGTATCCAATAGCGTTCAGGCGAACCGCCGCCCGCCCAGCGTTCGCCGACGGGCGAGACCGTGGACGCCGCCCGCCGCTGCTTCCCCTCGGCCGGGCATCGCTGCCGCCGTTGCCAACAGCTTCCCCTCTTAGGCCGCAGCAGGGACTCCGTCGATGAGTAGTTCGTTAGCACTAGTGTGTAGTGTGGAAGGAGAGTTGGAGAGGAGGGTGGGACATGAACGGATCAACCGACGCGCAGCTCGAGCCATTGGTGGCCGTCGATCGGTCCACTGACAGTATGGCAGCCACACAGTCCGCAGATCTCAAGCCAGCAGTGGGATTTGGTTCCCTTTTGTCCACAATGTGAGAGCTTTGCTTGCCATCCATTAAGCAAATTGGCAACCGCGTTTGGCCTAGTTTCTAACGTGGGGAGGCAATTTGATAATTATGACCAAAATTTGGATTTTTTCCCTTACATTAAAGGTGAGACCGTGGGAGGAACAATGCAGGAAGCACAGAAGGAAGCTACCCAAAGCACTGATGGTCTCTCAGCGATGTCTCGAAATGGTAATGATCTACTAGTGCCCCCTTTATCACAGTTTGCTTCTTCCACTGTTTTATTTTCTTGTTCTCATAAATCTCATGATTCCATCGCCTCTGCCAATCTACATTTTAATTTTCTTGTTTTCATGATTCCGCAGCCTCTGCCAATTTCGTTTCTTTATACAGTGACTGACCACTGCCAAATTTTTTAAAGCTTTCAGTTCATTTGGCTGAACAAATAAAAGGCAGATAGTAGAACACAAATTAAAGGAAAATTCATAAGCAAAATTCCATTATTACCTCTCCTTGAATGAATTCTTAGTTAAGAGATTTAAAACAGCTAGCTGCAATTAATGCTGCAGCCTCTGAAACCGTATCCCATAGAACTCCCATGAAGATAGCTTCCATGAATTTCCTTTCCAGTGCAAGTATTTACCTTATTGCATACCATTCTTACGCTTCTGCATTGTTTGGTGAATAGTCCATCACAAGTTGGTTTGAAAATTCCTAACCGGTTTTGTTCAGGTTTCTAATGTGTGTGGCCCAGTTCTGGGTCTTCTGATGCCGATAGTTTGAAATTTGGTTGCCGCCTCTTTGTCATGTCACTTTCTTCACTCAGGCAGTCTCCAAGAGTTGTTGGCATGTCTTTTTCTTTCTAATAAAAATCTGGACTTTGTGTTAAGCTAGTATGACAGGATAGCAATGAACCAGAGCCACAAAAGATTGTGTGGGTCTCTTGATATCTTCCATCCAGCGAAGCTGCACCCCCGCTTCTCCTACCTTCTGCAACTCTGCATCATACTTGTGTTGGTGCTTTGCTGCCTTCGGAGCAGGTAATTTGGTATTCTAATTAATTTTTCATTTCTTTAATCATCTCACCATAGATCTGTATCCTCTCTTATGCATGTTATTTGAGCATAGTAGTCATGCGGCATGGAACTTGTTTAATCTAGAGTACACGGCGGAGAAATGATCCTTTTTTAAAATATTTATTTTGGTTTGCTTATATGTTTTTAAAGATAACCGAACTAAGCTCCAGCCTTTATCATCCGAGGATGATACACAGAGATGAGAGCTCAAACAATTCTGAGCCATGAGGCTCAACTCTTACATCCAGGAGAGGAAATAAAAACAAAATAGAAAAAACAAGTTTAGATTAACAAGGAACATATAAGTTCGCAGATGGTTCCTTAGGCATAGGACCAGATTCTTTTTCCATTGAGTTTCAAAAATTGAATTCTAGATAGCTCATGTTAAATGGTAAATTTCAGATATTATACCATCTAGTCTGTCATATGAGTCCAGAGCTGAAAACTATTGTTGCTATATTAGCATGCCCGCCGTATTACACATAATTGTTCGTTTTGCAATTTCATCTACAGAGAATTGGCAAGGAGCCTTTGAAATATGACTGGAGTGGAGGCTGCTTTAGCATCTGGGCTGCTGAACGTTGCAGGAAAAAGCTAGTTTCACTGATATCCAGTGAGTTTGCTGCCATAGCGGGCGTGAGAAAAGATCTCTCTGACCTCCAAGATATAAATGCAGAGATTACGAGCTGGTTATCTGCTATTTCTGACAAAGCAATAGAGACAGACCCGTCACTTCGATGGGTGTTGAAGTTGAGAAATCTTGCAAATGACATTTATGATTTAATTGATGAAGTCGACCTTGAAGATGAGAAACACAAGATACATAATGACCGTGACAAGCATGCTATCGCTGACTTGTTTGCAAAACCGAAGCACCTTCTGTTCCGGCGCAAGGTGGCCCAAGAGATCAAAGCAATCAAGGTAACATTTGATGCAATCGTGAAACAAAGAAGCAATGCCAACACTATACTACCAAGGTTTCAAGGGGACAACCAACCAGTTCAGAGTAGAAAAAAAGACAAGGCCGTCGCGGTGCAGTCTCTGTTGACTAATGCTCAAGAGTCGAAAATACCATCAAGGGATCATTTGAAGACTGAAATCATTTCCATGCTTCTAGAATCTAACAATGGAGATGATGGTCACATAATATCTATTGTTGGGCTTGGTGGTTGTGGCAAAACTACTTTGGCCCCAGACACATCCGCCATGATGACAAGATAAAGGAACAATTCAAAGATTCAATATTTTGGGTCCATGTATCTCAAGAGTTCTCTTCGAAAAACTTATTGGTAAGCTGTTTGAAGCCATTATTAGGAAAAAGTCAGATCTACATGCCCAACAACACATGCTCCATGCAGTTTCAAACAAATTGAGTGGTAACAAGTTTCTACTGGTCTTGGATGATGCTTGGCATGAGGATAGGCATGACTGGGAAAATTTCATGGTGCACATAAACAATGGTGCATCAGGAAGCAAGATTCTTGTAACTACACGTAATCAAAATGTTACAAAAGCAGTGCAATCTAAGCTTGTATTCAACTTGCCATTCTTGTGTCGAGGACGAGAGCCGGAGCTTCTTTTTAAAGAGTTCGATGGATAGAGGAGGATTTAGACTCGACTTTATTACGGTTGGAAAAGATATCATCAAGAAATGTGGTGGAGTGCCGCTAGCAATAAAAATTCTTGGATCTGTTCTCCAAGATAAGAAAGGAATAAATACTTGGAGAGCCATTAAAGAGAGTAATTTATGGGATGATGAGAATATAGAAGATCGTGTATTTGCATCTTTGAAACTGAGCTTTATTCACCAAAAGATCATCTCGGCAAAGTGTTTTACATTTTGCTCTATATTCCCCAAAGGCTATAGAATTAACAAAGACTACTTGATTGAACAATGGATAGCCCATGGATTCGTCAAGTGGATGAAGGAGGAGCAGCCAGAGGATATTGGAAGTGACTACTTTAATTCTCTTGTGAAAGGCGGCTTTCTTCAGAGCCACCGAAATAGAGGATTATGAAATAAGAGAATGCAGGATGCATGACCCGATTAATGATCTTTCTCAATATATTTTACAGAATGAAGTGGTAACATCTCTACCAAAGAACATAACCGTCGATTGTGCACGCCAATGCAGATATTTATCTTTGACATCATTGAATGAGAATGTTGAAAGGGGTTTTGAGAAGCTACGTGCTCTATATATGTGGCTGAAGGTAACCGATCGTTTCCTAACCTTGTTAAGAAGAGTGAGCATATCCAAGAGTGTGGTCCTAGACTATAAATTTGATACTACTTTTCCATCATTCATATTAAGGATTCAATATCTTGGATATCTTGAAATCCACAATGCTAGTTTCACCAAATTCCCAGAGGCTATCTCAGATTGTTGGAATTTGCAGTCACTTCATTTAATTAAATGTATTGGCTTTGTGACACTGCCGGAATCTGTTGGGAAGCTTTGGAAGCTAAGAACTCTGGAACTGAGGTGGGCTACCGATCTTGAGAGTTTACCTCAGTCCATTGGTGATTGTAGACATCTTCAGTTTTTGAAACTAATTTACTGTGAAAAGCTCAGTGAGATACCAGTCACCCTAAGCAAAATTGAAAACATAAGGGCCCTGCATATAGTTGGATGCCGGTCTCTTGAACAGGATAAGTTGCAATTCATTGGGGAGTTCAACAACCTACAAACTATCAACTTATCCTCGTGTAGCAAATTCCAGGACTTGCCAATTAAATCTTTCTGTCCTATGTTACGTACTCTTGACCTTTCCTTTACCAGCATTATCATGCTACCTCAATGGGTTACTATGGCCAGCACTCTTGAATGTATGTACCTTAAAGAATGCAGGGAGCTAGTGGAGTTGCCAAAAGGTATAGGAAACTTAAGAAGACTCAGAGTTCTAAATATAGAGGGTTGTGCCAAACTTCGTTCCCTGCCATCAGGGTTGGGACAACTGACTTGTTTAAGAAAGCTGGATTTGTTTGTTGTTGGGTGTGGTGCAGATGATGCAAGTATCTCCGTTCTTGGAAATCTTGATAACCTAATTGGCCACCTAGTAATTACAAATCTCAAGTATTTGAATGATGTAGGAGACTCAGGGAAATCTTATTTGAAACAGATGAATAACATACAGACTCTAGTGTTGGACTGGTCTTTAAGTGAAACGGAAGAAGAGTTAGTATTTGATACGGAAAAAGAGCAGGGTATCCTTAGGGCTTTGGAACCACCGTCACAAATTAAGGAAATTAAAATCACTGGTTACCGAGGTCACTATTTGCCACATTGGATGATGAAACAAAATGATTCTTCTTTTTGTGAGGCCATAGTGTTGAAGCAAAAAGGACCATGCCAGTTTCTTTCCTTAACTAAACTGACACTAGAAAACTTTCCGAACTTGAAGATGATGTGCAGACTTTGTCAGTTTACTTCATTGAAGTCCCTCTTCCTGCGTGAAATGGCTAATTTAGAAGAGTTGTGCACCTTCACAAGTGATCTTGAAAATTCTGAGGGTGAAATACTACGTGGGCAATGCTGCTTCCCTGCCCTGACCTATATATACATATCAGACTGCCCAAGACTGATTATAAAGCCATACTTGCCGCCATCACTGGAGAAGATGTATTTACATGGAAGTAGCAACTTGGAGCTGATATCACCCTCCAAAATTCTTCCTCCACCAGTTGATGAATCCTCAGCAGTTTCTCATCTCAAGGAACTGGAACCAACAGAGAATATGATTGGATCGTCTTTTTGGCTGGGAACTCGAGCAGTACCATAGCAGGCATGTCTCAACAATTTTATGGGTCCGATCACAAAAAGAAGAAGAGAAATGCTATTGTGTAACCGGTTGTTTTCCCTGCTGTCGTCAACCGATTTTCAATCCGTTGGATCTGTCATCTAACAGGCGGGGCTGAGCGGTGAGTGGAGGCCATGGTGGTGAGAGGGAGTAGGAACCCTTTGGAACAGACCTGGTTAGGCGCTTGTTAACATAATTTGTTTTTTTTTTTTTTAATTTGTGATTTTTGAATAGTTTGATATATATTTTTCTGGTATTTGTAATCCATAGAAAAATTTGTAATTTTTCTTTTTGAGAATTTGGAATATATTTTTGTGACATCACTAATTATCTCCAAATACATCACTCTGTCTAATAAATTACACTAAAAAATCATTGTAAGTATAGTAGAAGGCGGTAAAAATATAGTTATAAGATAGTGTAACTACATGGGCAAAAAATCCGGTTGTTCGGAGGATCTAAAACAACCAGTTGCTATTTAGACGGGTCGATAGGCAAGGAAGCAGCTATTAATCTAATTTTGAAGTCTTGTATTTGGCACGGTTTTTGGCTCATTATATCCACTTGAAGTCTGGTGGACCCCAATCATGCAACGCCTCCCTCAATCCACAAAGCACCTTAGGAATAGCAAATCGGTGGTTGGGACAGTAATCTAAAACAGCTACCTGACGTCATCAAAATTTCACAGCGCACATAAAGAATGGTGCATCAGGAAGAAAGATTCTTTTAACTACACGTAATCAAAATGTTGCAACCAGTGGAATCTAAACTTGTATTCAACTTGACACTCTTATCAAAAGGGACGAGAGCGGGGAACTTCTTTCTAAGAGTTCTAGTTGGACAGCTTAAGGATTTAGACTCTGACTTTATTTTTTTTTTTTGAAAGATCTGGAGGGGCCAGAGCCCCTACAATGATTATTATTAATAGAACCAAAGTACAGGAAAAATAAAACAAAAAAAAGAAAAAGAAAGAGAGGGGGTCCTTTGCAGGTACACTTAAGAAACAAAAAAAAGGAGACAAAGAAGATCCTTGAGAGGATGGAGTCTAGAGCCAATTTTGAATCCATGAAGAAATAATAATGTCTTGGCCGGGCTTAACCCTGAACTTAAGCAACCCAAGTTCTTTAACAAAAAGACGCTTGCAGTCCTCAGAGTTTAAACTGATTCCTATGAAGGTAAGCTCATTCCTTGCTGACCAGATTGTCCAACACATGACTACATTGACCTCCATGAAGAATTGATAATTAATCTGGGATTTCAGCATAGTGAGATCCTCTATAAGCCTGCTACCAAGAGGGATACCAATCGAGATAATGTTCTAACACATTTTTGCAAATTGACAATTGAGGAAGAGATGATCAACTGATTCTTCCACCAATTCATTACAAAGAGCACAATGATATTCCTTCTTTTCTTAAGAGAACAGATTCAACATCATTCAAACGGAGATTCAAGATCTTTGAAACTGACATGGGAACTTCAGAGTGTCTCTCCACCAGAATGAACCCTTCCTTGCATGACTTGGTAGCTTGCCATTCTTGTAATGCCTTTCCCAAACTAAATTGACTATGCGAAGGAAGAGTTGGAGATGAGGGGAGGAGGAGGGACATTGCTGAAGAAGAGTTGGAGCCATCGCTGGCTGCTGTCGCCACCACCAGTCCACCACCATCGGTCGCTGCCACCCATCGGTCGTTGCCACACGGATTTCAAGCAAGCAGTGCGCTTTGGTTGGCGTAGTGACTGTCGCCCCCAAGTTGCCCTTTTGTCGAAGGTGCGAGAGCCTCAATTTCTCAAGGAGAGGAAGTGGGTGGAATTTTTGATAATTATTATGAACAAAACTTGGATTTTATTAAACAAATTATTTTGCATGACAGCCTCCAGATGAGCTCATGGCGGGCACAAAGTTCGCCCGCCACGGTAGTTGGCTGGCTGGCCAGGACAGCCGCCGCCCGCTATGGTAAATGCATTCACCGTGGCGGGTGCTGTAATTTGCTCGCGATGGTTCATGCCCATTAATCGTGTCAGACACGTAATTAGGAGAGCCCACCACGGTAAAAATATTTAAAGTTACACGTCCCTTTGTTTCCTTTTCTGAAGGTGATCGAGAGGAACACAGGAAGCTACTGAAAGCACCGATGAGTCTCTCTGCAAGGTCTGTGGGTAATGTTCTACTACTGCCCCTTGTGGCAATTTCCTTTATGTTACATAAAAGACATGGTATTGCATCCATTTTCAATGATTGCGCACAGCCAAATTTTGTGAAGTTTTCAGTTAATCGGCTTAACAAATAAAAGGGGAAAGTAGGACACAAACTAATAGGAAAAATGGATCATAAGCAAAAATCCATAATTACCTCTCCATGAATTCCTAGAGAAGAGATTTAAGACAACTAGCTCCAATGCTCTACTTGCCCAACGGATGGATCCTTTTGGGTTGTAATGCTGCAGCAGCCTCTGAAACCGTATCTCCTATATATACTCCACTCAGACTCAGGGTAGCTTTGCATGAATTTCCATTCCTATGTAAGTATTTACCTTATTGCATACCATTCTTATCCTACTGAATTGTTCAATGAATTGCCCATCACAATCTGGTCTGAAAATTCCAAGCTGCGTTTGTTCTGGTTTCTAACGTGTGGGGCCACGTCCTGGGTTCTACCCATGCCGATAGTTTTGAATTTTCGTTGCAGCCTTCTTTCTCATAATACCACTTTCTTCACTGAAGCAGTCTCCACGAGTTGTTGGCACGTCCTTCTCTTTCTAATAAAAATCTGGACTTTGTGTTGAGCTCGTACAGATGACGGAAGAGCAATGAACCAGAGCTCCAAAAGCACTATATCTGGGTCTCTTGATATCTTCCATTCGGCGAAGCTGCACCCCCGCTTCTCCAACCTTCTGTAACTCTGTGTCCTGAACACCAAAAAGTTGTCTGGTTTTCAAGGGTGCAGTGCATCCCAGTGCCTTGTTTGGTAATGGAATAGGATAAGGCAGCTGATTCCAAGATTCGATTCCAGGTACATGCTCTGAATTTCCACCAAAGGGCATAAAAAATTCTAAAGAGATTTAGTTAGCAAGAGCAAAAAATATAAAAAGGGGAAATTTAGCCCATATTTGCATGCCCACTGTATGTATTTTTTTTTTTTTTTGCAGGATTGCACTGTAGTATTAGTTTTATTTAAAAAGGTACACATAAGTGTTCGTTTTGCAATTTCATCTGCAGAGAATTGGCAAGGGAGCCTTTGAGATATGACTGGAGTGGAGGCGGCTTTAGCATCTGGACTGCTAAACGTTGCAGGAAAAAAGCTAGTTTCACTGATATCCAGTGAGTTTGCTGCCATATCTGGCGTGAAAAAAGATCTCAACGACTTCCAAGATATGCATGCAGAGATTACAAGCTGGTTATCTGCTGTATCTGGCAGAGCAATAGAGAGAGACCCATCACTTCGATGGGTAATGAAGTTGAGAAATCTTGCAAATGACATTTATGATTTAATTGATGAAGTCGACCTAGAAGATGAGAAACACAAGATACATAATGACCATGACAAGCATGCTTTTGCTAACTTGTTTTCAAAACCAAAGCTGCTTATGTTCCAGCGCAAGGTGGCCCATAAGATCAAAGGAATCAAGGTGACATATAATGCAGTAGTGAAACAAAGAAGCAATGCCAATACTATAGTGCACAGTATTGCGGTGGACCAACCAGTTCTCGAGTAGAAATGGCAAGGCAACTGGGGAGCGGAGCATCTGACGATTAATGCTCCACAGTCAAAAATACCATCAAGGGATCATGTGAAGAGTGAAATCATTTCCAAGCTTCTAGAATCTAACAATGGAGAAGAACTTATAATTTTTGTAGTTGGGCTTGGTGGTTCCGGCAAAACTACTTTGGCCCGACGATCCGCCATGATGACAAGATAAAGGGGCAATTCAAAGATTCAATATTTTGGGTCCATGTATCTCAAGAGTTTTGTGGGGAAAATCTTATTGGCAAGCTATTTGAAGCCATTGTTGAGGAAAAGGCTGATCTACATGCCCAACAACATATGGTCCGTGCAGTTTCAAATAAATTGAGTGGTAAGAAGTTTCTACTTGTCTTACATGATGCTTGGCATTGTAACACCCCCGGTGTTATTTTCACTAAAACATGACATGTCATCATGATCATTACAAAGCATGCATGTTTAGCCCACCATGTGTTGCATTGAACTAAAATAAGTTTATTTTATGTTTGGTGTCGTTGTCGGTCTAAAAGACGCCCGAGAGGAATCGGATTAGGAAACTATCCCCTTTGTCGGAAACCCTAGATTTCAAACCCTAGTTTGTCCCCTTTTATTTTATTCAAAATTTATCAAGATTTTGGGTATGGTCATTAAAGCATTTTTGTAGAGTTTTCAAAATTGAACAAAGTTGGTATTTTTGAGTTTTCAAAGTTTAGTTCAAAATTTTAAAGTAATTTTGAATTTTATCCAAACCCTAATTGCCCCCTATTCAATATTTCAAAATCTAAGCATAATTTGAGAAAAATTTCAAAAGCTAGTTTGTAGATCTTGTTGAGAGGAACAAAAGTCAGGTACAAAGTTTTTCAAGTTGTTACATGATTTTAAAAGTAATTTTGAATTCAAATTTCAAAATTTTGAACTGCATTTCAAAAAGTCATATTTCTAGGCTGAATTTGAAAATGCTCCAATTGAGAAAATTGTAGATCTTGAAAAATTAAGAGGGGTTACTTTTTGGAAATTTTTGAGTTCAGTTCAAATTTTGGGAGAAATTGAAAAAGTTTGAGATTAGGGTTTGAAATCTACGATAACCCGACCTATCCCTCCCTACCACCGGCGTCAGCGTTCGCGCCGCCGATCCACCCGGCGAAGCCGCGCGACGCTGACCACTGGAGGCCTTCGCGACCCCTCCGGCTACCTCCTCGACCCCTTCTTGCCTATAAATAGGCGGAGTCGCCGTCGTTCTCCTCTTTTCCCAATCTCACCGCCGCCGGAACCGCTCCCTCCGCCCGCCGTCGTTCGTCGCCGTTGAGCCATCTTCCAACCAACCATCTACTCCAGCAGCTCCGCAACTTCCTAACCTTCCCTGCGGAACCCCGCAGCCTCGCCCGCCGTCGGAATCGCCACCGCGACCCTTTCTTCCTCGCCGTTTGGCCGGCCCGCCCGCGAGCCCGCCGTCGTCGACCTCATTGCTCCGGTGAGCTTTGCTCACTTTTCCTGCGTTTTCCCTCCCTTGAGATGATGTACTCGTGAGCGGCTCCTCACGTTTCTTCACACGAAGCCCCGACTCGCGCCGAACGTCGTCGTGGTCGCCGCCACCGCCCGCCGTTGCTCGCCGCCCGACCCAACTCGCTCGTTTCGCCCAAACCGAGCCCCGTCCCAAGCTTCCGTGAGCCCCGGCCGCCATTCTTCATTTAGTTTTCCGTTTCATCATCTTTGTTGCCGCCGGAACACGGCCGCGCCGCCAAGGCGGTGAGCGCGTGCGTGTCGCCGTCGGTGAGCACGCAGCGTGGCTGCGTGACGCGGAATGTTGGGCGCATGACGTTCACACCGGGCCGCCCAACACCGTTCCACCGGGGGCGGTCCGTTACTGTTCCTTGTGGGCCGTGAACAAGTGACCGGGCCACACACGATAACAGGCGAATTCAGCCCAAAACCCATTTTTTCATTTATCAAATGTTTTATTCAATTTCTTTAATTTGAATAGTGTCTCGATTTTGTAAATTTCATATAAATTCATATACTAGCTCAAAAATTCTAAAATTTTTGTGTAGCCTTCCCATGGTTATGTCTATCCATGAAAAATATGAAACTTGAATTTTGAATACTTTTGACATGATTTAAAAATACAAAATTTAATTGAAAAATGCATCTTCTTTGATTTTTAATAATTATTTTATTTATCCAAAAATCATGAAAATTATTTTGGTACTGTTTTATGACCTGACCTACTTGTACAAAATTTTTGAGCTTGTTTTGAGAAAGTTAAAATTTTTATTATTTCATGTCCTATCATTTCATGTGAAAAACAATTTGTTTAATGCTTTCTAACTTAGGGTTTTGGGGAGATTTTGGGTTGTTTTGTGAACCCTACACCACACCACTGTTAGATGGTCCTTGAGAACTCCTTAGACAATGGTGATGATATCTCATAGAGCAGTTCAACAAGTTGGTTTTGTTAGGTTGCAACTTTATCGTGAAGGAAAGTTGTACTCAAGTTGTTTATCATTTTATGCACTCTCGCACCTCATGTTTATATGCATGGCATCATGTTAAGCATACATTATTCTTTCATATAGTGAACGAAGGAGATCATGAAGTTGTTGATCAGGCCTCGGAAAGAAGGCTATCTTGTTGATTCGAGTTCGAATACCGCGATCCGTCGTCCGAGTCAAGTTACTTCACCGATCAAGGCAAGCCCGGATCATTTAAACCTTCCTTGAGTTTTTTACAAAGTTTATATCACCTTTGCTTTATGTTTTGCATTAGGTGATAGGAGTTGAGTGACAACCTAATTGATGCATTACCATTCCTTGTTTATTTCAATATCTACCTTGATAACCCGTTTTGGTTAAAATGCTTAGAAAGGCTTAGCCATGCTAAATTAGTTAGACTTTTGAGTCAAAATGTGACAAGTCTCTTATGATAGCCCGAATGGGCAGTTGATGAGAAAGGATGTTATATGATAAAACCATCTTTGGGATATGGTGTTGAAATTGAGACCTGGTCGGGTAATTTGCAATCGAGAATGGAGTCTCGGTGTAGTATTTCCGGCTTGTCGATTAAGGACTGAAGCGTGTAGGCCCGTGTAACCGAGACTATGGAACGCACCGCGCCGAGGTCGTTGGACCAATGGCACGTCTGTCATGGGTGTCATCCCATCACGGTCGACCCTAGTTAGGACACATACCCCGGTAAGCCCGATCTTGGGGTGTCAAATCGGAAAACGCGTACAACCGCCCTTTGGGAGTGGAGAGATGGCGGGAGTACATGTTACCCTCGTGGGTTAAAGTCCCGGATTGGAGGTGTACGGTATTCTCGGGTGGCGTGGGGACGCGGTTCCGTTTTGAGTATCCAAGAAAGGGTTGATATATGCAAGCTTAAGTGCTACATATATCGTGTGGAAAGAACTCCCCATTTGGGTTAATCGATTTTGAAATCGCCGTGCTTCTCGGATATGGAGACTTGGTTTCCAAAATTTTACATCGTAGTTTAATTATGGAACAATTGAAGAGATGGAATAATTGATGGAACTTCTACAAGTGTATGCTATAGGGTAGGATCACCTAGAATAGGTGAGAAACTAAATTGGGATTAAAACATTGAAAGTAAGGATTCATTTCTACTAAGCTTTTTCGCAAAAAGGAGTCCTTGATTCTTGCTAAGCCTTACCTTGAATCCTATTAGACCAAAGCATTCCACGAAGTCTTCTTCTATTTTCTTTAGTCGGGTAAGTCTTGTTGAGTACTCCCGCACCAGGGTTTGTTGACCCATGTGCGGGACCAGGAAGTCATGTTTGCACCGAACCGTCTTTGCATGACGAGTTCATCGTGAAGAAAGTGATGATGAGTGAGAAGTGAGACCCGTTGTGGTCTAATAGTGTCATATATGTAATAAACTTTCCGCTACTCCTACTTTTATATTGTAAAACTTGTTTTAAATAAATGGTTGTAACATTATTGTAATATATATCTTCCGCTTTTTTACTCGATTAGGTATGAAAACTGTTGTAATCTTTGCAATGACCTCGTAACGGACCGGACCCGGTTGGAAAAGTTAATAGTACTTTTCAGGTTATGGGTGCACATATGCGACTATTAAAGGTTGTTGAACCGATAATTAGTACATGTGGGCCCCTGTAATTTGAAGGTTCTTACGGTGGCATCGAGCCGCCGTTACGAGTGTTCTTTGTAGCATTACTTTATAAAATTTCAAAATGATTTGAGTCAAACTAATTTTATTCTTAATTTGGTCCAAATTGCTTATCCTCTTATCTTATTCTATTGAAAAACTTCCTTATCTAAATCCAAAAGGAGATAAGTGGAGTAGCCTTATATATATTGCCCTACTTATAAAATCTTTTTATGCAAAAGTTTTATTTGATTGTCACGTAGGTTCGATTCATGCATCATGTTTAAATCACTTGTTAATGTTTACCTTTCCCTTTAATTTGGTTTGGGTTAAGTAGTATCAACCCTGTTCTTGCTAACCTTTAGATCCTCCTACTTGAACCTTGGTAATCGATCTTAAGTCTTCTACAGGATGGCCCGTACCAAACTAACCCCTAGGAAGAAGACAGACCGAAGGGCGTTCCACATCACCACACTTGCGGCAAGGAATGATCCTGAAGCAAGCACTAGTCATGTCAACACTCATGAAGAAAGCAAAGAGCAAGACCAAGGAAGATCTTTCAAAAGAAATTGAGCGCTTGACCAGGGATTTGGATGAAGCTGCTAGAGATAGGCACCGTGATGGAATCCAAATTGGAAGACTTCAAGTTGAGTTGAATCGAAGTGCTCAAAAACATGGGGAATGTAGTCAGGCATTGATTGAAACGGTCCACGAGAAGACAGCCCTTCAGCATCAGTGTGACCATCTCATTCAAGATAATCATCAACTGGTGGCTTATGCAATTCAATTGGAAGCTCAAGAGGTCAATCTAAACATGCAAATTCATCATATGAATAATCTTCTCAACCCAAATCACCAACCCCAAGCAGTACAAGAGGATTTGGGTGAAGTAATCCAAGAGGATATGGAAGCGTAAGAAAATCCTCGAAGAAGCGGAGCCTCATGTTAGCGACAATGAGTCGAAAAATGATCCTTGAGGAGGAATGAGATCTTTGTAGGATATGTAACATAATTTTGTTTAATAGTAGGCTTCTTAGATGAGCCCGGGGTAAAAGTAGAATGGAACCTCTGTCTTAAGAATAAATGTTATGTGTTGTTTCTGTTTGTTTTTCTTTTGAAGTTCAATAAAGTTAGTTGAGTGTTATATAGTTTTGTTTTAAAAAGCAGATGTCGCACAACAACAGTGCCAGCTCCCAGAATAGGGGTGACCTTCCACACTCTCCACCAGTCCCAACTAACTTGACTGATGCCATTGCGGCTCTGGTTCAAGCTACTAATGAGAACTCTCGTCTGATGCGAGAAGTAGCTCGGTGAGAATCGAGAACAATCGTCGTGGTCACAAGGGTCGACATGATGATGGAGACGACACTTCTATCCAGAGTTCACTGGCACAAAACCTCCAATCTTCAGTAGAGCTGATGAGCCATTAGAGGCAAACGATTGGCTTCGTGCTATGGAGGAAAAGTTTGAGTTAATGACTTGTACGGATTATCAGAAGCCTTTCTTTGCTGCACAACAGCTTCGAAATACTGCCAGAGCTTGGTGGAATAATTTCAAAGCTGAGCAGCCCGCGGGACTTCAAATTACCTGGGATGAATTCAAGCATGCCTTTCGTGCTCATTTCATTCCAATAAAGGGGGTTATGGTTAAGAAGCTAGATGAGTTCTTAGCCTTAAAACAAGGAGAAGACTTCTAGAGATTAAAAGATGTGGGCAAGTTTAATCATCTGTCTCAGTATGCCACGGAACTTGTGAATTCAGATAGAAAGAAGAAGGAGTGGTTCATCCGAGGCCTTCATCCAAAGCTTCACACCATGATGAATATCCGAGATACAGACTCTTATCATGATGTGGTAAACATGCCCATATCTTGTGAGGAAAAGAATCGTGTTCTTATGGAATACGAGCATAAGGAAGAGAAGAAAAAGAAAAATTTCTCCTCTGGATATTCTAGTGGCAAATCAAAGCGTTAGAGAGTGATTTACCATCCTGTGAATCACTTTCGTCCTTCTTATCATCCACCACCACAGTTCCAGCCTAGACAGCAGTCATTTGTTCGACCTGCTGCAGTTTTTCCTTATCCACGTCAGCCGAATGCTCTGTCATTCGCAACCCTCCTCCACAAAGCCATACACCCATTTGTTATAATTGTGGGAAACCTGGTCATTATTCTCGGGAATGTCCCAATCCTCGAAAGTACAACCCAGGTTATCCGGTAGCTTCCGAAGCCGCCCACCACAAAACCGAATAAGAGTAATAATCGGAGAATGTTCGTAAAGGAAAGGGTGAAAAGAAAACTGGAAAGGTGTACTACACCAATGTGGAGGAAATACTGCAGGGGGAACCAATCATGATGGGTATGTTCCCGTCGCTAAACACCCTGCAGTAATATTATTTGATTCTAGTGCATCGCATACATTTATCAGTAAAACATTTGTGGTGAAAAATGCGATAGCCATCGGGAAAATGAAGGATGAGTTCATTATACACTCACCCGGGGACGCATGAGTACTAAAGAAGTGGTATATCAGATCCCCATATCTTTAGGTGGATATGATTTCCCCACCAATATGATAGTTCTAAAGGATCAAGATATAGACGTGATCCTTGGTATGAACTGGCTGCACGTTATGGTACTATTATAGATACCATCAATAGAACTGTCAAGGTTAAGTTACCTCGAGAAAAATTCGAGAACTCCTTATTCAACTTCCAATTGTTAAGAGGGCGGTTGAAAAAGTGTGTGCAACTTGTGTCAAAGAGATTAAAGACATTCCGGTAGTATGTGAGTTTCCGGATGTATTTCGGATGATTTGCCCGGACTACCACCGGAGAGAGATGTTCAATTCAGTATAGAATTGAAACCGGGAACTGCTCCCATCTCTCGAAGAGCTTATAGAATGCACCCAAGGAATTAGCTGAAATGAAAACTCGTTACAAGAGTTAATAGGAAAAGGATTTATCGAGGCCAAGTTCTTCACCTTGGGGATGTCCGGCTATTTTTGTGAAGAAGAAGGATCGGACTTTGAGGATGTGTATAGATTATCGTCCACTTAATGAAGTGACGATCAAAAACAAGTACCCTCGCCCGGATTGATTTACTTTTTGATCGGTTAGCCGGAGCCAAAGTCTTTTCCAAGATTGATCCGAGATCGGGGTATCATCAAATCGAGGATCAAACCCGAAGATATTCGAAGACCGCATTTACCACCGGATACGGTCTTTATGAATATTTGGTTATGTCTTTTGGTTTAACAAATGCCCCGCTCATTTCATGTACTTGATGAACACGGTGTTTATGTCATAATTGGATAAGTTCGTGGTGGTATTCATTGATGATATTCTTGTTTATTCCAAGAATGAAGAAGAGCATGCGAGCATCTCGTAATAGTTTTAAAACGATTGAGAGACCATCAACTTTATGCTAAATTTAGCAAGTGTGCTTTTCGGTTGAAAGAAGTACAATTCTTGGGTCATGTGCTATCATCCGGAAGGAGTTGCCGTTGACCCGAGTAAAGTGAAAGATATCCTCAACCGAAACCACCAACGATTCGTTCATGAGATTCGTAGTTTCCTTTGGAATGGCGGGGATATTACCGTCGATTCATTCCCCGACTTTTCCGAGTAGCAAAGCCTATCACGGAATTATTAAAGACTCGGACCAAGTTTGTATGGTCACCAGAGTGTGAGCAAGCTTTTCAAACTTTGAAGAAAGCACTAACCACCGCCCCAGTCTTAGCCCAACCGGATATTGAGAAACCATTTGATGTCTATTGTGACGATCCGGTATTGGTATTGGTCGTGTGTTAATGCAAGAAGGCAAAGTTATTGCCTATGCATCACGCCAAGCGAAGCGCCATGAAGAGCATTATCCAACCCATGATTTAGAGCTAGCAAGCAGTGGTTCATGCTCTAAAAAATGGCGTCATTATACGTTGGGTAACACTTGTCATGTATATCTGAGACCATAAAAGTCCGAAATATATCTTTACCCAATCGATTTGAATATGCGTCGAGAAGATGGCTAGAATTAATTAAGGACAACGACATAGAAGTGCATTACCATCCCGGAAAGGCAAATGTTGTTGCCGATGCACTCAGTCGGAATCCTCAGTGTACTTTGTCTTATAGCCAACATAAAGGATAGAACTTTATGTCAAGAATTAGAGAAATCGAATATAGGAATTGTTGAGCATGGTATGGTAACCAATGCTACCATGGAATCAACCATCAAGTATCGGGTTATTGATGCTCGAAGATAAGCAAAGGCATAGCACATATCAAAGAAAAAGTTAGAAATGGGAAACCCACCAGCTTTCGTAATTGATGAGTCGATGTGCTATGGTTTAAAGATCGATTAGTGGTACCAAAGAATCCCGAAGTTACGTCAACAAATCCCGGATGAGGCTCATTTGACGTGATATTCTATTCATCCCGGAAGTACCAAGATGTATCGGATTTGAAACGAGATTTTGGTGGACAAAAATGAAGATTGAGATTGCCCGTATGTAGCCGAATGTGACACTTGTCAACGAGTAAAAGCCGCGTGCACATGAAAGCCTGCAGGGGCAATTGCATCCTTTGCCTGTCCCTTCTTGGAAGTGAGAGGAAATCACTATAGATTTTATTGTTGGGTTACCTCGAACATCAAAAGGACTCAACTCCATCTGGGTTATTGTTGATCGACTTACCAAGATAGCTCATTTCCCCGCCAAGAAGGGATGTATATAGAGCAAAAGATTATGCCAAGCTATATGTCCATCGAATTTTCAGTCTACATGGAGCCCCTAAGCATATTGTAACAGATAGAGATTCCTTGTTTATGTCCAAATTCGGAAACAGATGCAAAAGTCACTTCATACCAAATTAAATCATAGTTTGGGTTATCATCCCCGCAATGACGGGACAAATGTAAAAGAGTCAATCGATTCTAGAAGACATGTTGAGAGCATATATTCTCAATTATTCCGAAAAAGTGGGATGAATGTTTACCATTAGCGAGTTTGCCTACAATACTTGCTTATCAAGAAAGTATTCAAATGGCACCGCTTGAAGCTCAGTATGGTCGCAGATGTAGAACCCCACCGCATTGGTCGAACACGGAGAAAGATGGTTCTACGAAGTAGACCCGATAAAGGAAGCCGAAGAAAAAGTGAGATTTGTGCAAGCTAAATTAAAAGAAGCACAATCGACAAAAGAGTTATGCGAGATAAAAGGCGAGATTTTTGGAATTTGAAATAGGGGATTATGTGTACTTGAAAGTGTCGCCCATGAAAGGGGTGAATCGTTTTGGAGTTAAAGGTAACCGGCACCTCGATATGTTGGTCCATTTCAAATCTTGGAAAAACAGGGACCCGATTGCCTATTGACTTAGGGTTGCCGTAAACGGTTATCAGGTGCATGATGTTTTCCATGTATCTCGCTTGAAGAAATGCTTACGAGTACCGGATCGAGTGGTTGATTTTGAAGAGGTTAATTTAGAACCAGATCCGACCTACTGAATATCCTATTCGGATCCTAGATCGAAAGCTCGAGTCACCCAAGCAAAACTATCAAATGGTATAAGATCCAATGGAATCAACACTCGAAGAAGAAGCTACTTGGGAATCGGAAGACTTCCTAACGGAAAACTTTCCCAAATTTCCACTTTCTTAATCCTTGTAAATGTATGACCCCTTCTTGTTTTATGAAATAGTTAGAGATGTGTTTGCTTGACACATTTCCTTTGCCGTTACTAAACCCTAGGCTTTAAATCTCGGGACGAGATTTCTTTAAGGGGGAAGGGCTGTAACATCCCCGGGGTGTTATTTTCACTAAAACATGACATGTCATCATGATCATTGCAAAGCATGCATGTTTAGCCCACCATGTGTTGCATTGAACTAAAATAAGTTTATTTTATGTTTGGTGTCGTTGTCGGTCGAAAAGACGCGAGAGGAATCGATTCCTAAACTATCCCCCTTGTCGGAAACCCTAGATTTCAAACCCTAGTTTGTCCCCTTTTATTTTATTCAAAATTTATCAAGATTTTGGGTATGGTCATTAAAGAATTTTTGTAGAGTTTTCAAAATTGAACAAAGTTGGTATTTTGAGTTTTCAAAGTTTAGTTCAAAATTTTAAAGTAATTTTGAATTTTATTCAAACCCTAATTGCCCCCTTTTCAATATTTCAAAATCTAAGCATAATTTGAGAAAAATTTCAAAAGCTAGTTTGTAGATCTTGTTGAGAGGAACAAAAGTCATGTACAAAGTTTTTCAAGTTGTTACATGATTTTAAAAGTAATTTTGAATTCAAATTTCAAAATTTTGAACTGCATTTCAAAAAGTCATATTTCTAGGCTGAATTTGAAAATGCTCCAATTGAGAAAAATTGTAGATCTTGAAAAATTAAGGGGGTTACTTTTTGGAAATTTTAGAGTTCAGTTCAAATTTTTGGGAGAAATTTGAAAAGTTTGAAGTTAGGGTTTGAAATCTACAAGAACCCGACCTATCCTCCTCGCCACCGCCGGCGTCAACGTTCGCGCCGCCGTCCTGGCGGCCGCGCGACGCCAACCACCTGGAGGCCTTCGCGACCCCTCCAGCTACCTCCTTGACCCCTTCTTGCCTATAAATAGGCCGGAGTCGCCGTCGTTCTCCTCTTTCCCCAATCTCGCCGCCGGAATCGCCTCCCTCCGCCGCCGTCGTTCGTCGCCGTTGAGCCATCTTCCACCCAACCATCTACTCCAGCAGCTCCGCAACTTCCTAACCTTCCTCTAGAACCCGGCCGTAGCCTGCCCCGCCCCGGAATCGCCGCCGCGACCCTTTCATCTCATTGCCGGTACCGGGCCCGCGCAGCCCGCCGTCGTCGACCTCATTGCTCCGGTGAGCTTTTGCTCACTTTTTCCTTGCGTTTTCCCTCCCCTTGAGATGATGTACTTCGTGAAGCGGCTCACGTTTCTCCACGACGAAGCCACGACTCGCCGGAACGTTGTCGTGGTCGCCGCCGCCGCCACGCTCGCCCGCCGACCCAACTCCGGCTCGTTTCGCCCAAACCGAGCCCCGAATCCCAAGCTACGGTGAGCCCACGCCGCCATTCTTCATTTAGTTTTCCGTTTCATCTACTGCCGCCGTCGGAACACGGGCTGCGCCGCCCGTCTTGTATAGCGTCGCGTGCCGCCGTCGGTGAGCACGCCGCTGCCGGCAGCGCGTGAGCGATGTCGGGCGAATTAACCTTTGTTCTGACCGGGCCGCCCAACAACGCATTCCACCGGGGCGGTCCGTTCTTATTCCTTGTGGGCCATGAGCAGTGACTGGGCCACGACGATAACAAGCGAATTCAGCCCAAAACCCATTTTTCATTTATCAAATGTTTTATTCAATTTCTTTAATTTAAATAGTGTCTCGATTTTGTAAATTTCATATAAATTCATATCCTAGCTCAAAAATTCTGAAAATTTTTGTGTAGCCTTCCCATGGGTATATCTATCCATGAAAAATATGAAACTTAAATTTTGAATACTTTTTTGACATGATTTAAAAATACAAAATTTAATTGAAAAATGCATCTTCTTTGATTTTTAATAATTATTTTATTTATCCAAAAATCATGAAAATTATTTTGGTACTGTTTTATGACCTGACCTACTTGTACAAAATTTTTGAGCTTGTTTTGAGAAAGTTAAAATTTTTATTATTTCATGTCCTATCATTTCATGTGAAAAACAATTTGTTTAATGCTTTCTAACTTAGGGTTTTGGGGAGATTTTTGGGTTGTTTTGTGAACCCTACACCACACCACTGTTAGATGGTCCTTGAGAACTCCTTAGGCAATGGTGATGATATCTCGTAGAGTAGTTCAACAAGTTGGTTTTGTTAGGTTGCAACTTTATCGTGAAGGAAAGTTGTACTCAAGTTGTTTATCATTTTATGCACTCTCGCACCTCATGTTTATATGCATGGCATCATGTTAAGCATACATTATTCTTTTCGTATAGTGAACGAAGGAGATCGTGAAGTTGTTGATCGGGCCTCGGAAGAAGGCTATCTTGTTGATTCGAGTTCAATACCGCGATCCGTCGTCCGAGTCAAGTTACTTCACCGATCAAGGCAAGCCCCGGATCATTTAAACCTTCCTTGAGTTTTTACAAAGTTTATATCACCTTTGCTTTATGTTTTGCATTAGGTGATCGGAGTTGAGTGACAACCTAATTGATGCATTACCATTCCTTGTTTATTTCAATATCTACCTTGATAACCCGTTTTGGTTAAAATGCTTAGAAAGGCTTAGCCATGCTAAATTAGTTAGACTTTTGAGTCAAAATATGACAAGTCTCTTATGATAGCCCGAATGGGCAGTTGATGAGAAAGGATGTTATATGATAAAACCATCTTTTGGGATATGGTGTTGAAATTGAGACCGTCGGGTAATTTGCACCGAGAATGGAGTCTCGGTGTAGTATTTTCGGCTTGTCGATTAAGGACTGGCGTGTAGGGCCGTGTAACCGAGACTATGGAACTTGTCGCTTTGAGGTCGTTGGACCAATGGCACGTCTGTCATGGGTGTCATCCCATCACGATCGACCCTAGTTAGGACACATACTCGGTAAGCCCGATCTTGGGGGTGTCAAATCGGAAACGCATAACCAACAAGACCGGGAGTGGAGAGATGGCGGGAGTACATGTTACCCTCGTGGGTTAAAGTCCCGGATTGGAGGTGTACGGTATTCTCGGGTGGCGTAGGACGTGGTTCCGTTTTGAGTATCCAAGAAAGGGTTGATATATGCAAGCTTAAGTGCTACATATATCGTGTGGAAAGAACTCCCCAGCTGGGTTAATCGATTTTGAAATCGCCGTGCTTCTCGGATATGGAGACTTGGTTTCCAGCCTTACATCATAGTTTAATTATGGAACAGTGAAGAGATGGAATAATTGATGGAACTTCTACAAGTGTATGCTATAGGGTAGGATCACCTAGAATAGGTGAGAAACTAAATTGGGATTAAAACATTGAAAGTAAGGATTCATTTCTAGTAAGCTTTTCTGCAAAAAGGAGTCCTTGATTCTTGCTAAGCCTTACCTTGAATCCTATTAGACCAGCATTCCTGAGTCTTCTTCTATTTTCTTTAGTCGGGTAAGTCTTGTTGAGTACTCCCGTACTCAGGGTTTGTTGACCCATGTGCAGGACCAGGAAGTCATGTTTGCACCGGACCGTGCTGCATGACAGTTCATCAGGAAGAAAGTGATGATGAGTGAGAAGTGAGACCCGTGGGCAGGGTCTAATAGTGTCATATATGTAATAAACTTTCCGCTACTTCTACTTTATATTGTAAAACTTGTTTTAAATAAATGGTTGTAACATTATTGTAATATATATCTTCCGTTGTTTTACTCTGATTAGGTATGAAAACTGTTGTAATATCTTGCAATAACCTCGTAACGGATCCTGGTTGGAAAAGTTAATAGTACTTTTCAGGTTATGGGTGCACATATGCGACTATTAAAGGTTGTTGAACCGATAATTAGTACATGTGGGCCCTGTAATTTGGAAGGTTACATTACAGGCATGAGGATAGGCCTGATTGGGAAAATTTCACATTGCACATAAATAATGGTCCATCGGGAAGCAAGATTCTATTAACAACACGTAATCAAAACGCGTTGCGAAGGCTGTGCAATCTAAGCTTATATTCAACTTGCCATTCTTATCAGAGGGCGAGAGCTGGAGCTTCTTTCTAAAGAGTTACGGATGGATAGAGGAGGATTTAGACTCGAATTTGTTATGGTTGGAAAAGATATCGTCAAGAAATGTGGTGGAATGCCGCTAGCAATAAAAACTCTTGGATCTGTTCTCCAAGAAAAGAGAAGAATAAATACTTGGAGAGCAATTAAAGAGAGTAATTTATGGGATGATGAGAATATTGAAGATCGTGTATTTGCATCTTTGAAACGAGCTTTATTCACTTGAAAGTTCATTTGAAGCAGTGTTTTACATTTTGCTCTATATTCGAAAGGCTATGAATTTAACAGAGATTACTTGATTGGACAATGGATAGCCCAAGGATTCATCAAGTGGATGAAGGAGGAGCAGCCAGAGGATATTGGAAGTGACTATTTTAATTCTCTTGTGAAAGGCGGCTTTCTTCAGGGGGCCACCGGAAAGCAGAGGTTAATGAAATAAGAGTATGTTGGATGCATGACCTGATTAATGATCTTGCTCAATATATTTTGCAGAATGAAGTGGTAACATCTCTACCAGAGAACATAACCAAGGATTGTGCACGCCGGGTGATATTTGTCTTTGACATCATTGAATGAAAATGTTGAAAGGAGCTTTGAGAAGCTACGTGCTCTATATGTGGCTGAAGGTAGCGGTCATTTCCTAACCTTATTAAGAAGAGTGGGCATATCGGCAGCATTGTCTTGGACTATAAATTTGAAACTTCTTTTCCATCATTCATATTAAGGCTTGAATATCTTGGATAGCTTGAAATCCACAAGGCTAGTTTCACCGAAGTTTCTAGAAGCTATATCAGATTGTTGGAATTTGCAGTCACTTCATTTTATTGAATGTAAGGGCTTAGTGACACTGCCCGACTCTATTGGGAAGCTTCGGAAGCTAAGAACTCTGGAACTGAAGTGGATTTATTATCTTGAAAGTTTGCCTCAGTCTATTGTTGAACCCAACAACCTACAAACTATCAACTTATCTTGCTGTCAGAAATTCCAGGCCCTGCCAAGCAAATCTTTATGCACGTTGCGTACTCTTGACCTATCCTGGACCAACATTAACATGCTACCTCAATGGGTTACTGTGACTAGCACTCTTGAATGTATAGACCTTCAAAATTGCAGCGAGCTAGTGGAGTTGCCAAAAGGTATAGGAAACTTAAAAAGACTCGTAATTCTTAATATAGAGGGTTGTGCCAAACTTCGTTCCCTGCCATCAGGGTTGGGACAACTTACTTGTTTAAGAAAGCTGGGTTTGTTTGTTGTTGGGTGTGGTGGAGACGATGCAAGTATCTTCGAGCTTGGAAATCTTGATAAGCTAAGTGGCCACCTGGAAATTACAAATCTCAAAAATTTGAAGGATCTAGAAGATACAAGGAAATCTTATTTGAAATATATGAGTAACATACAGAGTCTGGAGTTCAACTGGTCTTTAAATGAAACTGAAGAAGAGTTAGTAGATATGGAACAAGACCATGCTATGTTGCGTGCTATGGAACCACCGTCACAAATTAAGAAGTTGAAAATCAATGATTATGGAGGTCACCATTTGCCACAGTGGATGATGGGTCAAAATGATTCTTCTTTTTCTGAGGCAATAATGTTGAAGAAAACAGGACGTGGTCAGTTCCTTTCTCTAAGTGAACTAACACTAGAAAACTGTCCAAACTTGAAGCATATGCGAGGACATTGGGAGTTGCCTTCACTGAAGTCCCTCTTCCTACATGAAATGGCTAATTTAGAAGAGTTATGGACCTTCACAAGTGATTTTCAAAATTCCAAGGCAGAAATACTATGTGGGCAATGCTGCTTCCCAGCCCTGTCCTATATAAGAATATCGGGCTGCGAAAGACTGAATGTGAAGCCTCACTTCCCACCGTCACTGGAGAAACTGTATTTATGTCAAAGCAACACGCAGCTGCTATCCCCTAGTAATTTCTCACAAATGCTTCCTCCACCAGTCGATGAATCCTCGTCGTCCTACAGCATGCGCTCAGCAGTCTCTCACCTCAAGGAACTGGTACTAAGAAAAATGGTGATGGGATCATCAACCGGCTGGGAACTCTTGCAGCACCACACACAACTAGAAACCTTCACTATCCGGGGATGTGATGGAATGACAGAGTTACCTGAGAGCATTCGGAGTCTGACCTCCCTACGGGAACTCAGTATCGAAAACTGCTCTAACCTTGTCCTGCTGCCCGATTGGCTTGGCGAACTGTGCTCATTACGAACACTTGATGTTTGGCTTACCCCAATGTTGCAAAGCCTCCCTCAATCCACAAAGCACCTTGGGTCCCTCGTCAAGCTGGAAATCGGTGGTTGGGACAAAAATCTGAAGCAGCTACCTGACGTTATTCAACACCTCACATCACTTGAAGGTCTCAACTTGATTAAATTCGTTGGCCTGACAGAGCTGCCAGAGTGGATTGGAAAACTCACTGCACTTCGTAAGCTTTTTATTCAGCATTGCCTTGCCCTTGAATGCCTTCCCCAATGCATACTACGCCTTACTGCTCTCCAGATGTTGGACATTAATAACTGCCCTGATTTGGAAAAACGTTACAAGCGAGGAGTAGGGCCCGACTGGCACCTTGTCTCTCACATTCCTCATGTGAATATAGGGGGATTTGAGGTTGGGGAAGGCTTCATGATTCTCAGCTAGGAGGACACACTAACGCGGCAGCATCAAACCCCCAATCGTACGTTTCCTTTTGTCTGTCATTACTATTATTTTCCTAGTTCATCCTATTTTGGTAGTCCATACTGGAAGGAGATAATGTTTTTTACCATTAGCGTTTTATAAACAAAGTTTTTTCTATTGTTTTTCGTTTCTAAAACCTATCCCCTGATTCCCCCCTCTCTTGCTAAGCAATTGAAAAATTAAACCCCGATATATGATATCTGCGAGACTGGGACAGTTTACTGACCTGATCAGCTTAATGGTGGTTGTCTACAGGTTACAAGTTCGAGACCTCGAGAATTAAGATGGATTTGGTTTGTGAGTTGAAGACCAAGTTTTCCGTATTGTTCAGAACTTTATTGCTTTGCACTGCTTTACAAGGAAAGGATGTGCTTTCCAGTCTACTTGTGTGGTCTCTAATCCTGAGCTCCACCATGTGAGCACAGGCAGATCATCTATGACCATGCATTGGACGTAAAGAAGCTCCCGTGAATCTTGATGAAGCTTATTTGCACTGTTCACTGTGGCACCTTGTTCTCTGCTCTCTGCGACATTTGGATCCAGAAGTGCCTAGTTTATTTTTGAGGGAAGGTAACCCCAGTTTGTAAGAACCTTAATATAAAGTCGTCCCACCGCAGAACTATAAAGTTTGTAAGGGCCTGTTTGGCACAGCTTCATGAGCAGCTTCGTGAGCCGTTTTTCAGCTTGCTGTGCCAAACAGGGTGCTCTCCGCTCAGCTTCACGGGTGGAGTCCCGGAAAACCCGCTGAGAGAGCATGCACCGCTCGGTGAAGCTGGCAAATGGCAGCTTTCTCCAGCTCTCTCCCCACCCATGTTCTCATTGCCCTTCAGTTAATAACGAAATTACAAGAAATTGTCCTCGACTCCCTCTGCCTTGCGTAACCTATACTAGCGCCGCAGCCACCCTCTGAACTCGCGGCGGCCGCCGCCGCCCTCGCTGGCCCCTCGCCATGGCCCATGGATGCGCCCTCGCTGAGCACGGGCCCCGTATGCGCGAAGGAGCCTGTGCGCCGCTGCCGTGCTGACCGGCTCTATAAAACAGTCCGGCGAGCTAGTTGTCGTAGATGATGAGCTCCCGGACAGAGGTGAGGTTGGCGATGGCGTCCGGCAGGGCGCCCTCCAGGCGGTTGGAGTTGAGGTACAGCGTCTCGAGCTTGCTCCCCTGCCGACACAGCTCCACCGGCATTGGCCCCGTGAGCGCATTGTTGCTGAGATCGAGGGTGTGCCAACGCCGGCAGCTCGCTGGCGAGCTCCGGCGGGATGGGCCCCGTCAGGTTCGCGCCGGTGAGGACGAGCCGGGACAGCGTGGAGCCAAGGGCGGTCAAGTTCGCCGGCACGCCGCCGAACAGGTCGACGTACTGCAGGTTCAGCTCCGTGACGCCCCCGTCCGCGTTGCGCGTCACGCCCGTCCACCGGCACGGCGACGCGTCGGTCGGCTTCCAGTCGGAGCCCTGCGACGTCACGCCCGAGCGCGCCGCAAGGACGGTCGCGCCGGTGCTGCGGTGGGGCCGGTCGCTGGCGCGGCGTTTGAGCCGCCTCGAGTGGAGGGTCGGCAGGCACCGGATGCTGGGCGACGGCGGCGAGCGCGTGGTGACCACGCCCAAGGGGCAGGTGGCCGTGTACGTCGGCGGCGGCGGGGACGCGATGCACTGCTGGCAGGTGCCGTAGGCTCAGTTGGGAGCGGCGCGCTCGCCATGGCTGCCAGGGCGCAGTTCTTGCGTTCCCAAGCCGCTGCAGGCTCCGCCGCCAAGGCACGGCGGATTCGGCCGCTGGGGCGACCTACCGCGACTGCCGGGGAACGGGGCGAGCGCGGAGCTGCCGAGAGGGTCACCGGAGAGACGCCGCTGCTGGAGCACGGGCCATCGGGAGGGGCGCCCGCCATGGTTGCTTGCGGGAGCGAGGTTGTGAACCTACGAGCTGTTTTTGGTGTGGTGTTTGAAGCTGTTCTCCAAACAATCATTTGAAAACAGCTCAGCTTTACCTAAAAGCGGCTAATGAAGCTATTTTGCAAAAAACCAACTTCATCCTTGAAGCCGAGCAGTACCAAACAGGCCCTAACTCTGTTCGCGGGCACCAGCAGTCCAGCACCATGCATTCACCTCTGCTTCAGGGCGCTACATGAGTTTGACTGTTTTTTTTTTCGAAACCATCGGCTGAATTCTGCACGGCCTGTATTAAACTATTAATATAGAAGGTATTTATCCAAAGCAAAGTACAAACTACTTAAGACAAAATAAAAGCTGAGCTAATCAAGTTCAACTCTGTTTTTGCTGCGACTGAAGTTTCGCAGCACCTTCTTCATTTTCCAAGAGTTTCTCTATGTCGTTTTCATCCCCTGGTGTAAATAAACAACTAAACAAGTTTACTAGATGGGGAGGCACTGAAGTGGAGCTACCATCTCTCTACACTGAATGTCATCCAGCTAAGCTACATCTCCTCCCCAATGCATCTGGTTTTAGATAGGGACACATCCGGCCCGTTGCGATTGTTGTATGCCGTGGGAAGTTTCGCGGTACCTTGGTTTCCAAGAGTTTCTGTATGTCGTTACTCGTTACTAGATGTGGAGGCACTGAAGAGGAACTACCATCTCCTACCTTCTGCAACTCCGCATCCGGAACGGAAAACAGTCTCTGGTTTTCAAGGGCACAGTGCATCCCGGTGCCTTGTTCGGTAATGGAATAGGAAAAACCAACTGATCCAAGCATCAATTCGAGGTACATGCTCTGAATTCGAGATCCATCTGCACCAGTGCATGCATATTTTCCTGTTTGCTTCTATGATCAGATTCTTCGTTAACCAGGGTTCAGTGTTTTTTTTTTCTGGCTCTTCTCAGTGAGGACCACGAGTACTCAACCATTTACGTGGTGAGCATCATAAGCCTGTTGCTGCTTACTTCTCTGTCCTTCAGAACAGAAGAGGTAATTCCTATGCTATCTTTCATTTCCTCTCTCCACGGATGTGTATCGTCTCATATATATGAATGCTATTTGCGCGTAGTAGTCATATCATGAGTGACACGGAGTTGTTTAATCTATAGTACAGCGGAGAAAGACTCCCTATCTAAACTATAGGACCACATCGCTTTTTCCACTGAGTTTCAATATACAAATTGAATTCTCCATATAGCTTATGTATATTCATAACAATATATCCAATCCTTCATATTTTTTTAAAAAAATACAATCATTCATCCAGCACACAATTTTTTTTCCTCGAACACGCCTTGCGTGTGTTTTTCATTAAGAGAAGAAGTCAAGACTGGCTGAACAAACAGTACAACACCACACAACAAAAACAGCACAACACCACCCAACCATATAGTAAGTGGCCACAACAACTAATAAAAGCAAGAAGGAGAGGAGCCTGCCACCGACCCACACACAACAACAAGCAAGGCGAAATGCAGCAATGCTAGGCCAAAGGGTCGACAGACGACGACTGAAGGACTGGAAGTTCGGTCGTCGAAATCCAGGGGGCATCACACACTCGACACACCGCCCGAGGTGGATCCTAGTGCGACATTGGTGGCCCACGGCCAAGCAACGGTGATGGCTATGACGATGGCGTCAACCCCGCCGCGACTCCAAGTCGAGTGTGGACGTCGGTGGCCACGGCCGTAGCGACAACGATGGCGTCGAATCCAAGCGGGACAGGCTAGGAAGACGAGTTGGGCGAGCTGCAACACCGCACTGCCCAGCCGAGAGACGCAAGCCAAATATGTAGTGGAAGCTTCGGTCGTCTAAAAAGCGGCGTCGGTGGTCCACGACCTGCATAACGACGGCGGCGGCGACGATGCGTGAACCTCGGAGCAAGGCGGGAAGAGCAGCAGGGCGGAGCGACAACTCCGGCGCAAAACGCAGGGCGGGCACCGTGAGGCAACATAGAAGGTTGGGGCGGAACTGCACGACAACGCAAGAGGTCGATGGGTTCAGCGAGCCTTTAAGAAGGGGATGACGCCCGCGGACGCCGCCGGCGTTGAGAACACCCACTGGAACTTTCGTTCCCGGAGCGCCCGACAGCCACGGGCGGCGGAACGAAAAATGACGACGCCTTCAAGAAGGTAATGACGTGGAGCACCACCGTCGCCGGCCCAAGGCACAGGGGGTTGGGAGTTGAGGGTTTTCACCCTAGTGCCGCCGCCCGCAGCTGCCACCCCCGACAGTCCACTCCGGTAGCGCCCGGCAGCCCGAGGAGGACCGCCAGCGCAAAGTAGCCGCCTCCGGCCCGGGGAAGGTGACGGCGCGATCTCGCCAGCGCATGGGCTGGCGTGGTGGCATGGGCCTCGCCTGCACGCCGCCCACAAGCCAGAATCGCCGCCACCAGCGGCCGCGCGACCAGCAGGGACGGGCTGGGATCGCCCGCATGGGGCTGTCATGGTGGCGCACCCCACGCCAGCGGGCGGGCGGAACAGCGCCGCTGCCCGCACCCTTGGACACGTCGTCGCCCGCAGCTAACGCGGCCCCCGCCCGCACCAGGGGCTTGGCCTGACCATGGCAGGAGGCGCGCTGCCAGCCGGCCGGCCGGAGTAGCCCCGTCCTACCACCCACCACGCTGGTGGGGAGGACAGCCGCCGTCGCCCTCCTTGGCGGCCTCACCGCGCGGAGGAGGGGGGTTCAGTGAGGACCACGAGTACTCAAGCATTTACGTGGTGAGCACCATAAGTCTGTTGCTGCTTACTTCTCTGGTCTTCAGAACAGAAGAGGTAATTCCTATGCTAATTTATCTTTCATTTCCTCTCTCCACCGTTCTGTATCGTCTCATATATATGCATGCTATTTGCGCGTAGTAGTCTTATCATGAGTGACATGGAGTTGTTTAATCTATGGTACAGCAGAGAAAGACTCCCTATCTAAACTATAGGACCATATTGCTTTTTCCACTGAGTTCCAATCTTTTATAATTTTCAAAAAAAAAAAAAAATACAATCATTCATCCAGCATACGATTCAATAGCTGAAACTACAGTTCCTATATAATAGCGTGTCACCATACTACTATTGGATTGAAACACACCACATAATTCTTTGTTCTGCAATTTCATCTACAGAGAATTGGCAAGGGAGCATTTGAAATATGACTGGAGTGGAGGCTGCTTTAGCATCTGGACTACTGAAAATTGCAGGGAACAAGCTTGGTTCACTGATATCCAGTGAGTTTGCTGGAATATCGGGCGTGAAACAAAATCTCTCAGACCTTCAAGATATACATTCAGAGATTACGAGTTGGCTATCTGTGGTTCGTGACACTGCAGTAGAGAGAGACCCCTCACTTCGATGGGTGATGAAGTTGAGAAACGTTGCTAATGACATTAATGATTTACTTGATGAAGTATGGCTAGAAGATGAGAAACACAAGATACATAATGACCGTGAAAAGAATGCTTTTCCTGACTTATGTGCAAAACCGAAGCTCCTTCTCTTCCGACGCAAGGTGGCTAAGAGGATCAAAGCAATCAAGGTGAAATTTGATGCAATTGTGAAACAAAGAAGCAATGCTACTACTATACTACAAAGTTTTCCCGTGGACCAACCAGTTCAGATTAGAAATGACAAGGCTGCCGGGGAGCAGTCTCTGTTGACTAATAATCCTCAAGAGTCAAAGATACCATCAAGGGATCATGTGAAGACTGACATCATTTCCAAGCTTCTAGAATCTAATAATGGAGAAGATGGTCGTATAATTTCTATTGTTGGGCTTGGTGGTTCTGGCAAAACTACTTTTGGCCCGACACATCTGCCATGATGATAAGGTGAAAGGGCACTTCAAAGATTCAATATTTTGGGTCCATGTATCTCAAGAGTTTTCTTGGGAAAAACTTATAGGCAAGCTGTTCGAAGCTGTAATTGAGGAAAAGTCAGATCTACATGCACAGCAACACATGCTCCGTGCAATTTCAAACAAATTCAGTAATAAGAAGTTTCTACTTGTCCTTGATGATGCTTGGCATGAGGATAGGTATGACTGGGAAAATTTCATAGTGCACATAAACAATGGTACATCAGGAAGCAAGATTCTTTTAACCACACGTAATGAAAATGTTACAAAAGCAGTAGAATCTAAGCTTGTATTCAACTTGCCACTCTTATCAAGGGACGAGAGCTGGAGCTTCTTTCTAATGATTTCTGGCTGGATAGAGGAGGATTTAGACTCTGACTTTATTACTGTTGGAAAAGATATCGTCAAGAAATGTGGTGGAGTGCCGTTAGCAATAAAAACACTTGGATTTGTTCTCCAAGAGAAGAGAAGAATAAATACATGGAGAGCCATTAAAGAGAGTAATTTATGGGATGATGAGACTATAGAAGATCATGTATTTGCATCTTTGAAATTGAGCTTTATTCACTTGAAAGACCATCTAAAGCAGTGCTTTACATTTTGCTCTATATTCCCAAAAGGCTATAGATTTAGAACAGATTGCTTGATTGAACAATGGATAGCCCATGGATTCATCAAGTCGATGAAGGAGGAGCAGCCAGAGGATAACGGAAGGGACTACTATAATTCTCTTGTGAAAGGTGGTTTTCTTCAGGGGCCACCTGAAATAGATTCAGGAGTATGCTGGATGCATGACCTCATCAATGATCTTGCTCAATACATTTTGCAGAATGAAGTTGTAACATGTATACCAAAGAACATAACCATTGATTGTGCACGTCAATGCAGATATTTATCTTTGACATCATTTAATGAGGTTATTCAAAGGGGTTTTGAGAAGGTCCGTGCTGTATATGTGGCCGAAGGTAACCCAACATTTCCTAATCTTGTTAAGAAGAGTGTGCATATCTACCGTGTTATTCTGGACTATAAATTTGATACTCCTTTTCCATCATTCATATTAAAGCTTCAATATCTTGGATATCTTGAAATCCACAATGCTAGTTTCACCAAACTTCCAGAAGGTATTTCAGATTGCTGGAATTTGCAGTCACTTCACTTTATTTCCTGTAATGGCTTCGTAACACTACCTGAGTCTATCGGGAAGCTTCAGAAGCTAAGAACTCTGGAACTAATGTGGGTTCATGATCTTGAGAGTTTACCGCAGTCCATTGGAGACTGTAGAGATCTTCAGTCCTTAAAACTACTTCACTGTACAAAACTCTGTGAAATACCTCTATCCATTAGTAAACTTGAAAATTTAAGGGGGCCTTCATATATTTGAATGTATAGACATTCAAAACATTGAATCAATTGGGGAATTCAGCAACTTACAAACATTCAACGTATCTGTGTGTATGAAGAACTTGGCCCTTCAAGCAATTCTTTATGTCATATGTTGAGTACTCTTAACCTTTCCTTCACCAATATTATCATGCTACCTCAATGGGTTACTGCAACAGGAACTCTTGAATTTATATACCTTCGGGGCTGCGACAAGCTAGTGGAGTTGCCAAAAGGTATAGGTAACTTAAAGAGACTCAGAGTTCTGAATATAGAGGGTTGTGTCAAACTTCGTTCCCTGCCATCGGGGTTGGAACAACTGACTTGTTTAAGATGCCTAGGGTTGTTTGTTGTTGGCTGCGATGAGGATGATGCAAATATCTCCGAGCTTGGAAATCTTGATAAACTAAGTGGCCACCTGGAAATTAGAAATCTCAAGTATTTGAAGGATACAGGAGTAGCAGGGAAATTTTACTTGAAAGGGATGAATAACATAGAAAGTCTAGTGTTGGACTGGTCTTCAAGTGAAACAGAAGAAGAGTTAGTTTTGGATATGGAACAAGACCAGGGTATACTGAGCACTCTGGAACCACCATCACAAATTAAGGACATGAAAATCAAAGGCTACCAAGGTTCCTGTTTGCCACACTGGATGATGGAACAAAATGATTATTCTGATTGTGATGGCAAGATGTTGAAGCAAACAAGACCATGTCAGTTCCTATCTCTAAATGAACTGACACTAAGAAGTTGTCACAACATGAAGCACGTGCAAGGACTTTGGGTTTTGCCTTCACTGAAGTCCCTATTGCTCCTGGAAATGGCCAATTTAGAGGAACTCTGGACAATAACAAGTGATTTTGAAAATCCGGAGGAAGGAATAACAACGGGACAAAGCTGCTTCCCTGCCTTATCCTATGTATCAATATCGGGTTGCCCAAAACTGATTATAAAGCCATACTTCCCACCATCACTGGAGAAGCTGGATCTTTGTAAAAGCAACATGCAGCTACTATCCCAAAAGCTTCCTCTGCCAAGAGCAACATGCACGAACCCGGTAGTACCTCACCTCAAGGAACTGGAAATAACAGAAATGATGGGATCATCGCCTGGCTGGGAATTCGTGCAGCACCACACTGAACTAGAGACCCTAAGCATTGTTTGCAACAAAATGACAGAGTTACCTGAGAGCATTCGGAGTCTTACATCACTGCAGAATTTGAGTATCGAGCGATGCTATACCCTTAACTTGCTGCCCAATTGGCTTGGTGAACTAGTCTCATTACGATCACTGTATGTTTCGGGGGCCCGAATGATGCAGACCCTCCCTCAATCGACAAAGCACCTTAGGTACCTCGTCTCGTTGCAAATCGGTCATTGGGGCAGTAATTTGAAACAGCCACCTGACATCATTAAGCACCTGACATCACTTGCATTGCTCAATTTGATGGGATTCGATGCGCTGACAGAGCTGCCAGAGTGGATTGGACAACTTTCTGCTCTCCGCCATCTTACCATCCAGCATTGCCCCGCCCTTGAATGCCTGCCCCAGTCCATACAAAGTCTTACTGGTCTCCAGCGTTTAGACATTCATAACTGCCCTCATTTGAAAAGACATTACAAGCGAGGGGTCGGGCCTGACCGGCACCTTGTCTCTCACATTCCTTCTGTGGATATATATGATTAAGGGACCAGAGGGCCGGCGCTCCTTGTCTCCCAAGGTGAACACAAGAACGCACGGCAAATCCAACACATGGTACGTTGTTATCTTTACTATATTAATTTCCTAGTTCATCTTACATTGCCTCCGCTATAGCTGTGGGAAAGACTCGCCGCTAAGCTATTTGTATTTCCGCTATAGCACCGCTATTTACAACTACTTACCGCTATTTACCATTTTACCGCTATTTTGTATTTCATTGGCTACTAATTTGGTATTTTGACGATTAATTTTTTATGAACCATGTTGTAATGTCATATTGGTATTTGGTAATGTTATCTAGACTTGTAGAACTTTGTAAATTTATTTGTCTTATCAAATATCATATACTATGGCCACCATTTCCTGTTCTCTGTTTGTGCATCTGTGATCGCTTTCGGCTGTCCTAGTGCAAGGAGATAGTTGTGGTTTTACTTCTTTCGTCCATATCCCATTAGTACTGCACGCATGATTTGTTCTCACAAAACATAGTATTTTGCTCCACCTCTCGTCTAGTACTGTAATGGTATAGTATATATTATGTCTGCATCAAATGAAATCCTCTGGCAAGAGAAAAAAAAATAGTAATCTGCTTGACGCCTGACTCGGTGCTCTGTCGTGCATGTACAGGTTTCAATTGCATCAAGGAAGAACTTCATTGCTGCCACTAGTTGATCAAGTTAGTTTAATTTTCTGGATTATTTGAGAACTTCATTGCTTTTGTTCACTGGGATGTGATTATTTTGTTGTATCATATACTACTGCTTGTCTTGACATGTAACTGCTACACTCTAATCTTGTGGTTCCTGCCTTTCTGGGTATGAGTGAATTGTACAAGCGGATCATCTTTGGTTCTCCGCCTTTGCAAATAGTTTTGCAGACAAGATGGTCCATCATCATTTTTTTTTGAGAATGACACGGTACAACGCAGACACTCTCACAACACGCATGCACACTCACACCTATGAACACACGCACGCAAACCCTACCCTTATGAGCACCTCCGAAGGACTAGGCAGCCCGGCAGATGCGGAGATTCTCGAAGTCACCGTAGGCGCCTCGTCGTCGACGAGAACGTCGCTTACCACTTATAAAGCATAACGCCGGAGGAAAATCCTAGGAAAAATTCCTGGGAAAATTCTCAAGAAAAGGTGCGAGCACTAGGATTTGAACTCTGGTGGGTAGCGTCCCACTGAACCGTCCTACCATTGGACTACAAGCCAATTCGCGGTCCATCATCATTGTATATGCTAACTGTTGATCAAAGTACACTTTTGTGTAGGCGGTTCTTTAAGAAAAACCACTATTGATTTGAGCCAGCCAAAAAGCGGACCCACATGTGGAAACAAGTATTTAATGTATCCAGCTGATTGGCCCAATTACAGAGGCGGCCCTATGATAGTCTTGTTTTTTTGGACAACATGTATCCAATTGATACTGCATATGTGCATCATACTAGACCATCTATGGTAGCATGTATGTCAAGTATGCAAGTATACGTTACACTTATTTTAGGGGAATTTGTCCACAGGATATGCAAAGTGCTGCCACGGTGCTGCTGGACATCGTCACTCTTCGTATTTGCCAGGAGACACTGCAGTTTCGTGTTATTTGTCCCATGGACACCGCACCCCGTTTGGAGACGGTAACGGAGAGATTTCGTTGAAAAATGACACCGGTGCCCCTGAGCCTCAAGCGTGACCCGAACCAGGCCCTGCGTGTCGGTGACACGGCGACAGGGGGCATCAACGGCGCGACGGTGGCCCTCGCCAATGGCGACTATTCCGGCGAACCAAGTACATCAATCGACTCATAGCGGCGAGATCTACACGATGGTACCCATGGTGCGGCTAAAAGCAGACCGTGGCATGCACCACGGCGGCGGCGAGTGGCGGCGCGATTGCGGCGGCTCCGCCGTTCTAGGCCGCGGCGGGCAAAGCGGGCTCGAGCATGAGCTCCAGCACGTCGATACGAAGCAAATCCCTAACCTAATTGAAAGAAAAGATGGCGGAAAGTGCTTGACGCTGGCGCCCGCTTGGGCGGCGGCGAGCTCCGGCGGCGGCGGCGTGCGCGACCCTGGGACGCGGCATTGCTCGGGAACTGTATTAACCATAGCTAGACCACAACGAGGCAGAAATGCGGAACGCAAGAAAGTGCATGAGAAAAGCGGCCCTGAACGTGTGGAAGTGAGCCGCGGTGACATCGTTCATGGCGGCCGGCGGACCGGGCGGGACGGAAATCCGCGACCGCGGTCTTACCCCTTTCTTAACGGCCCGATAGTGTGTGCGCACGAGCTCGAGGACGGTGGTGAAGCTGTGTGTGCGAGATTTGGCGGGTGGAGGAGCTGTGGTGGCGGAGTTTGGCATGGCGGTGCCGGCAATGGCGGCGCGCACGCTGCTCGCTGCGGCCGTGGCTTCTGGAGGGGAAGGTGAAAGCGGAGGGGGACAGGATGGGGGTTGGCTCGGACCACGCGGTGGATGGGTTAAATCGGTCGGGGGCGGTGCCGTAGTGGAGGATGTCGACATCCATGGCCGGCCGGCGTCGTGCTTTCGCGCGTCGCTGCGCGCTCGGCCTCCGCGGCGAGGACCGGAGGCCGAGGGGCGAGGGCAGCGTCTTGCGCGACGCGACGGGCTCCGCTGCGGTGCGACGGGCGCGGGCGAGGCGAGGACTGGAGGGCCGAGGGCGCGTGGCGGGGGCGCGTCGTGCGCGACAGCGAGGGCAGCGGCTGTACATCGTTTAATTATCAGGGGCACCGGTGTCATTTTTCAACGAAATCTCTCCGTTACCGTCTCCAAAATGGGTGCGGTGTCCATGGGACAAATAACACGAAATTGCGGTGTCTCTGGCAAAAATCGAAGAGTGACGATGTCCAGCAGCACACCGTGGCATCACTTTACATGTCACGTGGACAAATTCCCCTTATTTTATATACTATAATAGTGGTGTATTGGTAAATATATTAAAAAGTATGGGATCTATCAATTTTGTTTATTACCTAGTAAGATTTAGAGTATCTTATAATAAGTATGCAAACATACCAAGGTGATAAATGAGTATGCACTCCCTTGTCAAAAAAAAAAAAAAAAAGAGTATGCACTCATACGGGCCCCTTTGGATTGCAAGTGAAACAAAGGAAACATATAGGATTGAAATTCATAGGAATGAATTCCTATCCTAACATTTGGATGGTGGAAAATGCTCATAGGAAATCTAAAGGAAACATTCCTTTCCCTTGAATTCCATGGAAAACTAGAGGGAAAAAAATTAATTTACTTAGAGCTCATGCGAATCCTATGCACGAAGAACGAAGCACATAATGGACTAATATTGCCTGATGGCGCCTAATCAAGGGAGTAGAATGGAATAGTAGCATGATTAAAGAAAATATATTATTTAGTGCTAAGATTCCTTTAGCATTGATGTGTTTTTCCTTTGTCCATCCAAAGGCTTACTCATGTATCATTCTAATTCCCTATGGTTACAATTCTTATGAATTAGAGAGACAAGGCACCTCAATTGCTACAATTTTCATGTTCCTATATTTTTCAAAGGGGCCCTAAGATGGTAGTAACTCACCCCTGGCGTTCGGTACTCACGTACCAAACCGATCGGTTCGGTTCCTCGGTTCTCGCATCAATTCGGTTCCCGACAAACTTGGTACCGATCGGTTCCCGAATTCCGGGGTGCTGAGGTGATTCGGTATCCGTTCTTTCGGTTCGGTTTTGGTATTTACGAAGATACCGAACAAGAGTAAACAGCAGCGCCTTGCTCCGCTGGTGACGGGAGACGAGTCGACGGATGGGGGGCGGACGCGGGGAGCGGTCGGCGTCGTGTGGGGTTGTGGCCTGGCCGCTGGGAGGGCGGACGGCCCGTCGCGTGGTGCCGTGGCGTCAGCCTAGGGAGGGGGAGGACGACGAGCGTAGCCCGTGGCCGCGTCGCGTGGTGCCTGGGGTAGGGGACGGCGCGCCGCGGGATGGCGGACGGGCGCCGCGCGGGGGAGGGCGGACCCGAGCACCGCGTGGGGACGGGTGTCGGGCACGCGGGGCTGGCTGCGCTGGGCGAGACGCCGAGTCTTGGCGTAGGGCGGCGGCGGGTTGGGAGCCTAGGGCATGCAAGAGTTGCTCTGCGCTCCTAGCTGAGTGAGACCTGGACCTGAATTGGCTAGGGTTTTCCTTCCTGTGGGCTAGTGGGCTGTTGTTGGGCTAATATTTTTATAGGCTGCTAGACCAATTCGGTTCCTTTCGGTAATTCGAAAAACCAAGGCCTAGAACCGAATTTACGCCGGTTCTTTGGTTCGTGAGAACTGGGAACCGAACAGGAACCAAATTTTTCGGTTCGGTATTTTTCGTTTTGGTATTTTTCGGTTCGGTTTCGGTTCTTGGTATTTCGTGCCTAGAGAACTACACGGGAGTATAGAAAACTGACCCTTTGTCCATAATCAAAAATTAAATATAAATATATTTTTGTACTGGCTGGCTGCCTCAACTCTCCAGCGCGTCCGGTGGTGCGCTCTTCTGTTCCAGCCGACGGCGACCACCGGCGAGTGGGTGGGGACAATGGTGCTCTCGAGTCTCGATCAATTTGGTGAGGTGAAGTGTCCTGAATATCCTTTCTGACGCCCCTCCTCGTTCTCCCAACATGTTTTTTTTTTAATCCGCTCATTCGTCCAATCATCACTTCATTCGCAGGCAGCACACGCGCCGGCCGCCTGTTCGCCGGAAAGCCCCAAGGACGGAGAATCGTGTCAGACCACAGCTTCTAGCAGATATAAGGCATGGACATAAGGCCTGGCTTCTGCAAGTTCGTCAAGGAGTACACAGCAACTTCGTCGACCATCCGTGAAGGTATCAAACGCACAGCACAGATAATGGTAGCTGCCTTCACTTGTTTGGACCACTTCGCCAAATCAATCTTCTCTCGTCCTGTAGTTTGCAAATGGGCAATCCCTTTTGACTTTGGTGTGGAGTAGGACCAACTTTTGGGTCCAATTTGACGGCAATGGTTTGAATTTTGGTTGGCCACGAATTTTCCTTGTGGCTTCCATTCCAATTCCTTGATTGCAGTATGTTCCAAGAGTAGTTGCATGTCACCTTCATATCATTAATCCGGAGAAAATATATGCCACCGCATTTAGTTGTGTTAGGCAAGGAAGCACTGAACTGGAGCCACGAAAGCACTACTACGCCCGTCTCAGTCCAGCCATCCAGTTAAGCTTCATCTCCTAGGCTCCTACTGTCTGCAACTCTGCATCTGTGTTGAGGAATGGAATAGGATCAGGCGGCTGATTCAGAGCTTCGATTCTAGGTACAAGCTCTGATTCCTTCTGCGAAAATGTATTCATATTGTCTCCCTAGATTAAATTTCTCGCTAACAAGGTTCAATTGTTTTTCAAGTTTCTCAGTGGGTCCCACAAATTAGAGTACCTACTTAAGGAACTTCTGTCTGTTATTTGTGATACCTCTGCTGCTCTTGCTCTCGCCATCGACAGAGGTAATTTATATGCAACTGATTTTTCTGTACCTGCACCTGCATCAATGTGCATCTTCTCATATGGTGTGGCTTAAGGATGGCAGCGGGTCGGATTCGAGTGGGTCGGCGTCCGCAGACCCGAACCCGAAACCCGACAAGACAACCCGAACCCCGCCCTGAAACCTGTTACGGGTGAAGATCTAACCCGACCCGAACCCGCTGGGTCCCGAAACCCAACGGGTTACCCGAAACCCTCGACATGTACAACAATTTTGCCATAGTTTCAGACTTTCAGTGCTAAAACACGCACTCAAGAAGCAAAAGCATGGGCCGTCAAGCACTGAACTGCTCTGATAACAAAAGCTCAAGGTCATTACTTGTTACGTTGTCCATGAACAATAATAAATTTTAAACAATCCAGGCCAATGGCCCAAGTTGAGTGCAGGTGAGTGCACGTATATATTGCACAAGCACTAAAGTACGGAACTGATAATAAGCAAACAAGTGCTGAAATGCACGTATATTATTACCAACTGATAACAAGGTGAGTGCACGTATATATTACGAACTGATAACAAGCACACAAGTGCTGAAGTGCACATGCACAGGCACACTGAACAGGACTGTTATTATATAATATATAAAAGAGTTTTCAGAAGGCCGGCCTTAATCTTCATTCCATGCGACCGTGCCATCATGATCAGACATCAGTCATCAATGACCGTGGAATCTGGTGCATCCTACAAAGTAAATATAGAGAGAATAGATCATTATTGAACTAAATGGGCCAGCAGTCATCATTTGGGCCAAATTTTTTACTCGTCACCTGCATATTCGGGTCCCTGGCGGCACCCGCGGGTGATATCTAAAACCCGAACCCTCCCGCCCGTTTCGGGTCCCCGAACCGCAAACCAGCGGGCCAAAACAGCACCCGCCCCCCCCCCTGTCGGGTCTAAAACCCGCGGGTTTCGAGTCCAAACCCGACCCGCTGCCATCCTTAGTGTGGCTCATAATTATTTTGCATGGAGTTGCTTAATCTTAGAGCATCTGCACAGAGAACAAGGACCAACATCCATTCCAAACTACATCGTTTTTGTTTTCCCATGTAAGATAAAATGGCATAGGACCAATTTTTTCCCAGTGAGTTCCAATATGCTGTCAAGATAGCTCATCTTAGTTCATAATTTCAAACCTTTTACGTATGTTTTGTAATTCAACCATATTAGTTTGAGGTGGCAAAACCATGTTTTGTAAGATAAAATTAATATTCTTGTACTAGCTCATCGACCATGTTAGTTTTAGGAGGCAAAACTCGTGTAACCATTTGTTTTGCAATTTCATCCACAGAGGTTTGCCACGTGAGCCTTCCAAAAGTATGGCCGGAATTGAGGCTGCTTTAGCATCTGGACTGTTGACTGTTGCAGGAAATAAGCTAGGTTCACTGATATCAAGTGAGTTTGCTTCCATAGCTGGTTTAGCAAAGGATCTTTCTGAGCTCCAGGATATACATACAAAAATTATGAGCTGGCTGGCTATGGTTCATGGCAGAACAATAGACCATGAACCATCTGGTCGAGGGGTGATGAAATTGAGAAGTCTTGCTAATGAGATTTATGATTTACTTGATGATGTCTACATTGAAGATGAGAAGCACAAGGCAAATAGTGACCTTGATAAGCCTGCTATAACTGACATTTTTTTCTGCAAAACCAGAGTTGCTTCTGTTCCGACACAAGGTGGCCCATAAGATTGATGGAATCAAGGTGACATTTGATACAATTGTGAAGGAAAATACACTACACAATTTACAAGTGGATCAACCAGTTCAAAGAAGAAACAAGGAAACATCAAATCAGTCTTTGTTGAGTAATGTTGAAGACTTAAAAATACCATCAAGGGATCATGTGAAGGGAAAAATCATATCTAAGCTTGTACAATCTAACCAAGGAGAATGTAATCATATAGTTTCTATTGTTGGGCTTGGTGGTTCTGGAAAGACTACTTTAGCCCAACATATCTGCCATGATGACAAGATAAAGGAGCACTTTGCAAAAATACAATATTCTGGGTCCATGTATCGCAAGAATTTTTGCGAAGATAAACTCATTGGGAAGCTATTTGAAGCCGTGATTCAGCAAAAATCTAGTGTCCATGACCAACAGCAAATGATCCATGCAATTTCAAACAAATTGAGTGAAAAGAAGTTCCTTCTTGTTTTGGATGATGCTTGGCATGAGGATAGAAAAGACTGGGAAAATTTCATGGTTCTCCTAAATAATGGTGCCTGGAAGCAAGATTCTTCTAACTACTCGTAACCGAAGTGTTGCAGAAGCTGTGGAATCAGAGGATGTTTTTGAAATTGCCAGTTTTCTTGGAGGATGAGAGCTGGAGCTTCTTTCTAAAGAGTTGTGGTTGGGTAGAACAAGATTTGGACTCTTCTTATATTCAAGTTGGAAAAGATATCGTGAAGAAATGTGGTGGGGTGCCCCTAGCAATAAAAACTCTTGGATCTGTTCTCCATAAAAAAAGAGAACAATAAATACTTGGAGAGCCATAAGAGAAAATAATCTATGGGAAGAAGAGAATATAGAAGGCACAGTGTTTGCTTCCTTGACACTAAGTTATATTTACTTGAAAGATCATCTAAAGGAGTGCTTCACATTTTGCTCCATATTCCCCAAAGGCTACAAAATCAATAAAGACTACTTGATTGAACAATGGATTGCCCATGGATTCATCAAGCTGAAGAATGAAGAGTGTGCACATGATTTGGAAATGAATACTTCGATGCTCGATGAAAGCTGGATTTCTTCAAAGACCGGTTGAAAGACGGCCTGAAAAAAGTGTAGTATGTGAGATGCATGGCCTGATTCATGATTTTACTCGTTATATTTTACAGTATGAAGTGATGGCATCGTACCAAACAACATGACTACAGATATCTGTTCACAAAAATACAGATATTTGTCTTTGATGTATTTCAGTGAGAAGGTTGAGGGGAGACTATTTGACAAACTCCGTCTTTGTATATGTCTCTGCAGGCAACCCATCATTTGATAACCATGAGATTTGCTATATCCGTAGTGTTGTTCTAGACTATGCAGTTGATACAGTATTTCCACAATTCATACTGAAATTGAACATGTTGGATATCTTGAAATCCATCATCTTAGTTGTCTGAGAACTTCGGAGGCTCTATCAGGCTGTTGGAACTTGCAAATCACTCCATTTTATTGGTTGCAAAGGTTTTGTGATGTTACCTAAGTCTATTGGCAAGCTTAAGAAGTTAAGAACTCTACAGTTGAATCATATTACTGATCTTGAGAGTTTACGAGTCCATTGGTGATTGTGAGGATCTTCAGTTCATACAACTAAATTACTGTGCAAAGCTCAAAGACATACCAAGCTCCATGGGTAGACTGGGGAACCTAAGGGTGCTTCATATACTCAGATGTCCCTCTCTGCAACTTCCTTCAGAATTCAATGGTGAGTTAAGCAACTTACGGACTGTCAACTTACATGGTTGTCAGGGTCTCCAAGACCTTCCAAGCACATTTGCATGCCCAATGCTTCGTATGCTCCACCTTTCTGAAACCAAACTGACTGTGCTTCCCCAATGGGTTACATCTATTGGTACTCTAGAGTGTATATACCTTCAAAACTGCAAGGAGCTAGTGGAATTGCCTAAAGGTATATCTAACTTAAAAAGTCTTACAGTTTTGAACATAGAGGGTTGTGGGAAACTACAATGCATGCCATCAGGATTTGGTCAGCTGACTCTGCTAAAACATTTGGGCCTCTTTGCGGTTGGGTGTAGTGGAGATGATGCAAGATTCTCAGAGCTTGAAAATCTTGATATGATAAGTGGACGTATGGAAATTACCAACCTTAAATACCTGAAGGATCCAAGTGAGGCAGAAAAGGCCATGTTAAAGCGGAAGAATATATGGAGTTTGGAGTTGACCTGGTCTTCAAGTCAAACCGAAGAAGAAGTGATAGTATCAGATGTGGAACAAGATCAGGCTGTGCTTAATGCTCTTGAACCACCTTCACAAATTAAGAACTTGAAAATCTGTGGTTACAGAGGTTTCATGTTGCCATGTTGGATGATGAAGCTAAATAATTCTTTCTTCTGTGCTCCTATAGTGTTGAAGCAGGGCAGTTTATGTCAGTTCCTTTCTCTAACAAGAATGACATTACAAGAATTTCCTAACTTGAAGTACATACAAGGACTTTTGGAGTTTCCTTTGCTAGAGTCCCTCTCTCTGGTCAAAATGTCCAACTTAGAGGAGCTCTGGACCATGTCAAGCACTTTTGAAATTCAGGGGGAAGAATCAGAAGCGCAATACTGTTTTCCTGTCTTGTCTGAACTATGCATTACAGGCTGCCCGAAATTGAATGTGAAGCCCTACTTTCCACCATCATTGGTGACATTGTCTTCTGAAGAAAGCAATGAACAGCTGCTATCCCCATGTAGCTTCTTTCATCCACTAACTCCATCTGCCGATGAATCTTCATCATCCTGCAATGTGCAGTCTGCTGTGCCTTGCCTCAGGAAACTAATACTAAGAAAAATGATGGGATCATCATCTAGCTGGGGACTCCTGCAGAACTACACTAAACTGGAAACCTTGCATATTGAATGCTGCAATGACCTGAAACAATTACCTGATAATATTCGAAATCTCACCTCCCTAAGGGTGTTGTGGATACATGAATGCCGGAGCCTTGGCATGCTTCCTGAGTGGCTTGGCGAATTGCGTTCCTTGCAATCACTGTATGTCTTAGTGACCCCACTGATTGACAACCTCCCACAATCGGCAAAGCAGCTTTTGTCCCTTACCTTATTGCATATTTGTCGTTGGGACAATATGAAGGAGCTGCCTGACGTGATTCAGCATCTCACCTCCCTTAAACTGCTCAACTTGGGACAATGTGGCGCACTGACTGTGCTGCCGGAGTGGATTGGACAACTCTCGGCACTTCGTAATCTGCTGATCCAGCATTGTCCTGCCCTTCAATGCCTGCCCCAGTCTTTACAACGGCTTACTGCTCTCTGTGAACTGTACAACAGTTTCTCCCCTGGCTTGGCCAGGCGTTACAAGCAAGGAGTTGGCCCAGACTGGCAACTTATCTCTCACATTCCTAATGTGCGTATAAATTAGGGACACACTAATGCTACAGGATCTATGCCAACCATTGGTATGTTCTACCCTCTACTGGTTCTGATTTAGTTTGCAACTTTGTTTTTTGTATTATTTTACGTTGTGTGCTGATTGATTTTGTGTCACTCTTTGTTTCGTGTGCTGTTTCCAGACCGTGTTACTACTTGGTCCTCCCAGATGGAGGTAGAGCAAACTAGCACATGTTCTCTGCAATGACCTGTGTATATATAACAAAATGAACTCCAGCTTGATGGACATTTTTCAAAAAAACTTGACCCTGATGGAATCCCATTAGTGTCTGCTACGCCTGACTTACTAGGCGTGCTCGAACAGGCTTTTGATTCGAGGACTAAGGAAGATCCGCTGTCCAGTCAGCTTGATTATACTGACTAGACCTATTGGTGACAAAAGACATGATTTTTCAGTAATTGTTAAGCTTGTAAGGTTGTGTTATTTGTATATATATGCACAATGATGAGCCACCGTTTGCTCTATTATGTACTCTTGCGCTTTATGTAAGCAGTGATGAAGCTTCATTTATAGAGTGAAAACAAAAATTTCCAATATGATCACCTGAAGTCCTGAACTATTGGAGAAGGAAATACACCTTTATTTAGCTTGCATATGCGTTTCATGCTTGGTCCAACTGCTGGCTGTGTTTATAAAACCCACGGTGCCTTGTTTGGATGCAAATTAATTATTAGATGACCCAAAGATACTATTGTTCTACAAAATTCTGTTGTTTCTCAAAACCTTGAGGTGTTTTGACGAAACAAATTGAAGAAAGGAAACAAACTCAAAAAAAATCATAATTTTTTTGTCAATGGCTTCATGACCTCACAAGGATCACTTAATATACTATGGAAATACGGAAGCTGCTGCGTTGTGACCATGGGTTCAAGTCCTCGAAACAGCCGCTTGCTCAAATACAGGGTAAGGCTGCGTACAAAACACCCAATTGGTCGGACCCTTCACCGGACACTGCACAAGCTGGAGCTACATGCACAGGTGCTGCCCTTTGGTATGGATTCAGCCCGCTGTCTTCCGATGAAAACATATCAAAACAAACGTACTCAGAGAATCATGAAATTTTGTCGATAGGTTCACAACATCATATACAAGAACTCCAACAAAAATCTCATCAATAGAGGCAAGACACCAAAACCTGCTGGCCTGATTTGATCTAAAGAAAACAACAAAACTCCAAAGAAAAATCTGAAATTGATCTAAATGACTTCACGAAATTATTCTGGCTCTTCCACGTGTTAGATTTCATTGGAGTACATTTTTTTTTTTTCACACACTTGGCCAATTATCATTCTCACATGTGTTAGTTTTTATTGGGCCATGTGGCATGTCTTAGTTTTTCCATGGTTTATTGGACCATGTGGCCGATTTCGGTTCTCACACAAACAATGAGGTACTGATCGAGATGTCAGCCAGATACCAGAAGGCTTCTCGTTTTGCCAGCCAATTTGAGTACCTACCTCTGCTGCGAAGACAGAGTTAGCACAGGGTTGTGATTGTGAAGATGCATGTCATGGCTCCCTTGAGCCATCAGTTCGTAAACGAGCAGGAGGCTGCCTTGGTTACTCTGACACCAGCCGACGAGCTGGACAACGTTCCTGTGTCGTCTGAGCAATTGTTGGTGGCAGCCTCAGCTCCTCTCCTCGTATTGGAATGGCCTAGGCCCTGTTACGAGTTCTATAAACTATTTCAACTTGGGCACAACTACTCGTAGTCTGTTCACACTTGCTCCAAAGAACAAGCAAAATATTGCAGACCACGACAAGAGCTGATGGCGCGGCGTAGTGGCACTGACTGGAGCCTAACGGGTGCGTGCGGGCTCCGTGGTACTGTCCCAGGTGTTCACTTTGGCTCACGAGTTTTTGTCATATTAAAAACACAAATAGGTTATCCCATTCCCCGTTTTAATACTTTTTTTTACAGCAAAATTAGGACTGGTGAAGGATTCGATAGGAACCAGCCCAATCTGCCAAAGTGTACCAAAATAGCAGGAAGTATGTGAACAATTTGAAAAAAAATAGCAGGAATCCGTCACCAACTTGCTTCATTCTTTTGCTCAATTTCAGCAAGTAAACTGCCCCATAGACAACCACACCTTGACCAAGACGGTCCCCAATAAGGCAATAATTGCCCAAGGACGCATCAAGGACTACAAACATGATAGCAGACAATAGCACCAAAGGCAAGACAAGAGGACATCAACATTCCACTCCATGTTGCATGATGAATTCAAGATGTTGACATGAATTAGGATTCACACCAAACACACATGGGTCTTAGACACCCCAAGAGATTGCAAACAACCTATGAGCAGCAAGAACCGCAACGTGATCGACAAGAACGATCAAGACATCGCTAGAGCCAATGTAGAGCCCGGTTTCAACTGGAGCGACCTCAGAATGCCCTCCGGAAAGATCCATCCTAGAACGCCCGAGGATCGGTAAGGCCACCTAGAACGCTGACGAAATTCATGCAGAACGCCGCCCGAACAGCGAGGTAGAGGGGTTGAGGAGAGAAAATTAGGGTTTGGTAGTTATGTTTGATCGATTGGGATGAGATCAAATTGACCATTAACACCTCATTATATAGAGGGGGTGGTCTTATCCCCTTAGGAACTGCCTTAGAAGTGTTTCTAAGCACCAAAACTTCCCAAAACCTGATTAGGAAATAGATTGGTTCAGGCAAGTCACGAGCACCTGCACGTACCATGCGTCGGACGCCGATCTTCATGCGTCAAATGCAGCAGGAGCCGCTCCGGATGCAGTCCAGAGCGACCTGCAGGCACTCGGACTATCGGATGCCGCGCCGGACGCCCGTGCCACAACATCCGGTGCGTCAATGGATGCGGTCAGAGAAGCTCGCGCGACGGTTCTTCCGTCCGGCGCTTCGTGAGTGAGCTTCAGATGTTGTGGCGGCGTTAAGCGTCCGTGACGCGCGAAGCGCGCGGAGTGTCCGTTGCTCTGCGCGCCCGGATGCGCCCGACCGAAGCTCGGCTTCCGACGCGTGCTGCAGTAGGTATCATTGTTGCACTCTGAACATGTCCAAGATCTATGGAAAATTACCATGCCTTGGCCCAAGCCAATTTTGCATCACTAAAATTCAGGTCTGGCCATTTTTGAGAGTCAACACAAGAACTACAAACATGATAGCAGACAATAGCACGAAAGGAAACACAAGAAGACATCAACATTCCGCACCATGTTCATTCACCTATCAGGCTATTAGTCATACCACTCCATGTCCAGTGCAACTACACTACTACAGAACACTACATCACTATCGGGTCCAAAACCCCTTCTTTGCGGGAAAATGAACCGATAGTAGGGAAGCAGTAGTGATGTCAGTTGGTTTTCAGTGCGGCACTCCACCCGGCAGTTATAAGCTTTAAAAGACAAAAAGAATACTACGCATGCTCGCATGCTATAGCTGCCAGCATGCTCACGGGCTCCCACTGTTACCGTTCCATCAAGTTGTTTATCCTAGAAACATCTCATACATCACAGCCAAAGGAAAGATTCAACATATCACAAATAGAATTAATTTATAGACACACAGAAGTGTTCAATACATCACAAATCAAATTGATTCTTTTCCATACGAACATGCCTGCTTCCACCTCTAGATCCAGCTAAGGCAAAGATAACAGAAATCCATGAGATTTGAGGATCAAGATCCACCTCGGGGAAGAGGACAGGTTAGTTGATTAGCGTGGTGCAGAGAAAGACTCACTTCATGAAATCTGCCACTTTAGATCCATCGTAAGCCACATCTGCCTTGGATTTGGCTGCACTAATCTGGATCCGAGAGTTGAAATTTATAGATATGAGAATGCGAGACGAATCGAACAAATCGGATATAGGCATCCTGCATGTTCTTCCTGGAAAAGAAAAGAAGAAAATAAATAGTTTTCTCACCTCATGCCTGCCTACATGGATACGATACAACGTGGATCTGAGCTACGCGGCGTGGATTCGTGCCCGCATGCAAGGATACGGCGAGGCCTCCATGGATCTGAGCTTTGTGTGGTGGGGAGAAGATGCGGTGGAGAAGAGACCTGACTGATGCGGTGCGGAGAAGGTGTGGATCCATGCCCGCTTGCATGGATACAGAGCCACCATAGATCCGAGCTTTGTGCGGTGGGGGGAGACGACGGTGGAGAAGCCCAAAGGGAGAAGAGATAAGACCGGATTTGTTTGGGGGCTATGGTGACCGGTGGAGAGCAGACACAATAAGAGTTAACAGGAAACAATAAAAACTTCGGGTCGAATATGCAGTTCACTGTGAGGGTCTACTAATGCACCCGACAATGACACTGATAGACATCATTGTGGGGAGTGACGAAGGCTGAAAAAATTTTAGGTGGGGCTGAAACAAAGGTCATGTTAATTTGCATTAAGACTTAATGGTGATTTTTTGTGTTTTTGCTACAATAATTAACCTTGATTACCGGATTTTAGGTGGGGCTTGAGCCCCACCCGCCCTATTGCTGCCTTCGTCACTGATTGTCGGGTACACTGATAGACATCATTGTCGGGTATTTTATTTTTAACTGGCAGTGATGTGTTTTTCACTATGGGTTGTGTGACTCCCGGTCATTTTTTGATTTTGAAGCCTGGAATGGATGAACACGGGTGGTTCCCATCTGTAGCGCTAGCTGCTGCATTTTCAAGCCTGGAATTGATTTAGAAGACGTCAACATTCCAGTAAAACTAGCGCTAGCTGTTGCATTTTCAAGCCTGGAATTGATTTAGAAGACGTCAACATTCCAGTAAAACTAGCGCTACCTGTTGCATTTTCAACGGGAATAGTTTGTTCCCATCTCTATGAACTATTTTTTCAGTGGGAATAGTTCGTTCCCGTCTCTATACAATCTTAAAGTGGTGTGGTCTCACCATCAACTCCGCGAAAGTCCCATTTCTGTTTTGTCATGATAGGAACCGTATGTTCTTGTTACCATGGAAGACGTTCACGTCCGTGTGTCCTTTTCCGTTTCCCTTTTTTTGGTGTGTTTTCCTATTTTTCTCTGTTAAATTGAAACCCCACGTTCGCATTCTGTTCGCGACTTTTTCCCTATTTTTTTCCATTTTCTTTTTAATAAAACAATAAATAACAAATACAAAGTCACGGATTCTTTGGAAACTCAGCTCACCTCTGGTTCTGATGTGGCATTTTTAAAATTTGATAAGAGGTAGTTTCATTATAAAATCTACTTATAATGAAAATATAGAGGGTACCCTACTCCACTTACACACCTAGGTACCAAGTCTACCCAACTCGCGCCACAATTAGCGTCCACTCAACTCTCCACTCAACTTGGTCGAAACGACCCAACTAAAGCAAATCAAGCACAACTAACAACAACTTCGGATGGGAGAAAATAAACATGACGCTCCGCTCGGTTGGATTTGGTCATCAACACGAGCCTCCATCCACAGCGGTCGGTCGGATTGGGACCTCGACACAAAACACACAACACAAATCTACACCACCACCACCTGGGAGAGGAGTCGCGACACCAATGAAAACCACTGAACCTGGCTACTCTGCGTGGGGGCCTCGCCTCACCCACTGCCTCACATTCCACTAATCCACTGCCCAGGACTCAGATATCTGAAACCACAAGGATAGCACCACTTCCGTCCCCCGGCACCGAGATCCCCACCACCATGTGTACCAACTCCGGGCCACTAGCACCCATGGGCCCTCTGCACCTTACCGCCAACACAAGGACCATGCACACCTTCATTATCGCTGCACACGGACCAACCGGACCACCACCACTGCCACAGGCTGAGACGAGTCTCTGAGGGCGACGCCTCCAAGGAGGACACGACACCAATGGCACCGCCGTCGCTCGTCCAATAACTAGACCGGGTTTTCACCCCGAGACTCCATGCATAAGGCACCGGTGTTCCACGGTGGAGTCCCCAACAGAAGAACGACGTCCCAAGGACGCCGCCACCACTATTACCAACAAGAATGTCGGTGAAGGCTTTTCGCCTGGATCCACACCGCACCTAACACACGCTCAGACAAGCAGCTGCTGCTCCCGCCGTCTCCAGAACTCCTCCGTGAAGAAATGGCTCGGTACCTCCCCACCATGCGCCCACGGCACCGCGAGAACGTGCGCAAGCCACCCAGCCCCACCACCGAGGTGGCACTGGAACAACACAGACGTCAAGGAAAAGGAGGGGGGGCACCACCATCTCACCTCTGTCCCCCGTTGTCCGCGCAGCAGATGTCCGCCGGCAACAAATCCCGACCACCGTGACCGAGAGCTGCCAGCCAAGAGGCCCCCACACACAGGGCCTCCTGCAGCAGAGAGACCTCACGCCCTGCCCCATGCAGGCCGCCACCGCCGCCGTCCCTGCACAGAATCGAGCCCGTGCGCAAGAAGCCTCCATGTCGCCGGTCGTCATCACCCACCATGGCACCAAGCACCAAAAGGTCACCCACGACAAGGATCGAGTAACCCGATGGTGCTGCTGCTCCACCTTCACTCCACCGCGCATCACCTCCACTCCATCGCGCCCGCAGCAACCGCTGCCGCTAACTCCGCTCCGCGCCGACGTGCAACACACCACCACAGCCCGACCACCACACGCCTCCATCACCCCTGCATTTGCATCACCGCGCTACCATCCGTGGCCACCACCCAGCCCGCACCACCATCCATCGCCACCACCATCCACCGCCTCCGCCACCACCACGAGCCGGCCACCTGCCCGATGCAGCTCCAGCGTGCTGGACGCCTTCTTGCTAACTTCCACCGCCGCACCTCCGCAGCAGCTCCACCACGACCAGCAGCTGCAGCACCCCCACGCCGAGCTCCGCACAGGACCGCCCGGAAGAGCGGGACCGGCTGCCGGACGCCGACACCCCAGCACCGGGCCTGCCACCGACGAACGCGCCACCACTGCCCCCAATCGCTAGATCCATGCGCGGGGGACGACGGATCGAGACCGGAGGACGCCGGATCCGCCCCAACCTGGGCGGAAACTTCGCCGCCGGATGCCGCCACCATGAGGTCCCGTCATGGCCTAGGGCTGTGAGAGAGGGGGTGGGGGAACGCCCGGCCGCCGCCATCCTCGCCCTCTGCCGGACACCCAGCGTCAAGCACCGCGGCGGCCAGGCGAGGGGAGGGCAGCGGGAAAGGAGCCCGCCGGGCGGCGGCGAGATGCACTGCCCGTGTCGCCCTGGAGATAGAGCGACGCGGGGGGCCGTCCGTGCCAGGTTCCACTCTTGTTTTCTTCTCTGTGATCAACCTGAATCACACACCTTCTATTCACTTGTTCAGTGCCCAAAGTAGTGTGGGCCACTATAACCACATGTTTAGAGGCTGATAATATTCCTAGATCCTTCCACCAAAGCTGGGGTTGGTGTGAGAGGTGGATTCCAAAGGGGAAACAGTTTCATGAAGCTAGGATTGCAGCTGTGTGCTGGTCTATATGGAAGATATGAAACAAAATCTGTTTTGAAGGAAAATAAAATGTTGAAATCCTATAGGAATTATTTGTCATGATGGGGCTCTAATGAATTCTTGGGCATGGCTACTGAAAGATGTGAACGGGAAGATATGGGCTGAAGCAGCCACCAGCAGGGCAGGCTTAGCGCTGGGGCAGGGGCGGCCAGGCTAGGGCTCTAGCAAGCGCGATCTCCGATTCCGAGCAGGTAACATTAGATAAACCCGTCCTAAAATTTTTTTCCTGGCATTGGTCCCTATGTGTGGACAGTACCTAGGTGTGGACACGATGATCAAGATCGCAGGGCATCTGTTGGCCGAGCAGAAGCAAGGAGCTTCCCGGGTTAAAGCTCTGGAAGACTTCCCCAAGGACGATGATCCGCCGGATGAAACGCAACAACAGAAATCATTCAAGCTTATGTTTCAAGGAACTATTGACACTGTGTGCTGCCATCTTGTTTTTGGGTTTTGTTGGGGGGGCTCCCATCTAAAATCTAGCTGTAAGACTTTTATTTATTCTTAGTCTTTGGATGTATTTTTGTACCTTCGAAAAAAACAAAAATTTACAGTATTGGAACTTTTTTTTTTGAAGAAAAGTCTTGAAACTATTTATCCTTCTTTAATCTAATTAATAACCTTAAATAATTTATCATCTAACTTAATCTATATTTGTATATTCATGATTTTATGCATTTCTATGTTTTTTCTTTCTTTTCATCAAGATTTTTCTTATAAAAAGATAAAATAAACAAAAATGACTAAAATCTCAAATAATTTATCATCAATTCATATGACGTAGATCTATTTAATTGGGGTTCCATGACCATTTTATCATATAATAATCTGGAGACAATGACACAATAGTTAAGACAAAGCGTACCAATCCATATCCGGTGCAACTAGCCATGTAGCATTATCAATGGGAACAGTTCGTTACCATCTCAGTAAACTGTTTTGCAGACATCAGCACTCTTGGTTCATTTTGGCTATTAATTAGTCGCAACTAGTGCTGCACCCTTTTCAATGGAAACAGTTTGTTCCCTTCTCTATAAACTATCCGGCCCTGATCTAATACAATCCCTTTTTCTGTGTGTTTTCCTGTTTTTTTCTACGTTAGATGAAACCCCACGTTCGGCTTTCTGTTAGGGATTTTTGTCCTCTTTCTTCAATTTTATGTTAAATATAACAATAATTCTATATTATGGTCTAGGAACTATTAATCCTTCTCTAATCCAATGAATAATCTAAAATATTAAATAATTGTTCATATAATCTAATCTATATCTTTATACCTTGGTTCTATGGATTTTTTTTTTGTTTTCTTTCTTTTCATGTGTTTTTTCTTAAAAAAGTGAAAACTTAATAATAAATGATTGAAATCTTAAATAATTATCATCTAATAATTTGACTTATATCTTTTTTACTTATGGTTCGATGACGTTTTTATCATCTAATAATCTGGTCACAATAGCACCCGAGGCAAGACATGCGGACATGGACACACCTTGTTCATTTTCCTATGAGGCTAGTAGTACGTCATACCCCTTGATGTCCAGTGCATCTAGCCCTGTAGCATTTTCAATGGCAACAGTTCGTTACCATCTCTATAAACTGTTTGGCGGACATCGACACGCCTTGTTCCTGTTAGGCAATTATTCATATTCCACTCCCATCCATGTCCACTGCAACTAGCGCTGCAGCATTTTCACTGGGAACAGATCGTTCCCATCTCTGTCATATATTTATGATCTGATATAATCCTAATGTGGCTCGGTCTCGCTATCCACTACGCAAAAGTCCCATTTCCAATTTCGTCCTAATGGCAATATCTAATTTGTGCATAGAATAGAGCTGAAGGAGCAAGTTGCATGACCGTTCATCTTTAGTGTCCACATATATGTATACTATCTCATACCACAAATTTCTGTAAGTCATGACAGTGGGTGTGTTTAGCACCCCAACTTTTCTCCAAATTCCACTATGCAAAAAGAAGATTCCCCATCACATCAAAATGCCGGCACATGTATCGAGTACGAAATATAGGTAAAAAATGAACTAATTACACAGTTTAGATGTACATTGCGAGACGATTCTTTTTGAGCCTAGTTACGCCATGGTAGGATAATATTTACCACTAACAAACGAAACGTGCTACAGTGTATGCGATGTGACATGCGTCCAAAATTTTTGCACCAAATTTTTGGGTGTTAAACACACCCAGTGTTGGATTTCGTATATGGCTTACAAGGCTCACTTGGCCGACCCCGATTCAATCGATCGGAGGCCCAACATACATAAAAAAAACCATAAGGACGAAATGAAGATTAGGCGAGATTACGAGGTATATGTAGCATTACTCTTTGCTCGTCCATATTGAATGGTCTCATATTATTCTAACCATTTTCTAGTACATATATCGTGCATGCAGTGCGCTATGCAGCCTGCAGGCACCAACCTGTGTGGTTTCTATGCCTGAACGTTCATTCAGCGCAGTGACGTGTACCGTATTACCTGGCGCGAGCTGAAGAAAAGAACCACGCCAGAATATAGGACGAAAGACTTGAAGGACCTTACATTCAAGAAATTGGTTGGCGCCATCTATAGGGTCGTCAGCGACGACGTTGTGCTACCTACCAGTCATTTCTTTGACCACGAGAGCGACCTTGCCCACGAACAAGAGCTTATGGGAACTACAGGACTGGAGAAATAAGTTAGACATAAACGACTATAGGTGGGATGGCCCTTCTTTCAATTAGATGTCGATTGTAAAACTTTGTAACCTAAACTTGATTGATCAATCGATCGTTCGATCGAGTTTGTAAAATTGATGGTCACTTTTAAACTCTTAAGTGCTTAATTGAATGTCCATCTTAGTTGAATGTCAATTGTGATGCATGTTCAAGATTTATGTCAATATTCTCTTATTTTATTATTTAATATATGGTTTAAATCATAATTTATAATGTTATAATATTTTTGAATTATTTTTTTATTAATCCTGAATTAATTAACCGTGGCGATTATATTACAAAACCCGCCATGGTTAATACATTAACCATGATGACAGCCATGGTTAATCTATTAACCGTGGCGGTTTTTGTTAAATAACCGCGACGGTTATCGATTTTCCGTGGCGGGCAGGAAACCGCCACGGTTAATCGTTCGATTAACCATGACCCTAGCTCCGTGGTGGTTTCAATGCCGCCATGGAAAATCAAATAAAACCGCCACGGAAGTTCAATTAATCCTGTACTAGTGATATTTGATGGTTTGATTGCATGGGATAAAATGAATGGATGGTTACAGAGGTGGCGGATAGAAAAGGTTCTGCACTGTGCTTTTGTAATGCGGTATCTGCTTGTCAATTAAGAAGAAATGTCATAACAAAGGCCAGCATGACAACTCTTAAGTTTTGTCTTTTTCTGGCATGGTTGGCACCTATGATTTTTGTTTGCGCTGTTTTCAGGTTCCATCAATTTTTTTTTTTTTTTTTTTGAGAAAACCAGATTCCATCATATAATGGTCCCCTTCCAGCCTACAGTAGTATAAATTGTACAGTGCCTCATAAATGGTATTGGGCCGCACGACTCATTTGTTTTCTCATACTGAGGCAAGTTAAGGAAAAAGTGTATATCACACCCCCACCTATGGGAGGTGGACTACATAATCTCAAACCTATGAAACAGTCTACATCACTCCCTAAACTTTTCAAAACTGATCAAATTATCTCCTAAAGCGGTTTTAAAAAATCATAGTAAATCAGACAAAATATAAAATGGAAAATCCAATTGTGTTGGACTCTAGATGAGAAGATCTACACAATAAACATATAATATAAGAAAAACATAGATCTAGAGCTACAACAACAAAAATATACTAAGAGTCTAGGAGATCCTACCAGTTATCAAGCTCCTAGATGTGAAGAGATAGAATTATCCCATGCATGAGTCTTATACTTACATAACCCAAAAGAACCAAGCCGGTAACAACAACAACCCTGCAAATAAATGCAAAATGTCAGAGAGCTTCTCATATTTATCTCATCCAACTTTACAGATTGACCCCAAACTTTGTAACTAAAATGCAAGTGGCTCACAACTAAGTCCTGAATACTACTAAAGAAAGAACCAGATAGATGTGCTCTCAAATGCAGGCATCAGTTCAAACTCGCAATATTCACAAGTGAATGTAAAGAATCAATCAACCAACCATCTAACTTTTCCATGAATGCTACTACAGTGTGATGCCAGCAATGGACATATATTTTTGGCACTTAAAGCCTACGAACTGCATGAGCTAACTAACACTACTACAGAATTGTCCATCACTTGCGGGCTCCAACCCCCCTTTACCGCCGAAAACTGAACCGGGAGAACCATAACAGATAGTGATGTGGGGTTTGAAACACTACCGGGTCAAAACACCGATGGTGATTCGAGGAGAGACTGCTGGTTTGATATCGAACCGCAACGCATTGTCACCGAACTTGTCGGGTGTTCCACGAACCGGCAGCATTTTTGATCCGAGCAATGCAGGTTCAGAAGTCAGCCAACAGTGTTGATATTGGGAGCACTGTTGGGCTTTAACGAACCGACAGAACTGTAGGGATAACACTATCGGGTTGGATTGAGCCGGCGATTGTATCGAAGAGTTAATAATGTCGGTTTACAATGAACCCTTGAGTGAATTTTTACGTAAAACACCGCCGGCTGATTTTAACCCGACAGCGTTATTAGAGTGGAGACTATCGGTTGGTTAATGCAACCGCATGGTGATGTTTCGTTGTCGATGACGGTTAGTAATTCAAACCGATAGTGTTTGTATAGTTACACTACCGGTTTGTTTCTCATTCTTTGTCGGGACAATCCCACCCGACGTTTTTGTTTTAAATTTTTAAATTTTTTGAATTCATTCGTCGAAATCAGCTTTTTAAAACCCATAAAAGCATCATATATGCATTAAAATGGGCAAAACATTACATGGTTCAAAGGTTACATACAACTAACCCCACCTAATGTTCTACAAAATTCAGCCTAGGACATCAACTTCCAAATAAGAAAAACAATCATAATGGACATAACTAAAATCAAGACATCTTTCATAGGCCAAGTCCAAATTCTCCTAATCTTCATATCTATGGAGCGAGGCTTCTCATCGATCTTCAGGGCTGGTTGATAGTGAAAGTTTTCACTATAGTAGGCCCCGAAAGCTTTCGCTTGAGTCTTATATTTTTTATAACAATTACCAGGGTAGCCAGAGACTTGAGCAGCGCAATCTTCCCAGGTTCGATAGATCCCTGGCACTTGACCAACATGCACTACATACCACGCCATGGTTTGCCTATACATGCAGCCAAAATAGGATGTTAATGCTATGTCATTCAGAAATGTTGTACAACAAGATTTTGAACACCACGAAACTCATGAATTTCAACATCTATCTCATTTCAATCACACTTCGAGCATTAGAATGTCTTCAATCATTGCTGTAAATGACCACAATGTTTAAATCTAATTTGTTCACCATAGACTAATTAAAATACTTTTTGCTACTATATAAGGATCCTGAACTTTTTGAAAGCAAAATTTAAATAGAAAAAAGGAAATAGCAGGTTGGATTTATCAACACGGGCATTTCAACGAACAACTCAAAGGTAGTGACCGACGGACCCACCGAGCTTCTGTGCGGTCCGCGGCGCTCTGTCTTGTCTCGGCGGTGCGAGACACGGGCGTCCTAGAAGGAAGCGAGAGGGCGCTGACGTGGCGTTCTTCCCGGCGGAATCGAGCTCGAGGTCACGGCAGGTATGGTGTCGGGCGTAGATGGGGAGGCTGCAGACGGCGGTGCGGTGTAGCGGCGGTCCCCGTCGACGTGGATGAAGAACAAGCGGGCGGGAGGCGAGGCGAGAACAACAAATGAATTAGATCTCATTCTCATAGGCAAAATCTCGAGGAACTAAATGGCTAATTAGTTCTCACCGTGGAAGGGCGCAGGGGGCCGGCGCGGGCGTTGGGGACGTCGGAGAAGAAGAGAATGGAGGGGGCGGTGTAGGGGGCGACGGACGACTGCGGCGTGTGTGCTGGTGGTGCTCCGTCGGTGACGCTGGTGGGGAACGATTGGGGCGCGGGGTTGAAATGACATGGGAAAATTTCATTTCGCCCGCGCCCGGCTATTATATATCGTCGAGGGTGGAACGAATGGCGCGGGGTTCAAATGACTTGTAAAATTTTCACCTCGCGCGCCCATTTCTATACTTAATCGCTGCCGGTTTAGCAGTAGCCCGGCAGTGTTACATTATAGGTTCATTGCCGGGTATAAACGCCGGGCCGACCGGCGATGATCAGACACTGTTGCCACCTACCACCGCTCACGGTGATAAGATCACACTTTGTTGCCACCTACCACCGCTCATTCCCACCTACCACCGCCTATAAAAAACAGTCCAGCGCAGAGAGCCATGTATGACGAACCGTCTTGGGGCCTCCCCTTCTATTATTTGCCCATTCTCCTATTCACATATATGGCCTCTATTTGGGAGAAAGCCCTCCACATAAACATTTTATCATGGGTAGCCAGTGTATACAACAGGTACTAGAAGGGTGTTTTTGAAGATTAAGCTACAACGTTGCTTACGAAGGCTGGTGTGGTGCTCGTGCAACGTCGTTGTTGCATGGGCTGTCGGAAGATGGAAAGCAGGAGCCAAGTAGCGTGCATTCTTGTGCTTCATCGCCGGGAGATGAGAGCCCCGTCTCCTGTCGGGCCTTTGCCGACATGGAGAGACATTGGTTCTTCACAGAGGTCCCATCCGCCTTACTTAGATCAAGTAAGCATAACGTGTAGCATTGTACCACCTCGGGCATAGGTGCTAGAAGGGTGTTTTTGAGGTGGTTATTTCTTAATGTGTTTGTACACTTTGATTATTGTACCATGTCAATTGTAAGAAATTAATTGTACCATGTCAATTGTAATCTCAAACATCGTTTTTCTGGTGTTTTTATAAATGTAATTTTCAGTCATGCTTTTCCGATGAAAGGGGTCATGTACCTTTGTGAAGCATGTTTACTCCCACAATGTAGAAATGTCTTGTATTTTTTTACAACCTTGTGCACCCAAATTATGCCCCCACACAAGATATGTGGTTTTTCTGGTCCATATTTTTATTATTAGATTTTCCTACGTGATAAACGCGATAGATGGAGGTTAATTAAAGCATGAAAACTTATGAATTTTGCACCAAGCTACACACTTGAATTGCCTCCTAGGACACATGAGACCATGTGGGAAATTTTGGCACCACTCGGCTCTGTTAGTGGGTAACCCCAGTTCAACATGTAATTACTCGGGGGTTAGGTGGCGTAGTAATTCAATTTAATTGAAAAAAATAACAAACCTTGTCCGAAAAATCTCAAATATCGTGGTTCCTTCACACGTGGCATGTGCACGTCTAAGAAAAAGTTTGAGGGCGAGACCACATCGGAACGAAGATGAACCAAAGACGCTTATGGATGTAATTGTCGGTCATGCTTCCGATGAAAGGGGTCATGTACCTTTGTGAAGCACGTCTACTCCCACAATGTAGAAATGTCTTGTATTTTTTTAAAACCTTGTACACCCAAAGTATGCCCCACACAAGATCGTGGTTTTTTCGGTCCATATTTTTATTATTAGATTTTCCTACATGATAAATGCGATAGATGGAGGTTAATTAAAGCATGAAAACTTATGAATTTTGCACCAACCTACACCTTTGGATTGACTCCTAGGACACATGTGACCAAGTGGGAAATTTTGGCACCACTCGGCCTGTTAGTGGGTAACCCCAGTTCAACTTGTAATTACTCGGGGTCGTCGTGTAGAAATTCAATTTAATTGAAAAAAATACCAAACCTTGTCCGAAAAATCTCAAATATCGTGGTTCCTTCACACGTGGCATGTGCACGTCTAAGGAAAAGTTTGAGGCCGAGACCACACCGGAACGAAGATGACCAAAGATAGCTTATGGATGTAATTGTCAGTCATGCTTTCGATGAAAGGGGTCATGTACCTTTGTGAAGCATGTCTACTCCCACAATATAGAAATGTCTTGTATTTTTTTTACAACCTTGTACACCCAAAGTATGCCGCCACACAAGATCTGTGGTTTTTTTCCGGTCCATATTTTTATTATTAGATTTTCCTACGTGATAAACGCGATAGATGGAAGTTAATTAAAGCATGAAAACTTATGAATTTTGCACCAAGCTACACACTGAATTGCCTCCTAGGACACATGAGACCATGTGGGAAATTTTGGCACCACTGCTCTGTTAGTGGGTAACCCCAGTTCAACTGTAATTACTCGGGGGTCGTCGCGTATAATTCAATTTAATTGAAAAAAAAATAACAAACCTTGTCCGAAAAATCTCAAATATAGTGGTTCCTTCACACGTGGCATGTGCACGTCTAAGAAAAAGTTTGAGGCCGAGACCACATCGGAACGAAGATGATCCAAGCATCGCTTATGGATGTAATTGTCGGTCAAGCTTCCGATGAAAGGGGTCATGTACCTTTGTGAAGCACGTCTACTCCCACAATGTAGAAATGTCTTGTATTTTTTACAACCTTGTACACCCAAAGTATGCCCCCACACAAGATCACGTGGTTTTTCTCGGTCCATATTTTTATTATTAGATTTTCCTATGTGATAAATGCGATAGATGGAGGTTAATTAAAGCATGAAAACTTATGAATTTTGCACCAACCTACACACCGGATTGACTCCTAGGACACATGTGACCATGTGGGAAATTTTGGCACCACTGGCTCTGTTAGTGGGTAACCCCAGTTCAACTTGTAATTACTCGGGGTCGTCGTGTAGAAATTCAATTTAATTGAAAAAAATACCAAACCTTGTCCGAAAAATCTCAAATATCGTGGTTCCTTCACACGTGGCATGTGCACATCTAAGGAAAAGTTTGAGGTCGAGACCACACCGAACGAAGATGACCCAAAGATAGCTTATGGATGTAATTGTCGGTCATGCTTTCCGATGGAAGGGGTCATGTACCTTTGTGAAGTATGTCTACTCCCACAATATAGAAATGTCTTGTATTTTTTACAACCTTGTACACCCAAAGTATGCCCCCACACAAGATGTGTGGTTTTTTTCCGTCCATATTTTTATTATTAGATTTTCCTACGTGTTAAACGCGATAGAAGGCTCATCACTATCGGTTTTATATTTGCAAAACCGGTAGTGTAGTATCTTTCACTTGCCGGTGCTCTTTTAAAATCCGCAAGTGATATATTTCAAACGGACATTTTAATCTGTTTCACCGCCATGAGATTAATTCTGGGACCTTTCTTTTTACACTGAGTTGTGTTTGAATGATGCTTACCAACTTTTCGGTTAGTACATAAAGCATTTATTTATATATTTATGTTCGTCCATGAAAAATAATAAGTGCGTCGAAAAAAATAAGAAGTGTGCCCGTATGATACATATATAAATGCAAACATCCATTGGAAAGGAACACGATTATATATATATATATATATATATATATATATATATATATATATATATATATATATATATATATATATATATATATATATATATATATATATATATATATATATTGAGGATTGAAACCGATTACATATATGATAACGAAGACCTTGAAAAAAAAGTTACATATATGATAACAAAGACCTTTCCACGAAGAGATCAATGTTCTCATCAAAGTGTACAAACACATTTAAAATTAAAAAACGCCGAAGGTTATGTGATTCTTGCCGATGAAATACCGATGGGATTTTGAATGCCCATCGGCGCCTCTTGACGTTCCATCGGTGCTCTTTGAGGTTTCTTGTGATCGATCTTACAAAGAGGGCATGACTCTAGATTTACATTTAAACCACAGCAAGGATGCCTTACAAGCAAAACTATGGTTTAGTCCAAAGACAGCATGCATAGGCCCTCTCAAGAGAAGATCAAATTAATCTATGAAAATCTCCTTTTGATCACCAAAGGAGACCAAACCTGGATTGAAGGAGATTTTCATAGATGGCTATGATCTTCACCGGAGAATGCCATGTCTCTTATGGACATGTAAATCCAGCCGTCCACCCTCCCAAACCACAAAAGAACCGGATGGGAACGTCGAAATCACGGCGGTTCTAACCTTTGGCGCTGCTCAATCTTGAGTAAGACTCTTGTAGCACCTCTTGTGAACCATTTTGGTGGCCTAAGATGCATAAGAACGATATTCAGACGTGGAGGGCTTTCTCCCATAGAGAGGCCATAGATATGTATGTGGAGAGTAGCAAAGAAGATCGAGGAAGAAGAACAGGCTCTTGAGTCAAGAGTATCAAGAAAGAGGACCAAGAGAACTGAATTGCAAACCTAATGGCCGGACTAGCCGTTCTTATAGGCTAGATATCATGGTAATGACCGATCTTTGCCCGGTTTCAATTGGCACCCGGCAAGATGGTATGGACGATCACCGCCGGATAATTTGCACCGCATAAACCAAGCACCATGGTCGTGGTACGGAGAACGGGCAAAGTGCTTACATGGAATGGCGCAGTGGTCAGGCCGTTAGGGCGTACTGTTCGCCCGTTGACAATGCAAAAACTTGCCGGTGTTGAAAGTGCACCGGTGCTGAAATTGCATCCGACGGTGTTATTATGCGACATTGATATAACCCGTCGACGCAGCAAAGACGGAGCACAACCTTTTCTCATGGGAAGCGTAAAACACCGTCGGTTTAATTAAGTGGAACCAGTAGTGAATACTAGAGCAACACGATTCTCAAGCCTACAACCGTGACGTATCACAGGCCACGACCTTTACTGAAAACTACATGGCAGCCTATATGTATACTACTAAAAATGAAAATTTATAATACGGGAGTGTACGTGGCAGAGAACAGGGTTAGTTGAACTCTCAGGTGCATTAACGTTGTGATAAAAGTAATGATTTCAATAAATCGATTTTTATAGATATTACTATTTGTTTCACATTTTTGGTGAATCACTGTCGGTTTCTCGTATGGGCCCGACGGTGATCAATGAAGGTGGGTTGGTTGTTGTCCGCCATGGAAAACGTGACCCATGAATTCGGATGCCACCGTCGTCGCGGGAAACGTGGTGCCGCCAGAGTGATGGTGCGATTCCAACCGCGATCGTGGAAGTTCCAAGCGATTGCGTTGGACGCCGCGTTCGATCATGGGGAAGTAGAGCAGCCGACTACCTCACTATTTAAGCACACACACTCCGATTATGGCGATCATCCTTAATTTCCAGTTCTCCAATCAAGCCACATTCTCATCAGAGCACCATGGCTGCCTCGGGCTCGAGGATCCAACAAGCGCACCCGGGGGAGGAGATGGAGGCGGCAGAGGCAAAGGGCAAGGAGCGGTGGTGGGGGCGCCGCGGCCGACCCCTCCGACTCCGACGACGACTCCCTACGTGCCGCCCTCTCCCAAGTGGGGGCGCATGGACGTTCTGGCCTCCCGGCTAGAGGAGGCGGCCAATGTTGTTCGGGCTATCCGATCGGCGCCGCCTCCGGGAGATAATCGAGAGGATTTCACCCCGATCGTCTCGTCCCCGGCTTCAGGGACTCAAGGAGCTAGCGGGCGGCCATGGTCTTCTTCCAATGGTGGAGCCACCTCTCGGAAGAAAAGATCAACCACTACGGCCCCAAGGTGGCGGAGTTGGCGAGATCGTCCTCAAGGCCCTTGCCAAGAAGGACGACGCCCGGTGAGGGGGAGGAGGAGGAGGACGAGGACTAGGCCCGCGGCGTTCCTCGTTTTTATATAATTTTTATTATATGTTCAAATTTTTTTGTTTATATATATATTATTATTGCTGTGTGTTGCTCCCTCTCGTCCCTGAACTGTTTCATTTTCAGTTGAAAGAGCGATTAAAATTAAATTGCGCTTAAATTTGATTTGAATCTTAACTTGTTCAATGTAAAATTTGTCAAAAAACAAACAATTAACCGTCGGTTGTGCTTTGGAAAATACGTGCGCCGTTGAGTGTAGAGGAGACGGCCATTGGGCGTAGCGGTGGCGGTTACGTTTTTTCGAGGAACCGTCTTTTTTGAAACGCCACATTTATAACCCCCCCCCCCCCCCTTCCGTTATCCAACACTAACTTCTCTAATTTCGTGCCCCTCACAGAAAGCCGGACTTGACGCCCACGATCGTCGACATGGCCGCCACCACGAGGAGAGATGAAGTTATTTGTGGAGCGCCTCTACGCCGCCCTCACAAGCTGAACGGCTCGGCCACGACGTTGGCCTCCGCCAAAGGTGAATCTCGCCCCTCGAGGAGAGGGCCAACTTCTACGCCCTCCAAATCGACTCTACGGCCAATACCCTCGCCCGAGGGGATACCGCCAAACCGGGAGGAGGAGGCCATGAAGGCGGCCGCCGGGGGAAGCCGGCCAAGCTGGCGGCCAAGAAGGCCAAGAAGGCAGCCTAGGTTCTCTTCTTTTATGTTAATTTATGTGTTTTCTCGATTTGTGTAGATGTGTAAGATACAAAGATCAGTGTGGTTAATTTGCTAATGAATCAGTTGTTGGTTAATTTGTTGCATGTCAATCTCTTTATCTTTCGTTAATTTGGGTCTCACTGTTTCCTTGTATCGGTTTAATATGATGCGTGTCAATCTTAATTTTCTATCATTTGTGTTCAATTGTTCCCTCGTCTTAGAAATTAACCGCTGGCCGAAAGTACTATTTATACGCACATAAGCCCCTCGTCTCCGTCCGCTCTCCAACACTCAGCTGTGGTGTCAATCTTGTCATTGTATTTTGCTTCCCCTCCCAAGTTAATCGCTATCGGTTCTAATTCAGCCCGGTGGTGTCAATCTTCAAATCGCTTTCGGTTCAAATTCAAACCCGCGAGTGATCTGTGTCCATCAATACCACTGCCGGGGAACGATTCAACCCGGTGGTGATCTGAGTCTTCACTACCGGATTTAGTCGAGTCCGTGGAGTTTTTGGTCGTCCCGCGCTTGAACGGTTCATCACTGCCGGGTGCGGTTCATCGCTGCCGGTGGACTAAAGTTCGGCAGTGATGCAGGTGGTAGTGATGAGCGATTCTGTAGTAGTGTAATGCAGCACCTGCACTGCAAGCAAACACATTTTGGATTTCAATTTCTTCAATCAAATAAATCAAACGTGACAATAGGTTGGTGTTGTAAAGGGTGTCCACATTGCAATTTAGATATGTCCTAGAGACCTAAACAGTAGTGCAGCAAGAAAGTAGATAAGGTAGTGCTCTTGGATTTGGTTAGCCACATACTGCTACTTCTCTAATGTGACAAGGAAATGTCACAAAATCCAGGGGCCTCTTGAGGACCAGCTTGGGAGAAGCCCCTTGCACCATGTGCAGACCTGTAGAAGCACCGGCTGGGGTAGTAATTAAGGGTGACGGGATGGGGATTTGGAGCTTGAACGCTAAAGACTGAAGCTGCTCACCGTAGTAGATTGGATCTGGCATTCTTGGAGGACAAGTTGCCCAGCTCGCACGGATCAGAGGTTGGCGTCGTCATTGTCCTCGTCAGACGAGATCCAACCGAGGCTTCGATCGTTGAAGGCCGGGCGTCGTAGACGGCGAAGCGGCGATGCCGCCAAGGCCACTAAGCTCTTCCCCGAACTATGCACGCCAACCTCAGTATGCTTCCTGTTGTCCAACGACAGCAATGCTGGGAGACACGAGGTGAGTATCGAGGGGCGGCGGGTGGAGAGGAGAAAGAACGGAACCTACACTATGCCAGAAATCGCTATTTGTGACGCTGCTATTAGTGACTCGGAAACAAAACGCGTCACTAATAGATTATCGTGACGCTGGTTAACAAAATGCGTCACGATTAGCTGTTGCCAATGCTCCAGGATCAATATGTGTCACTAATAACGCCCTATCGGTGACCCGTGCCAATAAAAACGCGCCACGGATAAAATCAGTACGTATCATTGACGAGAGTCTCCACAAAACGCGTCACCAAAATATAGCCAAAACACGCCATGGTAGACAGCCAAGACAGGCATCGGGTTATATGGACCGAAAATAGAATGAAATCTAGTTATCCCAGGTCACCTCACGCCCGATCGGCATCTCCCGACCTCCGTCCGTCTCCCACCTCTCCTTGCCTTTTCTCTCCCCGCTAGGGTTAGCCGCCGCCGCCGCCACGGGCCCCCCAAGAATCCCACGCGTAGGGGCAACTCGCCCGCAGTACGAATATGGCTCGTGCCCAGATGACTCCGCCCGACCTGTCCCCGCTCGCGCCCACGGCGGGCGCAGCCGGGGCTCCGCCGTCCGGCCCGCCACGCCTACCTCACCGCATCGGGCGCAGCGGGCGGCCCTCGACCGCCGGTTCCTCAGGCACTCGCCGGGGCACAAATCCAAGCCAGATCCAATCGGAGACGTCGTAGCTGAGGTGGAGAAGGTCCACCAGGAAGGGAAGAAGGCCGCCCGGCGGCGACGTTCCTTGCTGCAATGCGGCGACCGAAAGCACCTGCCGACGAGGGAAGCCGAGAAGAGGTCAGTCCCAGACTCGGTTAAGCCCCTCGGTATTCCTAAGGGTCGAAATCCGCTCCAAATTTTTGCAATTCAGGCATTCCATTTGTTCGTATGGATTTTAACAGGCAATCCCAGCAACTGCATATGCTGTGCATTTCATTTGTACTAGATAATTGGAATTTTAGCATAACTCTGTTGTTCTTCAAGGTGAACTGGAGCCTATACCAGAGAGATAGACTGTCCGTGTGGATTTTACTGTCGTGCTTTGGAGCTAATCACCGGAGTAAAGATGCCATACCCAAGGTTGAAGGCCAGCTAGCTATCCAGGTGACTAATGTGCTTGCCACTGTGCAATATATCTAATCTTAGAAAATTAGTGTTGGTATAACCGTCTATGCTAACATAACTGGGAGTACAAACCTGCATGGTGTATGTATGTAAGTGTGGTTATTTAATCTATCATGGGTAAGGCGTGTTCAAAAATTGTGTGAAACCAACCTGTTCATTTCTCACTCTTTTCTTTCTTATTACTGATGAAACATGCCACTCTTTGCAATTCTCTATCAGTATGATGTAGTGCATTACTGTATCTCCTACCTCGAGTAGCAGTTCATACTTCATAGTTATTCCCTAAAATCATGCTCTTGTATGGATCAGTAGGTTGCTTCACAATTGTATATAGATTGATAACCTGGTTCGTTTAGTTACTGAGAGTTCTTACCCTATTATAGGCAATTGTCTTGACACTGCAATTATAGATTGATAACCTGAGACATAAGCATATATTAGTTGCTCTACTCAATATGCTTTAGTTGTTTATCCAATTGTCTTGACTTCTCTGCCTTGCTCATGCTCGGGGACACACCGGACAGGAGGTAGGAAGGAAGATAGCATCAGTTCTAGCAGTGATGTCGCCACATTTTGATGTGTTTATTTCTTTTTTAGTGTTATTGGAATTGAGTGCTTACACCATGTTTTTTTCAGGTTTCAGCAGGCTTTCTAAATCCGTCAGGAAGTGCACTATATCAACAAGGCCATGCTGCTATGTCTTCAAAAAATCTGGAATCATTCAGTTAATCTCTAGCCGTCTTGTGTGTTTATGGCTGGATGCTAAGTCTACCATGATCCAAGTTAGGAAGTTGAATATAAATAGTATTTTCTGATATTGTCATCAATCTATCGAAGCCTAAAATCTGAACTTAGTGCTCCTACTAGTATTTTTCAGTTGTAAATTGCAGTGTGTAGCCAACTACATGTAAATTTTGTGGCAGGTAGACAAATCCATTGAGCTGGGCAAACGAGGATGAGGGCTGCAAAGTGGTCGGCAATATATCATGTTCTATTGATAATTGCAGATGAGCAAGTACCATGTTAACTCTTGCAAGAATTTTGATGGCTGTGAGTGCTCTAACCTTTCATCCTTTTAAGTAATTCTTTCATACCTGTATATTACCAATACCTAGACCTGTACATCTCACAGCGAAAAATTGAACTTTGCTCTTAATAATGGAGTCGAATATCATGTTCTATTTGATGCCTTCCACTTGTACTCTTTTTTATTCCCTTGAGTCTGCAACTATGGATCATTGGATCCTCTCATCAGTAGACAAAATAGCAACGTATGATTGCACACATCCAATTATCAGTGACCACTACAAATTGCTTTTAGCAACTAACTGCTACAAATTACTTGCAGATTGGTGACTGATAAAAAGACTGACAAGCTAAAAGGTTATGGTTGTAGCAGGTATGCGATGAACATGAACAATGTGGTTTGCACCTTTTTTTTTAACTTGGCGCCTCCATGAACTGAAGCAATTTTCTTCAGGAGAGGCAGTGGCTGGGTGCAAAGTAGTTTCAAGGATTTCACTTGTTCATATCAGTATATGCTGCATCAATGTCTTATTAATAATTAGTACATCTCTTGATTTTACCTTTTGTGAACATAGCTTCACGGGTACCTTGGGTGCATATTAATAGCTGAAAAATGACTGTGTGTGCCTGCAGGAGAGTTTCTGTTGCTGTTTCCAGCACATAAAAAAGATAGATCATGAAGGCACCATGCTGTAATTATCAAAGTATTTATGTTCCAAAGTAGCATAAAAAAGGTATAACACCATAAGTATTTGACTTTTTCTTTTCTGAGGAATTAGTAGTTCTCTGTGCATCAAGATAGATTTGAAGTGACCATCCAGTTTTGTATGCTTAAAATTTGTCATCTTATAGCAGATTATCTTGTTAAATGATGCAAAGAAACATTTGCTCAAGTATAAGCTACTGTTTTCTTTTTGTTTAATACATGTCTGATGTCTTCTCTTAGTTTATGTACCTATTTTGTAGTATGCTGGGTTAAAGGTTTAATTTATTATATCAATATAGATGTCATGTTGATGTATTTTGCTTTTTAATCTATATAGTAGCAGCTGCATTAGCAAATAAAGCTAGAGCCATGGATTAGTACAAACCAGTAGCTAAAAAATCTTATTAGTGTCCTGTATTATCTGTTCTCCTGTAGTTACAAGAACCATTTATGTCCTATATTCACTAATTGATCCTCCGCTTTTTTTTCGCACCAGGTCTAATGTTTGATTTGAGATGTTCAGCTGTAATCCTTTGGATTTAGAGTGCTGGCACAATGGTGTGTAGATTTCTCTCTTGTGGAGTTGTAATATAGATACTACCAGTTCAGTTTGTTGGCAATTAACTAATTGCTTCTTAGTGTTGTTTGGTGTTTGGTTAGAATCATATTAGTCAGTGAATCAAGATGTACTATTGTAATGGATGAAACATGTGTGTAATATGAGAGAAATGTGCAGCCAAAGCTGGCAGGGTACCAAACAACCCTACTGGACCATGGAAGGAATTTTTTTTTTTTTTTTTTTTTTGTAAATTGCTATCAGTGACGCGTGTTGACTGGACGTGTCACTAATAAGGGTTATCAGTGACGCGTATTCCTGTTATGAGCGACGCGTGTTGGATGGACGTGTCACCGCTGAGAGTTATCGGTGACGATATTCCTGTTATTGGCGACGCGTGTAGAGAATACTGGCGTCACTGATATCTCCTTATTAGTGACGCGTTTTTATGTGTCACCGATATGCCCTTATCTCCGACGCGAAAAGGGTGACGCGCGAAAAATGTGTCGCTGATAGCAGTTAACAAGTGTCACAGATAGCGATTTCTGGCATAGTGCTAGCTAGGGTCGAGGGCTTGGGACCAGCAAGGGTGTCTTTTGCAAAAAATGACTGTGGGCAATTTTTTTTTTTTTTTTTTTGCAAAACATGTTGAGGCTACGCGCGTCCGCATAGGAAGGAGTCATGGATCCTGGAATTCTGTGGTGCGAGGAAAGTCGAAAGTGACTTTTAATAACCCCGATGTGGTAACTATATAACCACTCGCCAATTCTTATAGTGTCACAAGCAACAAGTTGGAACGATTCTCTATGGGTACTGCGCGTGCAAGTTTCTTGGACAAAACGGACGATACACAATGAACCCTAAGGAAGTAAGTAATTGTCATATATGTGAAGTTTTGTCATTAGTCATGCAAATGCATTGGTCACTTGTAAATATATATGACTTCATTGTTTTTCCGGATATACAAGTGTAATCCAACGCATTGTCACCTCAAATCATGAACACTTGCGAGAACATGTCCCCGTTCGTCATGAAAGAAATAGTTCACTTTCAAGGGAGTTATTATAACGATGATACCACTCAGTCATAGTACCGTACGGTGATCTTGTTGATACCACCTCAAATCATGATACCACACGTGATCTTGTTGATTTTGTGAGGCTAGAACAAGATGATTATTAGACAATTAATTGAATTATGAATTGAAAACTTTGTTGTATATACACTTGGGTTGATGACTATGTTAGTAGACTGAAGGAAATATGGTTTCGGTCATGCATGGAAATATAATTGCCGGCGATTTATATTTGGTTTCATTTCGATTTTTAAAAATAAAACAATTCATTTGCGGAAAATATATATGGCAGGAAATCTTACCCTTTTAAAACAAATCACTGGAGGTTATGGAGAACCGCCTATGGAGAAATAGACGGGACTCTATATCCTTTATTATAGAAAAAAGAAAACATTTAAACAGTATATAAAACAGTGAACCAAATGCGTCACTCTCCTGCAATAATTTCTTTCCTGTTGCGAGTGTAGTTAGAATCTTACACAAGCAACAAGCTTCACTTCGTTTCCTCTCTCTATATATATGGCCTCGACGCACGGCGAGGGTGCAGCATCAAAAAAGAACTAGCAAGGATTCTTATAAAAAAAAAAATTAGCAAGGAAGGACATGGCTGGTAGATGGTCACTCCAAGGGAAGACGGCTCTCGTCACTGGGGGCACCCGTGGCATTGGGTAAGACTCTGGTCTCCACAGATTACCGGACAGTAGTATTGATCTAACTCTTATAAAGATAAACTTGATTAGATGATTTATCTCTACACGCAATTCAAGTGCAAGGTGTCCACATTAGTGAACCCACTAGCTAGTATTAATAGTGATCTACATGCTGAGCCGGCCAGGAGGGTTCGAGCTAGTGCTTTAGTCTGTCCCGTGTGCAGGAAGGCGGTGGTGGAGGAGCTGCTGGCGCTGGGAGCGGCCGTGCACACGTGCACCTTTGACGAGGCGGAGCTTAACGAGTGCCTCAAGGATTGGCACGCAAGGGGCTGCCGTGTCACTGGATCCGTCTGCTATGTCTCCGTGAGAGACCAGCGGGAGCGTTTCGTCCGCGACGTCACCTCCCAATTTGGCGGCAAGCTCGACATCCTTGTGAGCAGCTCCATCCCTCTTTTCATTTTCATATATATATATATATGTGTCCGAGCTAAACTGACCATACACGCTTAAATAATATATACTAGTAATAATTATTTGTTTTATTATTATTAAAATTCTCGCAATATAAAAAAGAAAAGAAGAGAAAGTGCTCGAAAAAAGGGGATTATTATCAGATATATCCACGGGGCAACAACTCAGTTATATCTGCATATATAGCAGACATACGCCAGAAACAATGAATGAATGAGCTTATTGGTAAACAAAAATCCATTTTTTCGACAATTTGACATCCCTACATACACATTTATTTTTCAGGGTCCAGGAACTATTTAGCCGAATACAAATTAAATGCTTATGAGACTGCTTGAACCAAATCAGAGCACAATAAGCTTATTGGTAAAAAATCCATTTTTCTCTATCCATATAAACTAATTGATATCGATATGCAAAATTTTCTCTATTCATTTTTTTGTCTGGACATCCCCTAACTACTTGGGCGTATGACTCAGACTCATGAAAAAATTCAAACGGATAATCCAACGGATTTGGTCTTCATGACTGGCATCATCACTGTGCCCCAGTTCAGGGTTAAAATAGGAAATGGTAGGATGAACTGACACTGATATTCGGTCTTCACTATGGTTCTAGCCACGTACTGATAGTGATATTGGGTCATCACTGCTGGTTTTAGCCAGAAATCGACATTGACACTATTGTTGTGGACTCGTGCCTTCCCCGCTAGTGATATGCAAAAACTACAAAAGTTTCTCTATGATGAAAGGGAACTTTATATCGAAGTTGTAACACTAAATGAGATCTACAAATTTTAGTTCAAACTTTTTTAATTTGAGATCGTTTGGATATCCAAAGATTTTAAATTTGAAATTTGAAAATTTTAAACAACCTCATATGGAAAAACATCCCAAACAAAATTTGTAAAATCTTAAAAAGTTCTGCAACTTTGTATTTGCTTTTTAAGTTGAAATCATTTACTACTTCAAAATGTTGTTTCATAGGTTAATTTCAAATTCTCGATGAGCTCTAATTTCTCTTTTTCAATAAGTGGCTAAAACTTGTAAATAGTCTTTCCCTCATACTAGCTCCAAATGTGATGGTTTTTTCCTAAATTTTTTCTAAGATCATGGTCTATCAAGTTATTATGTTCTTAGTACTATTTTTTGGTCATATTTTCCTATGAACAATTCAAAATTTGAATTTTAAAATGACAAGTTCAAAAAAATATTTTGATACATCACATGATTTTGGCTGAAGAAGTCATAAACATAAGACTTGTAGAACTCATCAAGATTTATAAATATTGTGTTCGACATCATTTCTTATGATTAAGTGAAAAATTTCACAAAATTTACATATCTCTCTTATTTTATGGAACACTAAGTGAACATTGAACAATGGCACTATCACTTTGTCAGATGAAAAAAATGTCCAAAATAATAATTATAGATATTGAAAAGTTATGAAGTTTTATAGTTGCTAACTTTTTATTAGAAATCATTTTGTTATGCAAAACTACATCTAAATTTTCTAAAATTTGAATTTTTCAAATGACCTTGGATGGAGAAATATTTCTACTTGCTAACTTTTTGATATGAAATTTATAAAATTATAGATCCTAAGAATATATTAAACATTGAAGTTGATAAGTTTTTTTATTTGAAATCATCTTGTCATGCAAAACCACATTTGAATTTGTAACATTGAAATTCAAGTTTTGTAAATGCCTGGATTGAAAAACATCCTAAATAAAAGTTATAGATTTTGAGAGGTTATCAAACTTTTAGTTGACAAGTTTTTTTTTATTTGAATTTGTTTTGGGCTTCAAATAATCGACTTGAGTTTGAGGTGTAGTCGTAGAGAGGTGCATGTGCGAGGGTGGGGTCGCGGATTCATACCCTTGTAGCCATGAGAAACGTGCAATTTTAATGCAAAACATTCCAGATGGAAAAATGTTTTCCTATTTTTTTCCATTTTTCAAATATAGAAATGGGGATGGATATCCAACTGCCCCTATGAATCGATTTCAAGGGACGGTTGAAAAAGCGCTCCTACAAATAGAGCATTTTTAAGTACGGTTGCTTAGGTGCTTTGTGTTGCCTTATTTTGCCAGTCACGAGAATCCAATGAAAAATCATTTAGTATGTATTTATTTGCTTGAACTTGTAATGTAGGTATTAAAAATATAGGTATTAAGAAAATAATAGGTATTATTTGTTCATGATATTGCCATTGCTCAATGTTCACTTAGTATGTATTTTTGTTCATGATAGTGCCATTGAACAATGAAACAAACTCTATTTTCATGTTAGGTATCAATGTTCTATTTGTAGGAGCAATGATGCCATTGTTTAAGAAAAACTGTAATATAGGTATTAAGAAAATAGAGTTTGTTTCATTGTTTAATGTTCAATTTAAAATGGTGAAACAAACTCTATTTTCTTAAACTTGCAATATAGGTAATACAGATCATGAAACAAACTTTAATTTTACTATATAATTAAATTAGTAGATCATTTTTTAATATATATGCGTCCAAGCGTAAAGTCACATACATGATTGACGGCGTAGGCATAAAACTATTGACAGGAGTGCAACGCACGGGCATAAAAATGGAAGGATATTATTGACATTTAATAGCCTTTTGAAAAATCTAATCTTTTTAGTAAATAGGTGCGACACACGTGCATCTCGGCTAGTTGTGAATTTATTAGAACGATGAAATGCGAGCGACAATCCCACACACAGTCGAAATGCGGCGTAACACAATCCCGGCTATGACATGAATGGGTCTGTGCTCGATGTTATAATCTGCCATTATGTAAGGTTGTCCTCTAACTACTCCCATCAAATACAAGGTGGTACTATTTTGCTGATACATTGCCTTAATAGTAGGCAAGGTATCAGATGGCTGGACTATGAGACGAATTGTTCTTCTAGAGACGGATTCTATGGCTACCGAGGGTTGGGCTCTCTGTAGAGGGAGCACTACCGAGAGTTTGTTTCCTCCGAGAGCGGCTCTCGGTAGAGGTGGACTCTACCGAGCGCTGGGACGTTGGGCTCTCGGTAGCCTATTTGGCGCTCAGTAGAGGCCCTGTATGCGGCAGTGTGCATTCTGAATAAGCATAGACAAACATCACACATTTTAGACAAATGGAGTGCATTTGTTCAGTTTTTTTATCCATTATATAGCGCCCAAAACACAAACAATTTCAGCATATAGTACAACCAAGAACTATGTTATTACCTTCATAAACAAGTAGAAGAAAGAGTGAATTCTACTGCATAAAACTATTAACTTGTCTGTACAGAAGAGGGTGTCGCATGCAGAGTTAAATCTTTAGCAATCATATTAGAATGCATGGTTCGCTCTCAGTTCGGTACATCAAAGAGATAAAAGTGAATCTGCATACATTTGTGTTATCCTTTTACTGTGCATGTTCTAGTATTGGATTACAACTGACAACCGGCGCGAGAATGCCAAATAATTAGCCAAGCAAGAAGACTCATCTTTTTTTTTCTAAAAAGAGAGACTAGAACGCTGCAAAAGGTAAAGCACACTCCTAAGTTTCTACAATGGATCAAATTGAAAAAAAAATGACTAATGTGTTAAGAGTGAATGACTAATGTCAAGATGACGAACAAAAATGAATCTCATATATCAAATTACAAAAAGTCTATCATGAACCCCACCAGTGAAACCCATGCTAAACAGACACAGACTCACTCTCATACACACAAATACAAAAACTTATCATAGACAATTGTCATCAATTGTTGTGTATATCTGTTTTATTACAATTGTAGAAAGGTCAAAAAAAGAAGCACGTTGTTCTGGCTTTTTAATAGATATTTGTTATATGTAGATGTACATAGTAGAATATATGTATGTTGAAAATCTAGAAAACAACATACAATCTGGAAATGATGGGTAGAATATAACATACAACAATGTTAAGGGATACATTTGAGAAAAATTCTCAACATCAATACATGTATTCACATTTTGCCTTACCATTCCTCTGCTTGGTTGCCAATGCATTTATATTTTTTAGTGAACATGGCGCATCTTGATAATATATGCTCAGAATAATTTGACCATGTATATCTGTCTTCTAGGTAAACAATGCAGGGATATGCCTTAGGAAATCAGCAATGGAGCATTCTGCAGAGGAGTATTCAATTGTTATGGCCACCAATCTTGAACCTGCATATCACCTGTCCCTACTTTCACACCCACTTCTTAAAGCCTCTGGGTCAGGCAGCATTATTTTTATATCTTCAATTGCGGGAGTGGTAGCCTTATTTAGTGGACCAATTTATGGAATGACTAAAGGTAACAGATACATTACTATATACTGGTTGATATTTTCATCTCATGTTTACAAAAAGTTTGTTTAGTGCGTCATTCTTGAATAATAACTAGCTTGCTGCATATTTTAGCTGGCTTGAACCAATTAGCAAAGAACTTAGCATGCGAGTGGGCAAAAGACAACATAAGGATAAACTCTATTGCTCCAGGGTACATCTCGACATCACTTACAGCAGGAGTAAGTGTCTTTTTTGCCAGTACAACAATTGATATTAATATGTTTTTTACTAGATTTGTGCAAATATATTAGCAAATGTAGCATTAGCGATTATGTGAGTTTATTATAGCAATTAAAAACACTTATATTATTTTCACATATTCAAATTTACTAACTGCATAGTAAAATAAGCTTTAAATAATCTATACCATTGCCATGTGTGATTACCTTACCTTCAATAATATAATAATCAATCATAGAATTATCTGCATACATATGATTCATTGCATAGTACCTTCAATAACAATACTCTGTAGTTGGCAGCAATAACTTTGATAATGTTACTTCTGTTAGATAAAGTCTTATTGCAATATAGTCAACCCATATTTGTATGAGTTGCTATAAATACAATTGGCAAGATACACGTTTTATTATGCAAAATTTTATCTTCTGAATATTTTCTTAGCAAAATCTACTGTACACCAAATCTGCACAAAATTTAGATGATGCTATACTATTGAATTCAAGCTGCATGCTCAACTAACAAAAGATTTCAGTTCTAGTGATATTTTGTTGTTGCTACGTTGTTTTGGTTTATAATTTCATCTTGCTGGAGTAACCAAATGTATTAGCGGACAAAGTCACTCAATCCTTAATAACTGAAAAATATATTATATCCCAACAATGTCTATAGTCCATGTTTTAGTTGTAATTGTAATATAGAATAATCTGATTTTGTGTAAAGGAAAGGCATTTATTAAGTTAGTCATTACATTAAGTTGATACAAAAACATAAACTCGCAACTTCCGGCCTCTTGATAAGAGCACACAGCCTAAACAAAGATAAAAGAGACTTGGAACTAATGACTATCAATCCTATGACTAAATGGCATAAATGTGCCTCGGAGAAAAACACCACGCTCACTTGGGCTAATTAATGTTGTCGTCCCATTTGCAACCAAATCCTGCCAGCTAAGTGCGCACGGAGCCAATGGATAACCAAACCATTTCTGCATAACCAAAACAACCAGCAAGTAGCTACAACCCCTAGCAGAACTAAAGGTTTTACCTCCCTCCCGAGCCCCGAAACCAAATCCCAAACACACGAGAAATATCACAAGGTTGAGGAAAGCTTAAAAGCGCAACATGTTTGCAGCTCCAAACCACATGCACAAAGTTACATTCTAAGATTCGTGCTTAATGTCCCATTTTGTGACAAAATCAACACTTTTCACGACCATGACAATTGCATTTGGCTTACCTTTTTAAATCACTCTATAAAGATACTAAAGAAAAATTTTGATCTTGATTGGAACCATTAACCTCCAAACTATATTTAAGTTGGGAACCTCCATGTAAATTAAAGCTGAATAATAGAATCCCAGCAGAAACTTCCCTTTTGGTTCAACTTATAGTGGACAAAATATTCTCTTGAGTAAGTCTAATATTAGCAATACAAGACAGAAGTTCATTCCAAGCCAATTTAGGTCTAATTGAATCATGCTTCCATGAAATGTTTAAGGTGATGTACGAAAACCTTAGCTATAATGTCTTGCTAGTGTTATAAACTAGTATAGATTTCAACTTCTACGATAATTTGTTATCAGCATAGAAATCACTTTTCTATGACCTTTTTTGATTTGCCATGAGTGAAACTGTCATAGAAGTTGAAATCTCTACTAGTGATAAGAAAAGATATTGTTCCTTCAGAGGTGACTTCTCTAACCACTTATTCTCCCAACTCTGACTTGGAGCTCTTGTTTCATTGTGAAGGATCCAAAAATGGAGAAGAACTTGTTTAAGACGTCCTAATCTTTTTCCTTCTTCCTTATTCTAAATCTATAGGTAAGTAGTATGTGAAATTCATTGGTTTGTATGAATATGCTGAATTCATCTACTACTCGTAGCCAACATGAGGCCTCTCATTTTGTTTTCTTTATTTGTGCAGATATTTTCAAACAAGGAATTGAGGGACAATATATTGAGCCGAGTTCCTCTCAGGCGTGCAGGAGAACCAGAGGAAATATCTTCTCTTGTTGCTTTTCTTTGCATGCCTGGTTCCATGTATATTACAGGCCAAACGATTTCAGTTGATGGAGGCATGACTATTAATGGGTGTTATCCTACTCCAAAAGAAAATAGCTTACTCGATGTCATGGAAACCACCGATGATAAGAAGCAGTGAAAGAAGCAAGATGTTGTACTCATAAGAGTTAAGGAGTCCCCTTTGTGTAATAAAGACACTAGTAGCCCAAGTTAAGTCAAGTCGGGTCTAGTGTGTGCTTGTGAGCTTTCGTGTGTTCGTCGTTGGTTTGTGCTGATGATTATGTGTGATTTGGAGTTTTGTAATGAGCCGAGTGTGTGCTTGTGAACTTTGGTGTGTTCGTCGTTGGTTTGTGCTTGTGATTATGTGTGATTTGGAGTTTGTAATGACTGCTGGAGGTTGTGGGAATGTCCACAAAATCCTTTAGTTAAACTTTTAATGTTTAAGGTTGTTGAATTATAATATTGGGTCGCCATATCACATCTCTCTACATGCTGTTTTTCAGAGCAGTATGTGTTCTCTGTCTTATATCTCGTAATCTGTTAGTCCAATGCTTATGAAATTTTTATGTGAATAACTAGACTTATTTATCTTTCAAATCGGGCTGTAATAACTTTTTTATCTGATCTGGTTTCAGAACTATATCTATTACAAGTTGAAGTTTCTGCGCTGCCTGGAATTCTGGACAGTTTCTATTATGCTCTGTTTTTACCACCTTAAGAGCATCTCCAACAGTTTGGCAATTGGGCTTGATATCCTTTAATTTTTGCAAAAACAACTCCAACAGTTTTGCAAACCACTTGGCAATTTTTAGAGAGTTGCAAAAGCAGTCCCTCTACGTGCATATATGCGCACCTCCCGCGACTCGCATCGTGGTCTCAAAAAAAAAAAAAAAAAAAAAAGAATCCCTCCGACACCAGCGCGCACAGCCCTGTTCCTTCGCCCCTGTCTGATCGAGGCTCTAAATCAACGAGTCACGCTTGTGCCTACGTACATGTTGACGAATTTGATTAGCATCCAAAGCTACCAGTACACCACGGACATCTGACATCTCATCTCGATTGATCCAGCTCGCCTTGATCGCCAGCCCGCCCGGCCAGCAGCGGCACTATTCTTAGTCATTGACCTCTCGGAGGCGTCAGTGACTAACCCTGCTGCTGTAAGACGCGCACGCGAAGATTGGCCTACAGGCGCTGCTGGCATCCGGGTGGGCGGACGTGCCACACCTATGGCCGGGCGCGCTTGTGGTGAACGTCGGCGACCTCTTCCAGCTAGTCAGGGTGGCGTAACAGTTCAGAAGCGTGGAGCACCGGGTGGTGGCCAACCGGAGTAGGGACTGTTAGAAGATTTGGGCTTTTGGCCCAAATATTCCCAATATAAATCCCAAAGGCCCATTCACACATGCATGGCATGGTGGGGGATTTTAGTCCCACATTGCTCAACTAGGAGGAGGGAGACCAACTTAAATAGGAGAGTGGTCTTCACCTTGTTGAAGCAATTGATGAGAGGAAAAGGGAAGAATACGCACGACGCTTCGCGGGCGTGGCGAAAAGGCGCGGGCGCACGACATGCGGCGTGAATGGTCCTGCCATTCTTCGCCCTCGTGTAACTTCTTGGTGCGCGGCTTCCTTTTGCTACTCAAAATTTTTGCATGCATGGAGAAAATTGCGCTGTCCTATTTGGAAGGTCCATTTAGGAAAGTAATTATTCTCGTATTATGGCAATAACCCTAACGGTGCTCTATTGCCTTAATGCTGTGATGGACGCGGCAATTACTTGCCTTATTAGCTGCGTTGCGTGTATAAATAGAGGGGCGAGGACGTCGTCCCTGACCACCTGAGAAATCATTCTCTTCTAGTACCATCGTCCTGTGCTGCCGCCATCTTCCCCATCCCGTCGCCGACGTGCCATCGTCGTCGGGAGAGCAAGCTCCGAAGCCTACGTCTCCTCGTGTCCCCCGCACGGGGTAGGGGACGTATTAGGGTTTTGGGAAGTGCCGCCGCGACCGCCGCTTTCGCTGGGCGTCTTCTTCCCTACGCCGGATCTCCATCACCGGTCCGTCTGTCTACTTTGCGCTGCCAGCGCCGACAACCCCAACGTAAGAATGTCGATCCCTCTCTTGTTCGTCCTCTTGTTCTTGTTGTTGCTAGCACTAGATTTCCAGCGTTTGTCTAGTTTAGTAGTGCTAGTGATGGATCATATATCTCTGATACATATTGTAGATCTTTTTCTAATTGTCGGAATTAATTATTGCATCACTGATTTGTTGTTATTTCCAACAGGGACACGGCCAGGGTGTCGGTGGTGACGCCGCAGTGACCTAGCAGAGGAGTCGCGGAGAGAAGGTGAGGCCATGGAGTCGCCGCCTCTTCTTGGTCGCGTGAAAAGAAACGGCGGCGGTTGGGAGAATGAAGGGATCAACCGACTAAACTGATCTATGTTTGCCAAGTGAAAGTTGCCAAACTGTTGAAGATGGACATTTTTCCACGTGTCAAAACTTTTGGGGAGTTGGTAAAATGCTATTTTTTTGTCAAGTAAATTATTTCAAACACTTGGAGATGCTCTAATATCCAAATTAATCTAGGACAATGTTAAATATAACAGTTGTAGAAATTTTCATAAGCTCTCCTCCCATGTCTCCAGAATGTCTGTGTGTTTGATACCTGGAGCTGAAGATACGATTGTGAACTGTTACGGTTGGAACTGGCAACATATCCTATGGAAACCAACTTCGTGTGCAAACTATGGAAACTTTGATCTGGATCCCAGGATTCTCATCCGATGGTCATCGATGGAGGTGTGTTATTTTAGCATGCACTTGAATCCCCCACTCATCCCACTACAATCTTATTTTTTTGCAAATAAACCCACCTAACCCTCTCTGTCCATAATCCTGTGCGCCGTCACATCGTTTCTCTCAGCTCCCAATCAGCGCTGCCTCCTATGTGAGGCCATCGACGCCGGAGTTGGAGCCCACCTTGAACATCCAAGCACACCACAGCCAAAATCTTCTCCAAGTAAAGCTGTAAGTTACAACGGATTTCCTTGTTTCAGAGTATATTGAATTAAACATGTTGGGCTGCCTGCTTTGTTTCAGAGTATATTGAATTATCATCCCCACTCATCTACATTTTTTTTTTTTTTGAAGAGATCGAGCTTAATTTCTCTCATCTTGGAAACTTTCTCCAGTAGGCCATTGGGACAGTCATGCGTGCAGTTGTTGATGGTGTGGCAGTTGTACAGCTTGAACCCGTCGTTGATGGCGTCCAAGCGCTCCTTGGTGAACTGGTCACGGCTGTCCTATATCCACCTAGAACAACAAATGGATAGTGTTCAGTATCCTGGAATTGGGCATTGTAGCACTTTTCTTTTGTTTGTAGTAAATATTATCCTATCATGGGCTAACTAGGCTCAAAAGAATCGTCTCACAATGCACAACTAAACTGTGCAATTATTGATTTTGTTTACCTACATTTTATTCTCCGACCATATGGCTTTTGGTACATTTAATTCTTCGATGTGATGGAAAATTAAGGGTACTAAACACAACCTTTATAGTAAAGAATCAACGTGGTGTCCTAAGAATGCAATCCATGACCGACCTGTACCTCCTCGTCACGCCAGTGCGGGGTACGTACTCCACCAATGATCGAAGGGGCCGTGGCGGCGTGGCTCAAGCCTTGCGCGGGAGGCAGCACTGATCGGGAGCCACGGGACAATGGACGGAGAAACGACGTGTGACGGCACACAGGATTATGGACGGAGAGGGTTAGGTGGAGTTATTTGTAAAAAATAGGATTATGGTCGGACGAGTGGGGTGGTTTAAGTGCTAAAATAACCCGTCTCTATCGATGGCCAGCGAATGAGAATTATGTGATTTAAATGGAGTTTCCATAGTTTGCATACGAAGTTGGTTTCCATAGGTATGTTGCCATTGAAACTAGCCTATTAGAACAAACCGTTGGTTGATGGGAGAGTACAACTTTTCGTAAACCCACTCCGCTGGAGATGCAGTACTCTCATTTCTGTAAGGTAGGTTGACTTTGTCTTAATGTGTTCTCGAGGTTTTTACTGACAAGGTGCCGGTCCTACGTAGTATTCTTGTAAGAACACACCTATGTGAGCCCCAACTGTTAGTCGCAGTTTATAAGAATTGGGAACTCTTTAAGAGGCTCATGAAGTGAGTTAGGAGTATGACTTATACGCTCCACTCGCGGGGTTGGCTATGGCAGCCTAGTATCAGTGAAGACTTCAGGTGAAGTCCATTCGCACCAAACTGCCAATTCAAGGCCTAGTCCATTGTGCAGTTGTGGATGGGCCTATCCTGTCGCTCTAGGTGGATGTTCAACCTTAACCGGTCTCCACTGAACAACTGGTATATCAACAGGTACTGTGGTACAGGAAGGATGACACGTGCCTTTGGGATATGGTGGGGGATTGTTAGAAGATTTGGGCTTTTGGCCCAAATATTCCCAATATAAATCCCAAAGGCCCATTCACACATGCATGGCATGGTGGGGACTTTAGTCCCACATTGCTCAACTAGGAGGAGGGAGACCAACTTAAATAGGAGAGTGGTCTTCACCTTGTTGAAGCAATTGATGAGAGGAAAAGGGAAGAACACACAAGGCCGCTTTCGCCTCGGGCCGGGCGGGCGGGCGGGGCGGGCGGGCGAAGGCGCTGGGCGACGCGACATCTTGGCGTGAATGGTCCTGCCATTCTTCGCCCCTCGTGCTTGCGGGTGCGCGCGGCTTCCTTTTGCTACTCAAAATTTTTGCATGCATGGAGAAAATTGCGCCTGTCCTATTTGGAAGGTCCATTTAGGAAAGCAATTATTCTTTCGTATTATGGCAATAACCCTAACGGTGCTCTATTGCCTTAATGTTGTGATTGACGCGGCAATTACTTGCCTTATTAGGGGCGTTGCGTGTATAAATAGAGGGGCTAGACGTCGTCCCTGACCACCTGAGAAATCATTCTCTTCCAGTACCATCGCCCTGGGCGCCGCCGCCCGTCTTCCCCATCCCGCCCGCCGGCGTGCCATCGTCGTCGGGGAGAGAACTCCGAAGCCCACGTCTCCTCGTGTCCCCGCACGGGGTAGGGGACGTATTAGGTGTTTGGGAAGCGCCGCGCGACCGCTTTCGCCTGGGCGTCTTCTTCCTCACGCCGATCTCCATCACCGATCCCGCTTCGTCTACTTTTCTTGCCGCCGGCGACAACCCCAACGTAAGAATGTCGATCCCCTCTCTTACGTTCGTCCTCTTGTTCTTGTTGTTGCTAGCACTAGATTTCGGCGTTTGTCTAGTTTAGTAGTGCTAGTGATGGATCATATATCTCGATACATATTGTAGATCTTTTTCTAATTGTCAGAATTAATTATTGCATCAGTGATTTGCTGTTATTTCCAACAATCCAAAAACCTAATAGAATGCAATCAGTCGCAATGAAGAGTTATATTGATGCGATGAAACTTAGGAGAAATTCACCGGGGTGAATTTTAAGAGATGGCAGACGAGGGCGCAGTTGTGGCTCTCGGCTATGGTTGTGTTTTGGGTCGTCAGTAATCCTCCCGCACTACCTCTCGGATCTGAGAAAGAGGTGCAGGAATTTACTGCGGCTATGACAATTTTCGTCGGATGCACCCTTAGCGTTCTCTCGACCCGGCCGTGTGATGTTTATATGAACATCAAAAGTCTTTTGCTGAAGCGTGGGAGGCCCTCGATCACAAATATGCGACCTCGGACGCTGGGCATGAGCTGTATGTGATGGAGCAAAGTACCATGACTTCAAGATGGTTGATAACCGTCCGGTCATGGAGCGAGCTCATGAGTTCCAATTCATTGTGAGGAACTCGAACAGCTTGGACACGCGTTTTGCACGACAAGTTTGTGGCGGTGGCATCATTGCCAAATTACCTCCATCTTGGAGGAATTTTGCCACATCTCTGAAACATAAGAGACAACAATTCTCAGTTGAGGATCTGTTGGCTACTCTTGAGTTGAAGAGAAAGCTCGGGCGAAGGATGCTCCACCAAAAGCTCTGAACGATCCAGTGCCAACGTGATGCGACATCTTTGGCAAGAACAAGCGAAGCCTAATCGGACTACTCGGTTCAAGAAGAAGAAGATGAACATGGATGAAGTTGTGTGCTTCGTTTTGCGGTGAGAATGGGCACATCGCCAAGAAGTGCAAGAACGCAAGGGAAAGAAGAATCGCCGGGGCGTAAAAAGCGCCAACGTGATTATTGGTGATCCTAGCAGATCCGGATACGGTAATTCCTTACCTAGTGTATTTTTCGTATGTCAATCTAATGATTGGTGGATAGATACAGGTGCCAATATTCATGTTTGTACCGATATCTCTATGTTTTCATCTTACGGGCAGCCGGAGGTTCATCCGTCATGATGGGGAACGGCTCGCATGCTTACGTTCTTGGTGTTGGTTCTGGTCGATCTAAAGTTCACTTCGGGGAAGATCGTGCGGCTCAAGAATGTTCAGCATCGCCCTCAATAAAGAAGAACCTCGTTAGCGGATCCTCCTTGTGTCGAGATGGGTTCAAGGCTGGTATTTGAGTCCAATAAAGTAGTCATTTCGAGGTATGGCCAATTCATTGGCAAAGGCTACGACAGCGAGGCTTGTTCCGCTTTTCACTCCCCCGATTTTTGTAATAAAGTCGTGAACCATGTGTGTGATTCAAACGATTACGTGGCTAATATATGGCATTCACGTTTGTGTCACGTTAATTTTGGTTGCATGACTCGTTTATCGATATGAATTTAATTCGAATTTTCCTAATGTCAAAGGCTCTAAATGTCAAGCGTGTGTGCAAGCAAAGCAACCTCGTAAGCCACACACAAGGCTGTAGGCGAGAGGCGCACGGCGTTATTAGAGCTCATACATTCGATATTTGTAAAATGAATGGTGTGTTGACAAAAGGAGGAAAAAGATATTTTATGACTTTTATTGATGATGCAACTAAATATTGCTATGTGTTTCGCTGAAAACTAAAGATGAGGCGTTTGAATGTTTTAAGACTTATAAAGCTGAGGTAGAGAATCAACTAGAAAAAGAAAATAAAACGAGTTAGGTCCGATCGCGGTGGAGAGTACTTTTCAAATGAGTTTGATCTTTTTAAATGTGCGGAGAATGGAATAATTCATGAACGGACACCTCCACATTCACCTCAATCTAATGGGGTTGCCGAAAGAAAGAACTAGGGACGCTAATAGACTTGGTGAATGCCATGTTAGGAACGTCCGGTATGGCTAAGGCATGGTGGGGAGGCTGTGTTGACAAGCATGTCATGTTCTAAATAGAGTTCCTACTAAAAATAGTGATGTGACTCCGTGCGAAGGATGGAAAGGAAGAAAACCATCTCTCCATTACTTGCGCACTTGGGGCTGTTTGGCCATGGTCGGTGTACCTATTAACAAGATTAACAAGAAGCGTAAGCTTGGGCCTAAGCGGTTGATTGTATATTTTTAGGATATGCATACCACAGCACCGCATATAAGTTCTTAGTTGTAAAATCAGAAGTGCCGATATAGCGGTTGATTCACTTTTTAGAGTCACGGGATGTTGTTTTCTTTGAGCATATATTTCGATGAAAGTTGCATATGATTTACCAAGTTCGCCTAATGAAATTGCTCCCGAACCCACACCTATTCTTGAGCCAATTATAGAACCTCCTGCCGATAACGAATGACAGAATTGAAGCTCCTAGGAGGAGTAAGAGACGAAGGGTTGCAAAATCCTTTGGTGATGACTTTTTACGTGTATCTCATAGATGATACTCCCACAACCATTGCACTGAGCATATGCATCACCGTGATGCGGAGTATTGGAAGGATGCGGTCCGTAGCGAGATGGACTCCATCACTTTGCAAATGGCACATGGGAAGTAACAGATAAAACCAAGTGGGTTGTAAACCGGTTGGTGTAAATGGGTATTTAAGAAGAAGCTTAGGCGGATGGTACTATTGAAAAGTACAAGGCAATGCTTGTAGCTAAAGGTTATACACAAAAGGAAGGCGAAGATTACTTTGATACCTACTCACCCGTTGCGGATTAACTACAATCCGAGTGCTATTATCCTTTTTCGCTTCCAATGGTCTTCTTGTCCATCGATGGATGTAAAGACAGACTTTCCTTAATGGTGAGCTAGAGGAAGGAATTTATATGAATCAGCCGATGGATTTATAGCACCGGGACAAGAGGACAAGGTGTGCGGGGTTCTTTGAAATCCTTGTATGGATTAAAGCAAGCACCCAAGCAAAGTGGCATGAGAAGTTTGATAAGACTTTAACCGCTGGCTGGGTTTGTAGTTAATGAAGTCGACACTTGCGTGTACTATCGCTATGGTGGGGGGCAAAGGAGTAATCTTATGCTTGTATGTTGATGACATACTAATCTTTGGGACAAGTCTCGATGAGATTAATGATGTAAAATAATTCTTATCCCAAAACTTTGACATGAAAGATTTGGGAGAAGCTGATGTGATCCTTAATATCAAGCTAAATAAGGGTAAGGATGGGATTACTCTTTTGCAGTCCCATTATGTGGAGAAGATCTTGAACCGCTTTGGTTACATGGATAGCAAACCTTCTCCAACACCCTATGATCCTAGCTTAATTCTTCGAAAGAATAAGAAAAGGAAGCTAGGAGTGGACACATTGAGATACTCTCAAATTATTGGCTCATCGATGTACATAGCTAGCGCAACTTCGGCCTCGACATCTCATTTCTTTGTAAGCAAGTTGAGTAGATTCTCCTCTAATCCAGGAGAAGATCATTGGAAAGGCATTGATCGAGTAATGCGCTACCTAAAAGGTACTATGAGTTATGCAATTCACTATTCAGGGTACCCAGGGGTACTTGAAGGATATAGTGATTCAAATTGGATATCAGAAGCTGATGAGTTAAAGGCCACTAGTGGATACATATTCACTTTAGGTGGCGGGGCTGTCTCTTGGAGATCTTGTAAGTAGACAATACTTACGAAATCTACAATGGGAGGCAGAGCTCACGACTTTCGAAACAGACTTCTTCTGAAGCTGAGTGGTTGAGAGAACTGTTGATGGATTTACCTGTGGTTGAAAAACCAATTCCTGCTATTCTCATAAATTGTGATAACCAAACGGTGCTCACGAAGGTGAAGAGTAGTCAGGATAACGCTAAGTCCAGCAAACATGTTAAGCGTAGACTGAAGACTGTCGGGGAAGTTAAGGAGCTCGAGTAATAGCCTGTGGATTATATCAATACAGCTAAGAACACGCGCATCCCTTCACCAAGGGACTAGCACGCCAAAGTGATTGATAATGCATCGAAGGAGATGGGATTTGAGACCCATTGAGTCAACCTCGGTAGTAACCCAACCTTTGTGATCGGAGATCCCGTGAATTAGGACCTGGGAAGAACAAACCGTTGGTTGATGGGAGAGTACAACTTTTAAGTAAACCCACTCACCGGAGATGCGGTACTCTCATTTCGTAAAGGTAGGTTGACTTTGTCTTAATGTGTTACGAGGCTTTTACGCCAAAGGTATCGGCCCTCTGAGTATTCTTGTAAGAACACACCTATGTGAGCCCCAACTGTTAGTCATGATTTATAAGAATTGGGAACTCTTTAAGAGGCTCATGAAGTAAGTTAGGAGTATGACTTATACGCTCCACTGCTGGGTTGGCTATGGCAGCCTAGTATATGCGTGAAGACTTCAGGTGAAGTCCATTCGCACTTTTGCCAATTCAAGGCCTAGTCCATTGTGCGATTGTGGATGGGCCTATCTGTTGTTCTAGGTGGATGTTCAACCTTAACCGGTCTCCTGAGAACAACCGGTATATCAACAGTCTTTGTGGTACGGGAAGGATGACACGTGCCTTTGGGATATGGTGGGGATTGTTAGAAGATTTGGGCTTTTGGCCCAAATATTCCCAATATAAATCCCAAAGGCCCATTCACACATGCATGGCATGGTGGGGACTTTAGTCCCACATTGCTCAACTAGGAGGAGGGAGACCAACTTAAATAGGAGAGTGGTCTTCACCTTGTTGAAGCAATTGATGAGAGGAAAAGGGAAGAACACACGCTGGCTCGCCTCGCCTCGCCTCGCCTGGGGGGCGCTTAAAGCTGGTGGCGACGACATCTTGGCGTGAATGGTCCTGCCATTCTTCGCCCCCGTGCTTGCGGGTCTGCGGCTTCCTTTGCTACTCAAAATTTTTGCATGCATGGAGAAAATTGCGCTGTCCTATTTGGAAGGTTCATTTAGGAAAGCAATTATTCTCGTATTATGGCAATAACCCTAACGGTGCTCTATTGCCTTAATCTTTGTGATTGACGCGGCAATTACTTGCCTTATTAGCTGCGTTGCGTGTATAAATAGAGGGGCTTAGACGTCGTCCCCTGTCCACCGAGAAATCATTCTCTTCGGTACCATCGTCCTTGCCGCCGCCCGTCTTCCCCATCCGTCGCCCGGCGTGCCATCGTCGTCGGGAGAGCGAGCTCAAAGCCTCACGTCTCCTCGTGTCCCCGCACGGGGTAGGGGCGTATTAGTTTTTGGGAAGCGCCGTCGCTGACTTTCGCTGGACGTCTTCTTCCTCTACGTCGGATCTCCATCACCGGCCCCGCTTCGTCTACTTTTTTGCGCCGCGCCGACAACCCCAACGTAAGAATGTCGATCCCTCTCTTACATTTCGTCCTCTTGTTCTTGTTGTTGCTAGCACTAGATTTCCAGCGTTTGTCTAGTTTAGTAGTGCTAGTGATGGATCATATATATCTCGATACATATTGTAGATCTTTTTCTAATTGTCGGAATTAATTATTGCATCATCGATTTGTTGTTATTTCCAACAGGGACACGGCCGGGGTGTCGGTGGCGACGCCTTATGATGACCTAGCGGAGAGGAGTCGCGGAGAGAAGGTGAGGCCATGGAGTCGCCGCCTCTTCTTGGTCGCGTGAAAAGAAAACGGCGACGGTTGGGAGAATGAAGGGATCAACCGACTAAACCGATCTATGTTTGCCAAGTGAAAGTTGCCAAACTGTTGAAGATGGACATTTTTCCACGTGTCAAAAAACTTTTGGGGAGTTGGTAAAATGCTATTTTTGTCAAGTAAATTATTTCAAACACTTGGAGATGCTCTAATATCCAAATTAATCTAGGACAATGTTAAATATAACAGTTGTAGAAATTTTCATAAGCTCTCCTCCCATGTCTCGAGATATGCGTGTGTTTGATACACGGAGCTGAAGATACGATTGTGAACTGTTACGGTTGGAACTGGCAACATATCCTATGGAAACCAACCGTGTGCAAACTATGGAAACTTCGATGCGGATCCCGGGATTCTCATCCGATGGTCATCGATGGAGGTGTGTTATTTTAGCATGCACTTGAATCCCCACTCATCCCACTACAATCTTATTTTTTGCAAATAAACCCACCTAACCCTCTCTGTCCATAATTCTGTGCCGTCACATCGTTTCTCTCAGCTCCCAATCAACGCTGCCTCCTATGTGAGGCCATCGACGCCGGAGGTTGGAGCCCACCTTGAACATCCAAGCACACCACAGCCAAAATCTTCTCCAAGTAAAGCTGTAAGTTACAACGGATTTCCTTGTTTCAGAGTATATTGAATTAAACATGTTGGGCTGCCTGCTTTGTTTCAGAGTATATTGAATTATCATCCCCACTCATCTACATTTTTTTTTTGAAGAGATCGAGCTTAATTTCTCTCATCTTGGAAACTTTCTCCAGTAGGCCATTGGGACAGTCATGCGTGCAGTTGTTGATGGTGTGGCAGTTGTACAGCTTGAACCCGTCGTTGATGGCGTCCAAGCGCTCCTTGGTGAACTGGTCACGGCTGTCCTATATCCACCTAGAACAACAAATGGATATCTTGGTTGCGTTCAGTACCCTGGAATTGGGCATTGTAGCACTTTTCTTTTATTTGTAGTAAATATTATCCTATCATGGGCTAACTAGGCTCAAAAGAATCGTCTCACAATGCACAACTAAACCGTGCAATTATTAATTTTGTTTACCTACATTTTATTCTCGACCATATGGCTTTTGGTACATTTAATTCTTGATGTGATGGAAAATTAAGGGTACTAAACACAGCCTTTATAGTAAAGAATCAACGTGGTGTCCTAAGAATGCAATCCATGACCGACCTGTACCTCCTCGTCACGCCAGTGCAGGGTACGTACTCCACCAACGATCGAAGGGGCCGTGGCGGCGTGGCTCAGGCCTTGCGCGGGAGGCAGCATTGATCTGGAGCCACGGGACAATGGACGGAGAAACGACGTGTGACGGCACACAGGATTATGGACGGAGAGGGTTAGGTGGGGTTATTTGTAAAAATAGGATTATGGTCGGATGAGTGGGGTGGTTTAAGTGCTAAAATAACCCGTCTCTATCTATGGCCAGCGAATGAGAATTATGTGATTTAAATGGAGTTTCCATAGTTTGCATACGAAGTTGGTTTCCATAGGTATGTTGCCATTGAAACTAGCCTATTAGAAATCCTCATATTGCAATCTTTTATGTTTATATGTTATCTATAACATGGATATCTCTAAAATTTGAATATTTTCGTTGGATGGCAGATGGACACTCGAGGTCGAAGAGGTAACAGAGGCAGAGGCACTGCCCCCACCACCACGGCCACCTACGATTGAGCATCTCCTGGCAGCACAACACTGTCAGTTATTTGGACCTCAAGCCGACAATGTTTGCTTTAGTAACATTGCCGGTTTGGTTCTTTAATTGGCAGTCTTGCTTCACATCACCACCGGTTGGAAGCAACCGGCAATGATTTAAACTCCACAGGTTTGGTACTAGGGGTTCAAAATCCGACAGTGAAGGGTTTTTTTCAACTGAAAGTGTTGTGCTGCTCTAGGGTTGTTTGTAGTATCTCTCCAATCCAACCATTGGTTCTCCCTGATGGAGGTAGACCTTCAGATTATATAACAAAACCATTATGTGTTTGCTACACTAGACTCACTAGTCATTACACTTGCTCGAACAGGCTTCAGATTCGATGACTAAGAAGGATCTGCTGTCCAGTCAGCTGGTATAGAGAAAGTTGGTTTTGTTTTGCAACAAGGATTGGTATATACATTGGTAATCTCAGATCCGTTGCATTTTTATGTTCTGATAATCTCAGATCCGTTGCAACAAGTTTAAAGCTCGTGATAAATTTACTCTGGTAACTAGACCTATGATTACGAAAAGGACATGATTTTTAAGTAATTGCTCAGCTTGTATGCTTGTGCCGTTATTTGTATATATGAGCAATGATGAGCTAAATTTGCTCCATCCTGTACTCCTGTGGTTTATATGTAACGGGTGATAAGCTTCTTCTATCAAGTGAAAAAGAAGATATGTTGCTATTTGATCTCACCTGAACTGTTGGAGAAGGATATGCAACTTTATTTAGCTTGCTTATGCGTTTCATGTTTGGCCCAATATTTGGTTGTGTTTTTTTTTTTTTTTGAATAATCTGGAGGGACCGAGGCCCCTACAGCACTTTTATTGAATCAAAATAAATGGTACAAGTTACAGAGGAGTAAGAAAGTAAAAGCAACTAGGAAAATTCAGGAAACAAAAAAAGAAACAAAGAAGAGGAATATCAGCCTCCTAACTGCAAAATGCTCTCGCTCCATTCAGAAAAACTGATGAGATTTACTGATCTTGACTCTATGCTCCAACAGGAGCAGCTCCTTTCTGAAAATGTTTTGGCAGACCATCCAGGTAGGTTGAATTCCATGAAAAATGAGACCATTTCGGACCATCCAGATAGACCAACAGAGAAGAACAATAGCATCCATAAAGAAGGGACTATTAAGCTGAGCTCTTAGCTGGCTATTAAGTTCAGGAAAAGAAACCCCATCCGGGAGCATCATTCCAATGGAATTCCAACACATTCTTTGAGAAAGGGCAGTTAATGAACAAGTGATCCACCGTTTCCTCGGCAAGGCTGTTGCCGAAGATACAGCTATAATAATCAAGGATCATGTTCCTTCTCTTCAGAATGTTCCTAGTGCTCAATCTGTCCTTCATTAGGAGCCAAAAGAAAACCTTATGCTTTGGCAGACAATTTGACTTCCAGAGCCATTTGAAAGAGGGGTGAACAGGGTGAATCCCCACCAGGGATCTATAGGCTTTAGAGGAAGAAAATATGTTGGAACCCCAGCTGTATTTCCACTCATCTTTGATATCATTGCTGCTAAGGCCTTCCATCAATGGCTCAATGGCTTGAAGTGAACAAGGGCTTGAGGCGAGGGGGCGAAAACGATTTACGAAGTTCATCCCGAGAAATAATTCTCTAAAGAGTAGCCATTTTGTGCAAAGCAAACGAGAACAATTCAGGGTTAGCCACGGCAAAGGGGTTCTCCAGCCCATTTATCATGCCATAATAAAATGGTGTCACCACAGTGACGAAGGAGTGGCCAAACTCTTATATTGGTAGGAGCTTTAAAATATCTCGCCACGAGAATGACCCTTTTCTGATATGGCTTGGGAACTTACCATTCTTGTAGTGCTTTTTCCCAAACAAGGTGTACCCGGGGGGATGTCTTCTTTATTAAAAAACTTGTGGAGATTTTTCATGGCAGTGCCTTGTTTTGCTTTTTAAAGATCAATAATTCAGTCCCCCTTCATTCTTGGGTAAAGTGGCCATCTTCCAAGCTGCTTTTGGAGGGCCATTTGAGTTAGAGGGAGCACCTCGAGGCAATATTTTCTGTCTTTGTCAAGCTGCTTTGATGATCCCTTTAGGCAAGGCTAAGGAGCACATATAGAAGGTAGGGAGGTTTGAGAAAACTGCATTGGTAAGTTCCAGTCTACCAGCTTGGTTCAAGAAGATGGCAACACTTTCAAGCCTTCTAGCACATTTATCTACCAGTGGCATGAAGTCCAAGCTTCGGGTCTATTCACGTAGAAAGAGGGAGGCCGGGTATGTGAAGGGAGGTCTCAATGGAACAACCAAAGGTGCCGACAAGCAATCTAAGTTTATTATCGGGAACATTATTTGGGATCATCATAGACTTGCTGAAGTTCACTTTTAGACCAGTTGCCATGGAGAAGCTATTGAGCAGAGACTTGAGGAAGAAAAGCTGTCTAGCCTCACCTTCCACAATAATAAGGGTGTCATCAGCATATTGAATCACAGGAAAGTCAGAGGAACACTGAAGGGGGATTGGCAGCTGAAGAAGCCTCATCTCCCTGGCTTTGTTAATCATTGACTGTAGAAGGTCAGCAGCAAGAACAAATAGGAGAGGAGAAAGAGGGTCTCCATGGCGAACACCTCTTCTACAATGAAAAGTTTTCCAGGCACACCATTAAGAAGGGCCAGAGGGTTCGAAGAGAAGATAGCCTTCATCGGGGATGACCACTTGGAGCCAAAGCCTTTAGCCTCCATGATGGTGAGCATGGCATGATGCTCAATTTTGTCAAATGCCTTCTCAAAGTCTAATTTGATGATCACAATCTCTTTCTTTGAATGATGGCAAAGGTGGAGATACTCATAAGCCCAGGCGGACAATCACGAATGGTCCTTTTCTTGATGAAGCCATATTGGTTCTTATGAATCAGGGAGGTAATACAAGGTTGCAACTTTGTTTGCGGCTGACTTTTGTAATGAGCTTACTTGAGAAGAATTGAAGCGATGAAATGGGTATGAAGTCATTCACTTTCCTAGCACCATCAATCTTGGGGATCGAGTTATATATGAGGAGTTTATGCTTCTTAAGCGAGACATTACCATTGTGGAACTCACTTGCGGACTTTATAGAAGTCTTGTCTAATCGGATGCCGGCATTTCTTGAGGAATTCATTATCGAATCCATCGAGGGCCCTTGTCGCCCCACTTTTAATGGGTCGTTAATCACTGCGATGTTTGCGCGGGATCGCATACAAACACGTCTATTAATAACGAGTTAATGGTAGCGAAATTAATAGTAAACCGAGCTATCGAGGTATAGGATGGAAAGGGACTTACGGTGGCTGACGAAGGGTCACCAAGTCGGGGTTACAATATCGAGTCGGCCAAGCAGAAGCGGTGGATTAACTACGACAACATCGCCTTCCTCCTCGAGCGGACTTGTGCACGGATGAAATCACGGGCTTCAAGCGTCCTTCTCCTAAGCAAACATCTTACGAACTCCTACGATCTGGTGATCTTCTACCTTGTCGTCGATCTTACCTTCACATGTGCGATATACGTAAAATAGAGGGGGTGAGTACAAAGCGTACTCGGCAAGTCCCAACCGAGGGGTTGTAATTATTAAGGTTTGGGCCCCTAGCGAGTCTCTAAAACTGCTCTCGCTAGTTCGGGTTATCTCATGTCATCTTCTTTGTCATGACACCACAGGTTAGTCTTCATCAAGGTGTATATCTAATCATAGATGTTCGTCCTAGCACTTGCCCATTCAAGGGCGTGGCTATTGAATAGATTCAATTAACTCTGTAGAGGTGTACAAGTTTCCCCACCACGATGGCGTTGTCTTCACCATCATGACTTGGCTTAGATAGGCCTACTTGAGATCCGTACCCGCTTGGGTGCTACCCTAGGTATATTGGTATAATCTTCACCCACGACTTCTCGGGGGTTGGAAGGACAACACGCCACCCTAAGATGGCGCATCACCTAGACAATATGGTGATACCAAATCACTTACGGCTTTACAGGTAATACCTAATTACCCAACCTATCTTTGTCAACACCACTCTCAATCTCAAATCATAAATATGTGCCTCTAGCCTTTGCGCCACAGCGCCCAAACACTTCGTGGAAGACCACTTTTCGGCATCCACGCCAGCTGGGACATGGGGCCACTCTCCCCACATCTGCTCCCAATAGGTCGTTTTTGCTCGCCGGCCACGTTGGATCCCAATTATACCTCAACCCAATGGGGTGTGAATCAAAGCAGCCCCATAAGCGGCGTGTTGCATGCGTAATATTATACTAGGTAGAAGGTCTATGAACGGTCCTTAGGGGAGGCGGTATCTCTCGCGAGGAACCCCTCACGGCGATTCCGGCGTGGTATTTAGGCTCTACCAGACTACCACTACTCACCTCTTTTGTTGGTTAGGGTTCATTAGGCATTCTCATGTTTCTCTTGATCACAGCGTATGGCGTAGATAGCGTGGATGATTACGTCATCGGCTTAGCTCCATAGCTACGTTATCGGGCTCACACCACTATTTACTAATCCGATTTATTATTATCATCATCATTATATCATCATATTAAGGTCATGATTAAGGGGGGGTAAGGACTTGCACTGGGAGGTTCTTACGAATCGGCCTTAAACGCGGCGTCGAGCGTCTCTAGCTTTCCTCGGGACGGAAACTCCTAATGGGTCGTTGGAAACTACTTGTATTTGGAGATAAACCCTAGCTTGAACTATGGCATACAAAATAAACATAGAACATTATGGTGGCAATGGGTTAGATGCATAGAGCTAGATTTTAGATGAATTATGGAAGTCGTTTCACGCTTAAAGCGGAGTTAGTATGCATGAGATATGGAATTTATAATATTAATCCCTAATTAAACCATTAGGGTAATATTATAATATAATTTTATCATGTAATAAAATTGGAACTAATTACATGATAAAATTCTATAAATCAAATAATGAATTTACAAATTTTTAAGGAATTTTTTCGACAAGGGAAAGCATACTTATAGTAATCGTATGCGATTATCGGGTAGCCGTAGCATTTACACTTGTGTACACGAAGCGTGTCCACACTGCGTGGGTGCCACGTGGGTCGGTGAACTCCACGGTGGCTGCCATGTGGGCGCCGCGTGTGTGGCGGGGATGCCCTAAGCGCCGTGGCGGTTGGGATAACGAGGGGCGGTGTCGTGGCGGCTTCCTATTGGTGGAATCCTTGGGCGTCTTGGCGAGCGGCGGCGTCGCGGCGTTTCGTCCCCGCGTCGTCGTCTGGCGGGCGTCTCGGAGAGTCGCCGGAGTGGCCCATCTTTGCTCGGCTTCGCCGTGGAGGGTCCACGGGACTCTCACGCCGCCTCTGACGAATTCGCAGGTGGGCGGTGGCATGGGGCGAGCGCTCGAATATGGTTCGGTGGGCACGGCTGAGCTCCACGACGATATGCTCGCAGCGTTCGGCCGTACACGCTATAGGGCAATATCCAAGGGGAAAACGAAGAGCGGAGACGGGGAAACTTATCGGCTGGCCAAACAAAACTTAAAAGATGATCCTTTCGCCGGGAAACGTTTAACCCAGCTTCGGCGCAAAGTGCGCTCGGGTTGGGAAAAATGGCGAACGGGCGGCGAAGAGCGAGGAAGAGGGAGACCGGGGCATAATCAAGTGTGTTCTCGGCCCTAGGCGAACTTACCAAGTTGAGGGCGGCTTCGATTGATGACCAAGGGGGTCTATTTATAGGCGTGGTAAGCGGCGGCCATGGCGGGAGATATTTTCTCCTGGGCGTCTTTACGGCAACCTTCCCTATATGCGTGGACCGGGGATCGGTGCTCCATGAGCTGGGCGCTATGCGTGCTCACCTCGGGAGCGTGAGCTGGTCGTCGAGTCGCGTCGTCCACGCGGCGGCGTGTTGCCCGCCATGGCGGAAAAGCTGCCGCGTCCCGGCTCGCTCGCCAGCTTGTGTCATTTGACTCGGCGCCACAGTGCGTCTAGATGCTCTAGGCGCGTTCGCCAGCGTGGTGCTTCGTGTCAGCGCCGCGTAGGGCTGGCTCGTCGCCTTGTCACATCGAGACTATCTCGGGCCTATTTGGAAAAGGTAAGTGCACGCTTGGCTGCAAGTTGACTTGTCCTCTGCATGCGAGGGTTGCCCGTGCGAAAGGACCGAGGACAGCTCGGCGGTGAGGCCCAGCGGTGTCTTTGTCGCGGAGGTCGTCGCCGCGCCTCAGGCATAGTGGAACGCACGCGGCGAGCGGGGACGCGATGTTCAGCGTCCACGGCCGCGGAAGGAGGGAGGAGGCCCGACTCCACGGGTCCCACCCGTCGCGTGTGAGGAGAGGGAAGTCCGGGCCGGGCTAGCCGGGCCTCGGTGGCCGGTCTCGTGGGCCGGGCCGCCTACTCGGGTGGATGGGAAAGAGAGGAGGGAAAGGGAGAGGCCATTTGGGCGGGCGAAGAGAAGGGGACAGGGAGGAATTGAGCCCGTGAGCTTCTTTCCTTATTCTTTATTCTTTCTCTCCCATTTCTCTTTATTTCCCCAATTTCCATGTGTGTAACATATATACTATAATTACTTAAACAAGCACAACTATATCCCCATGATTTTCATTCATGAAAATATAATTTAATTGTACTTGTATAAATAACACCACATATGTGTGTACACACGTTTCCAGGAGATTATTATTTCATGTGTAGTATATATATACTATAAATATTTCCACAAAGCACACATATATTCTCGTGACTCTCATTGTCGAGAATATTTATTTGTTATGCTCATAAAAATATTAAATATATATATTTGGTACACACAAGTTTCAGTATTTTATTCGAGAGATGATTTGTAAATCATTACTCATGCAACATTAAACTTCCATAACTAAAATCTAGAACTTACCTTGCACCTTTGGTCACCATAAGGTTCACAAGCAACAACAAGGAGACACCTAATTTTTCTATATGATGACATGCGGGGTTTTTCGAAAATAGGGTTTTGGTTTAGCGAAAAAAATAAATCAAGTTTTAGTTGTAATTAGAAAAAAGTTCAAATTTTTAGTGAATTTTAAAATGATGCAAAAACACGGGTGTTACAAATCTACCCCACTTAGATGAATCTAGCCCCCGAGATTCCTAGTCTCTGAGTGAAGATCCTAATTAAGGCCTAAAAGGGGTGGAGATAGAGATAGAGAGAGAGGAAAAACATTCCATTGCTTACGTGACTGACTTTTCGAACCTCTACGATTATCGTGCTATATCAATTACTAGGGCAACACGATCTTTGTGGAGGGCATGCCTTCTGCTGTTGGTGCTTACTACTTGCTTTTACCCCATCTTCTTGGTCTTGTATTTGTCTTCGTAGTCTTCGAGTCTTGATGCTTGGCTACCCCCCTTAGAGGGCTGATTCCTCAAGTGTCCTTGGTCCTTTGGTGTCTTCGAGGTCTTCTAGTGCCTCGTCTTACGGCTTGTTCCGCCAGCGGTCTTCTACGAGTGTATCTCATTATGCGGATTCTTACGGGTACTTGATCATAATTGAACTTGGGATTCCATTTCTTGTTTGGAACTCTAAGTTTTTGCCACATTCTTTATTACATCATCTTAGCCCATTTCCATTTTTTTTTTCCTCTATTTCTTCTTGTTCTCGTCCATCTTGCTCTCTCTCTTCTTCTTGCTTTTGCCCGTTTGTATTTTTCTTTTCTTCTCGTGTATATAGCACTACCCCACTTAGAAAATTTTTACGCTTATTATTTGCTCTGTGGCTTGTATGCTCGGGCACCCATCAAAATTTCTTTGTCGACACTTGCATTTGGATGATGGATCGAACACACGGATTTTGATTATTCTAGGGAGAATTACAACGGTAGAGCGAGAGGAGACCACTCTACGGTTACACCTCCCTTGGGAGTAGCTAATCCACTTCATCGGGGTTTGTGGTCCTACTCCGCGGCTCGACAGTCCATTGGCTGTCGCGTGGCGTGATAGATCTTCTTCTCCCTAGCGATAGTTGGTTGAGGGATGGGTCGGGTTCGTCGTTGATGGCTTCGGTCGGCGATCTTTGTCGGTGTCGGCGATGCGGTGGTGCTTGCCCTTGGCCTTACATGGGAATGGTGATTGGGGGTCCCTTCTATGACCGCGAGCTCCACTCCATGCATGGCAAATGCTCTACGCCTAGATCTAGTGGCGAGGTAGGCATCCTTCGGTTCAGGTGTGTCGGTCTTCCATGGTCTTCATGGCCTCGGTGAGTCTTTGTCTCTCGGCGTACGGCGAAAACTTTTTTTGCTCCTTTTACGCGCAGGCGAAGCTCCATGAGAAGCTTCGATTGAAGAGTTCGGGCTTGTTCGGTTCGGCGGATCTGGCTTTTCGGGGTGGTGGTTTGTTGGTCGTGATGCTCGTCGAGGAGGAGTAGGTAGGAGGTGGTGCTTTGACGATGGGGCCTCCCCGAAACCTTGTAGGGACCTCACGCGGGCAATCCAAGGCGGGGTTGTCCTTCTTCTCGGGCGAAAGTACTTACTTGGGGGTGCGAGATGGGCTCATTTGTAGATTTGGCAAAGGCGTCGGAGGGCCTTGCGGGCGATGGCTTGGTAGGTGTCGGAGAAACGGAAACCAGTCGTGGTTGTACTCCATTCGTCGATGGCGAGGAGGTGATCTCGGCTCTTGGGGATGTAGACTGTGATTTCACAACGCGGGGTGCCACGCCCCGTGTACTCATGGCCTTCATACTCGGGACGCTTCGAGGATGCCAAGATGTTGCATGGTGGTGAAGAGAAGTTGGGGAAATCCGGGGGTGTAGATGCATTGGCTGCTAACCCAAGTGCTTAGGCCATTACGGCTATGGTTGGTGGTGGCTCTTCGTGAGTGGATGGCAAGGAGAGTGATGGCAGAGGGTAAAAGATGGATGCTAGCGATTGGAGCGGTTGGAGTGGGATGGTAATGAGGGCGGTGGTGCTGCTATTTTTATATAGTGGGACAAAGGTGATGGCTTCGAGAGAAGATTAGTCGATGCGGCATTGTGGCTATGGCGGGTGGTGGTGTGTGGTGGAAGGAATGGGAGTAAGTCTCCTGTATTCCTTGACCTTGCGATAGTGGTGTGGTCATGGGGAATTTGTGTGGTTTTGGCCGGTGGATTCCTATAGTCGAAAGCATTGTGTGTCTTCTCTATTGTCGGCGACTTTGCTTTTCGACATTCTTGTATGCTTCTAGGGCATCCGTTTGCTTCGGGCATAATTATCTTTTATGGGCTTGATGGTGTCTTCAATCACTTTGTGGTCTTCATTTTATCTTCTACTTGTGTTCTTTGGTCTTCGCTCGGCTTGTATTATCGCACTTTGGTTGCCACTTGAAACTGTTGTGTTGTCTTGATCGGCTTCAACGGTTGTGGTTCGGGGTCAAAGCATCGCCAGTTTTCGGCATTGAGGTGACAAAGATGTCGGCAATGTTACTGATCGTCGAATAATTGATAACAAGGGCGGCTGGCGTGTGGTGGCTGTAGGGAAGAAATTTCGCGTGGTGTGGTTCAGCGGCTTTCTGATCGTGGAGTCCTTTGTTGTCGTCGTGTTTCTCCCGGGTTAGTTCCTATTCTACTTGGACTAAAAGAGGTATGGGAGGGGAAAAGCACAAAGTGCGATAGGGATCTACCTAACTAAGGATTAGGGGAAAGCAAGCATTTTGGGTAGGGATAGACTTTGGGGTATCCTAGTAACACGGGTGTCTAGAAACAACACAAACTTACCGGTGTGAATCGTATGAAAAGTTAGTCACGGCCCGAACTAAGTTTGTATGAAACTTGTCTTATTACTTTCGTGACTTAAGGGGATCTTGATGCGTTTCGATCCTATCGAATTTTCCTTACATTTAATCACTATGAGTAGTAACTATGGAGAATTTTCCTTTAGGCTTGAAAAGAAATCGGGCATTATATTAAACAAACAAGCGTCAATAGTTCTCATCACGGGGCCAGTTCCATTGATGGTACATGGTCGCACCCTGCGTTGCAAAAGCTGCCATGATGATTATTGTGCGACTTTTTTACCTACTAGAGGCCTTGAAGCCTAGTCATCTATGGCTAGCGGCTTAACGCTTAGCAACTAATGCTAAGACATTGCTTGCACCACAAGCTTGCAAAAGGGATTGTGCTACTTCTTGCTTTGATTCGATTGTATGCCTTATGGAGACTTTTAAGGCTAGACTTGCATGCCACATTAGCACCCATTTAGGTATTAGGATGTTCGATGCATTTCGGTTGCATCTTTGGTTAGCACTTTCGACATTCCTTCTGTTGGGGGCTCTAAAGTTACGCATAAAGTTTGTTACGTACTTTTTGTACTTGGTCTTCATGATAACTCTCGATCTTAATATCGAGGGAAGACAAAAAGTACCCTAAGTACTTCGGCATCTCAGGGGAGTTGTAGAAACTCTCCTTTTAGTCGGGCGGTCGATTGAGGTCACCCTTACTAGTCCATTGCTACTAGAGGTTTCGATGCTAACATCGGTTCCGTAACATATGAACTATCATAGTAAAGGCGTACTTTCGCGGCAACAAGTTTAAAAGTAGTCATCCTTATGTGGAGTTAAAATTTACATTAACCCAAATTTCATCCTATGGACAAGCTCGCTCGATACCACTCTGTCACGCCCCACTTTTAATGGGTCGTTAATCCTGCGTGTTTTGCGCCGGGATCACGCATACAAACACGTCTATTAATAACTTGATTAATGGTAGCGGGAATTAATAGTAAACCGAGCTATCGGGTATAGGATGGAAAGGGACTTACGATGGCGACGAAGGGTCACCAAGTCGGGTTACAATATCGAGTCGGCCAACCGAGAAGCGGTGGATTAACTACGACACTTGTCCCGCCTCCAAAGCGGACTTGTGCACGGATGAAAACGGGCTTCAACGTCCTTCCTAAGCAAACATCTTACGAACTCCTACGATACGCCGATCTTCTACCTTGTCGTCGATCTTACCTTCACATGTGCCGATATCACGTAAAAATAGAGGGGTGAGTACAAACGTATTTCGGCAAGTCCCAAACCGGGGGTTGTAATTATTAAGGGTTTGGGCCCTAGCGAGTCTCTAAAAGCTGCTCTCGCTAGTTCGGGTTATCTCATGTCATCACTTCTTTGTCATGACACCACGAGGTTAGTCTTCATCAAGGTGTATATCTAATCATAGATGTTCGTCCTAGCACTTGCCCATTCCAAGGGCGTGGCTATTCGAATAGATTCAATTAACTCTGCGAGAGAGGTGTACAAGTTTCCCCACCACGATAGGCGTTGTCTTCACCATCATGACTTGGCTTAGATAGGCCTAACGAGATCCGTACCCGCTTGGGTGCTACCCTAGGTATATTGGTATAATCTTCACCACGACTTCCGAGGGGGTTGGAAGGACAACTGCGCGCCACCCTAAGATGACGCATCACCCTAGACAATATGGTGATACCAAATCACCCACGGCTTTGGTAATACCTAATTACCCAACCTATCTTTGTCAACACCACTCTCAATCTCGGATCATAAATATGTGCCTCTAGCAACGCTGCGCCACGCCCAAACACTTCGTGGAAGACCACTCAACATCCACGCCAGGGACATGGGGCCACTCTCCCCACATCTGCTCCCAATAGGTCGTTTGCTGCTCAGGCCACCTTGGATCCCAATTATACCTCAACCCAAGCGGGGTGTGAATCAAAGCCGCCCCATAAGCGGCGTGTGGCTAATGCGTAATATTATACTAGGTAGAAGGTCTATGAACCGGTCCTTAGGGGGGCGAGTATCTCTCGCGCAGGAACCCCTACATGGCCGATTCCGGCGTGGTATTTAGGCTCTACCGGACTACCACTACTCACCTCTTTTGTTGGTTAGGGTTCATTAGGCATTCTCATGTTTCTCTTGATCACAATGTATGGCGTAGATAACGTGGATGATTCGTCATCCGGCTTAGCTCCATAGCTACGTTATCGGGCTCACACCACTATTTACTAATCGATTTATTATTATCATCATCATTATATCATCATATTAAGGTCATGATTAAGGGGGGGGGTAAGGACTTGCACAGGAGGTTCTTACGAATCCAAGACAACGTCGAACGTCTCTAGCTTTCCTGGGGCCGGAAACTCCTAATGGTCGTTGGAAACTACTTGTATTTGGAGATAAACCCTAGCTTGAACTATGGCATACAAAACAAACATAGAACATTATGGTGGCAATGGGTTAGATTCATAGAGCTAGATTTTAGATGAATTATGGAAGTCGTTTCACGCGAAACGGAGTTAGTATGCATGAGATATGGAATTTATAATATTAATCCCTAATTAAACCATTAGGGTAATATTATAATATAATTTTATCATGTAATAAAATTGGAACTAATTACATGATAAAATTCTATAAATCAAATAATGAATTTACAAATTTTTCCGGGAATTTTTTCGACAAGGGAAAGCATACTTATAGTGTCTGTTAATGCGATTATGAATTGCAGCCGTAGCATTTACACTTGTGTACGTAAGCTGTGTCCACACTGCGTGGGTGCCACGTGGGTCTAGGTGAACTCCACGGTGGCTGCCGCGTGGGCGCCACGTGTGTGCGGGGATGCCCTAACGCCGTGGCGGTTGGGATAACGGGGCGGTGTCGCGGCGGCTTCCCTATTGGTGGAATCCTTGGCGGCGTCTTGGCGCGAACGGCGTCGCGGCGTTTCGAATCCCCGGCGTCAGATGCGGCGTCTCGCCGGAGAGTCGCGGAGTGGCCCATCTTTGCTCGGCTTCGCCCGTGGAGGGTCCACAGGACTCCTCACGCCCGGGGCCGGGTCGAGGTGGACGGTGGCGATGGGGGCGATGCTCGATCATGGTTGCGGCAGCCGGCGTGAGCTCCACGGCCAGCGATGCTGGCAGCGGTTCGGCTGTACACGAGAGGGCATATCCAAGGGGGAAAACGAAGGAGTGGAGCACGGGGAAACTTATCACCCGACCGGCCGCGGCCAAGATGATCCCTTCACGGAACGCCTAACCCTAGCTTCGGGCGCGGCGCTGCGGGTTGGGAAAAATGGCGCACGGCGATGAAGAGTGAGGGAAGAGGGAGACCGGGCGCGCATATGCGTCGATTCGCTCTAGGGCGGACTTTACCAAGTTGAGGGCGAGCTCGATTGATGACCGAGGGGTCTATTTATAGGCGCGGGTCGCGGCGGCCATGGTAGGGAGATATTTTCTCTCCTTGGCGGCGCATCTTTTCCGCAACCTTCCTCGTATGTCGTGGACGGGGATCGGTGCTCCATGAGCTGGGGCGGCCTGTGCTCACCTCGGGGCGTGAGCTGGTCGTCGAGTCGGCGTCGTCCCACGGGGCGGCTGTTGCCGCCATGGCGGAAAGCCGCCGCGTCCGGCCGTCGCCGCCATCGTGTCATTTGACTCGGCGCCACGTGCGTCTAGATGCTCTAGAGGCGCTTGCGCCGGTGGTGCTCGTGTCAGCCGCGCGAGGCCGGCTCGTCGCCTTGTCACATCGGGGACTATCCGCGGCGTACTGAAAGGTAAGTGCACGCTGCTGTGCAAAGTTGACTTGTCCTCCCGTGCGAGGGTTGCTAGCGGAAAGGACCGGGGACAGCTCGGCGGTGAGGCCCGCGGTGTCTTTGTCGGAGGTCGTCGCTGACGCCTCGGCATAGTGGAGCGCACGCGCGAGCGGGGGCGCTGATGTTCAGCGCCGGCACGGCGAGAGGAGGGAGAGCGGCCCGACTCACGGGTCCCACCCGTCGCGTGTGAGGTGAGGGAAGTCAGGGCCGGGCTAGCCCGGGCCTCGGTGGCCTGGTCTCGTGGCTAGGCCGGCCTACTCGGGTGGATGGGGAAGAGAGGAGGGAAGGGAGAGGCTATTTGGGCGGGCCGAGAGAAGGGGACGGGGAGGAATTGAGCACGTGAGCTTCTTTCCTTATTCTTTATTCTTTCTCTCCCATTTCTCTTTATTTCCCCAATTTCCATGTGTGTAACATATATACTATAATTACTTAAACAAGCACAACTATATCCCCATGATTTTCATTCATGAAAATATAATTTAATTGTACTTGTATAAATAACACCACATATGTGTGTACACACGTTTCCCCGGAGATTATTATTTCATGTGTAGTATATATATACTATAAATATTTCCACAAGCACACATATATTCTCGTGACTCTCATTGTCGAGAATATTTATTTGTTATGCTCATAAAAATATTAAATATATATATTTGGTACACACAAGTTTCGTATTTTATTCCCGAGAGATGATTTGTAAATCATTACTCATGCAACATTAAACTTCCATAACTAAAATCTAGAACTTACCTTGCACCTTTGGTCACCATAAGGTTCACAAGCAACAACAAGGAGACACCTAATTTTCTATATGATGACATGCAGGGTTTTCGAAAACAGGGTTTCGGTTTAGCGAAAAAAATAAATCAAGTTTTAGTTGTAATTAGAAAAAGTTCAAATTTTTAGTGAATTTTAAAATGATGCAAAAACACGGGTGTTCTGACCCTAGAGACTTGTCATTTGAGAGGGCTTTAATAATGCTATCAATTTCTTCATTGGAGAAAGGAACTTCCAAGGCATCTAAGCCTTCATTTCTCTGAATAAAGAAGCCAGGGTCAATAGAAAAAATGTTACCTTCAGAAGAGCCCAAACTCGATCTTGAAATCTTCCCATAGAAGGGACTCTTTTTCAGAGTGAGAGGAGACAAGATTCCCATCTCCAATCTCCAACTCACTAATGAGATTAATTCTATGCACGATGGTTGCATTGGCATGAAATAAATTGGTACCTGCATCACCAAATTTCACCCAATTGATGGCTCCTCTCTGTCTCGGTAGGCCTTCTGCTGATCAAGAAGTTTATGGAGGTGATCATTAAGCAATTTTTTGAAGTTCCATTCTTCAATGGTAAGGTCACGAAAATCCCCAATTAATTCAAGAAAGCATGAGGACATTCCTTGAAGTGTTGATCAAGCATTGCAAATTAATCTTTGAGCCATGCCACCGCCTCGGATATTTTCTCATGTTTTTCAATTTTCTTTGTCGAGCCATAGAACTATCGGGATGATGGCAGGGGGGGCACCGACTATCGACCACAATTCCCATAAACTGATCATTACACATCTAGAAATTTTCAAATCTAAACACCTTGCCTTTAGGGATAATCGTGGAAATGCTGACCACACATGGAGTGTGATCGAGGAAGGAGACATGTCCAAAGCTTTAGCATTTGCAGTCTTTGGGGAAAGATAGGGTCCATCCACAGGTTTAAGACCCAATCAATTTTCTCCGGGAGAGGGGGTGGGAAGTTGCATATTTGACAGGTAAACTTTCTTCCCAAAGAACACAATTTCATTAAGCCCCGGGAGCTGATAGCATCATTGAAAAGAAACATTTCATTAATATTTCCACCGGGCTTGTTCTGTCGTGAGTTTTCTAATCGGGTTAAAATCCCCAACAAGGAGCCAATCCACGAGTGTGGCATTTGGATATGTTTCAACCCAGTTTAAGAAGGTGATCTTCTCGGCATGCACACAAGGGCCATACACGGTGAGAACCCAAGAGGTACCATTGTGTCTTGAGGAAAATTCCATAGAAATACTGTAGATATTAGAGAAAAAAGCCTGACTCCATCGAAAAAAATCCCTTTCCGGGCAATTAAGATGCCCCGAAGCCCCCCACAAAAGGTAGAAATTCAAAAGGAGTCAAAAAGAGGGGGACGGATCGGTTTGACAAAACTAGCATCAACTACCTCCTTCTTGGTTTTCTGCAGACAAACAATGTCACAACCAGATGGGCAATCTTATTTTTCACATCATTCCACTTCCAAGATGCATTTATACCTCTGACATTCCAAGTCAAGACATTCCAACTTCTATTTAACTGATAGTTTGAGTTCATCAAAACATCCAGACAAAAGATCATAACAGAATCTCAAAACAACTGAGTTCACTGACACTAAGAGAAAAAATAAAAATAGAAGCCTAAGAGCTATCTTACATTTTCCTCCTCCTTAGAACCATCATGTGCTCTCTCCATCTTCTCTTTGTTCCCTTCTGGCTCATCCTGCATGGCCTCCTTCTCAGCTATCTTCCTTTTCTTCCCAATTGGTTGGCCTTTGCCCACCATCTTCAGATTGGCATCAGTCAGAAGTTCAGCATCCATACCACACTGCAAACCCAATTTTTTAATGATACTCACTGGAATGGTTGGGGGACAAATAGTACATTTTTTCACTGGGCAGCTACCCGGTTTAGTGCCTTTACTGAGATGCTGAATTCTAGTACTTCTCCTTACCTCAGTTTCATAGAGAGGAGCTTTTCTCCTACGTCTGGTCTGCTTGGGAGCTTGTGGAGTCACAAAGACCCCCACAGGAACAGCCTCCACCATGTGCGGGCGGTCATCAACGTGACGAGGGCAAAGTCTTAACCCGGTCGGGCTAGAGTACTCACCATGCACGGCCCTGGATGAGCCGCCGTGCGGACCCGATGGCGACATGGCTGGCCGCCTCGACCGCCACGCTCCGTCAATCTACGATCCGAAAGTGAGAAGGAAGAAGGTGGTATGCCCGTATGATTGATTGGGGCGGGTAGGTGTGGCAATTCACGGCGAGCGTAAAGGTGGAGGGCGTGTGGAAGATGCTTTGCGGCGCCCTTGGCGGCGGCGCCCCGCCTCCCCTAAGCCGCGGCGGGCTCCCTCCCTCCCCTCCTTCCTCGTCTCCTCGCTAAGCCTACTCCCTCCCCTCCCCGCTCTCATGGCCTCTCGGGACTTTTCGCTTGAACCTGGCCTCAGGTTCCATGATAAGATCCGGCGCACCCATGGTTTCCCGATCTCGTCCTGCATAGCTGACTCGTTCATTAGATCACCGGAAAATACTATGTTCTACAAATTAAATCCTGTTATGTGTTTGGACAAAACAAATTGAAGGATGAAAACAGATGACCAGTGTTAGAAATCAGCTCTTATATGTGGATTATCAGAACATCAAGAACACTCAGTTACTAGGATAGGAACACAAGAGGAGAGTTGCTATCTTTATTATTTACTTTCACTGATGTACATTTCATAGAGAATGACCTACTATTTATAAGAGATTGTGACTGGATGGGATCTCGCTACATTATGTGAATCACTCGACATTCTCAACCTCCTCATTAATTTGGCCACCACCAAAGTCTTCCTGTTCATACACTATTCTTAGTCTTGCTGAAGACTCGTGAAGACTTTGATTTTTCAACGACCAGGAGGCCGGGGAAGTGGACGTCTACGTCTGCACTTGTCTGTTTTGAGACCACTCTTTTAGGTACTGAGTGAGTGGGTTCATACACTGTCACTCGTTGGACCAGTCAATGCTTTGAAATTTTCTCACGCGTTGTGCCATTTTTAATTTGCAAAGCTTTCTGCTTGTGCACAAATTCAGAACTGCAGGATATATACGAGTGTCAGGCAAGCGTAGATCACGGCAAACCAAGTGCAATCAAGCTACTCCCCGTTCCAAATTGTAATTCACTTTAGCTTTTCTAGATACATTGATTTTATTATGCACCTAGTTATACACTATGTCTAGATACAACGATGCGTCATGGATTTAGAAAAGCCAAAGTGAACTACAATTTGGAACGGAGGGAGTAGTACTCAACCATGAAGATGCTCGAGTTCGAGGAGCTTCCAGTGAGCTCACCCACGCCGCGCACCCGCAGCACACGCTGAAGCTGGTGACCACTTCGACCGGGCGCCGCCCGTTCGGTCCGGCGGGTGCAAAGGAGCCCGGCAAGGACCAAGGGCATCGCTTCGGTCGCGGCGGCGGCGGCGGGCGCGACCTCTCCACATGGCCTGCGCGCTGGCGGCGCCGCCGACCCACCTCTCTTGACAGCTGACGCCCGGTTCCGAGCTCCTCCCGGGCGCCGCCGCCCGTCGACAAGGCGTTTCAGCAACGTAAGGGCTCCGGACTCGGACTCGGCATCGTCTACCACTGCTTCATAAGCGACCTGGACCTGCACCACCTGCGCCGCGCTCAAGATGGAGACCGGCGCCTTCCGGCTGACCACCGGTGGCCCAGCTCATCTCGCCGAAGCCCCCACGCCGCCGCCCGAGCACCACCACCGATCGTCGTCTGCGACCCGGGCGCCGACAAGCTCTGGGCGTACCCCATTTGGGGCTCTGGCCACGCGACGGGTACCTTCACCGTGCATGAAGAGGTTGCGTTCAGGCGGGCAACATGCCTACAAGGCCCGGCGTCCACGGCGGCTTCCGGAGGCGGCGTTGATGGCGATACGGGCAATGCGTAATAGCGCACCGGCGAGTTTACCGCGGCGTTAAGGTTATCGACTACGGGCATCCGCGGGCAAAACTTTTCAGTTCAACTTGGGGTACTTAAATTGTTACTAGTACTATAGTAACAAATATATATGGGGCTTGGCGTTTTTACCCCTACTTTCATGACCGTATGTGATTGTACCCCTTTTTTTAACTTTTGTCATTTTACCCCTACTTTTTGAAACGAAGACAAACTTTTTTCTGGTGCGGTTAACACCCCGTAACGGTGTTAACTTTTGGTGAAATAGACAATTTTACCCATGCGTTTTTGCCCCTATTTTTTTATGATTCTTGTGTTTTTACCCCTCATTTTGGATGACAATCTAGCAATTTTTGTACAACAATTTTACAAAATTTTGACAGCGTATTAACGAAATTTCAACAGCATTTCACTTGACAATACACACATGAACACAATCTGATATCACACAAACAACCTGAAAGCGTGCTGGATCCACATGTCGACGTATCGGACAACCTCATCGCCGTCCTCGTATCCATCGGCTTGTTGCATTTGGTTCGCATGTCTTTAGGATGCAGAAAAATTCTACCTTGACAACAACTGAATATGCAGCTATATCCTTAATTTTCAGACTTACGAAAACTATGTAAAGCGAGCATCGAAATAATTCAGACTTATATGCTTGGTTCCTTTTCAGATCTTGGTTGGGAGATCTTTCTCCAGGTAAGTTTTTTTTTAAGAATCGGATGGTAATTTTAAGAGGGAGCGGTCGCAAAGAGGAGCAGGCTGTTGACGAAGGTGCTGAATTCCGCCGCAGAGGGCCACCTACCGTCGTTGGAGATGCGCAGGGCGGTCATTGACTTGCAGAGGTCGCGCCAGAAGTGGGATGGGCGCCGCCGGCCCGTGGGATGGGCGCCGCCGGCCAACACCAGGGGTGCCGCCGACCGCCGCGCAGGGCGCCGCGAGCCCGCCCGGCCTCAGGAACCGCGTGGAGAGAGGAGGGGGGGGGAGCATCCAAGCACGGGAGGGAGGGTCGGCAGGGGAGACCGACGAGGAAGGGCCGCCGGCCGCCTTTGCTCCAAACCCTAGCTCGCGCGGTCGGGAAGAAAGGCCGTGTGGTCGCGGTCGGGAAGAAAGGAGCGCCCGTGGCTGTTCGTGTGCTCGCCCCTGCCTGATGGATCGATGGTGTGAGAATAGAAGGGCATGAGTGTCTTTTTCCCCTCTAGTTTCTTTTTAATTTACTTATTATTTTTCAGCTTTTAAACCATCTAATTGCCGACGGTGTTAAATGGAGGGTAAGCGGGAGCTCCGTTTTCAAAAAAAAGGGGTAAAAACGCAAAGTTAAAAAAGTAGGAGTAAAATCACATTTAGATCTTAAAATAGGTGTAAAAACACTAAAACCCCAATATATATTGCCGGCTGTGAATCAAGCCAACGACTACCCTGTTGTGTACCGTTGACTGCCACGTCGATGCGAAGTCTTTTTCAGGTACACATAGACATATATGTAAGTGTACCAGAAATGTGTTTCTACTTTTCATCATTAATCGGTATCTATGTATGTTTGCTCGATGGCTTCGGTTTACTTATATTGTCTTTAGCATTATTCATGTGCGGTTAAGATCATCGACACGGGCATTCGTTGGCAAAACTTTTTTCAGTTCAACTTTTGGGGTACTTAAATTGTTAGACTATCCGCACTCATATTCTTCTATTTACTCCATCTATACACCCTATTCGTACTTTCTCCGCACTCATCTATCCTTTATATCTCTACTTTATATACCAACTATTATCGATTGGGACCTACTTGTAAATTTATCTAACTATATCCATGTGAGATCTTGTTTTGAAGCATTTATTGAAATGAATTTAATGATGTAATCAAAATTTAATTTGGTTATCTAGTTTGTGAGTTATAATAATTATTTTAGTTTTGAAATAGTGGGCCCACCATTACCTCTCTCTCCTCACTCTCCCATGGGCGGCTTTACCATTGTAACTTCTGACAGCCAAATGAAATGAGCAGGAAACTGATATAGCCATTTTTTTAACACCAACTGATATAGCCATATTGGTAGAAAAGCTTAGAAGAAGGCTCTTACTTATCCTGAATTCACTATACGGATTTTACTGATTTCCGTGGGGAAAACGTTTCCCGTGAGCTAAGAGGATACAATCACGGGGAAATAACAAGATATCCCGTGAGCTCGGAGGAGACATCACGGGAAAGAAAATGCTCACGGGATACCTAATTTCCGTGATTGACTCCACGGGGAAATCCCTCGCCCCTTTCCCGTGAGGGTGTGCTCGAGGAAAGGGCGGCAGTGAGCCCGGGCCGCTCCGTCCCCCTCCGTCCACTCTTTCCCGTGCTTGCTCCGTCAACTCACGGGATACCTCTTTCCGTGAGCCCCATTTCCGTGGGCCAAAGCGGTGGGCCCTCGGCAAAGGGTGCCCTTTCCGTGAGAGGTTTACCCGCTCACGGAAAGAGGCTCACGGGATTTTTTTTTTTTTGGATTTTTCATCTCCAAACCTTTTTACGCACTTGTTTTATATCATATGGCACTCAAAATTAAAGTTTGGTGAGTTATTGACTTTATTTGACATATTTAGGTAATTAATCTCTTTTATGTGAATTTATGAAATGAGGCCAAATTTGAACTACAAGTGTTTCAATTATTTGAAAAAAATTAGTAGAAAATTTATATTCCTCATACTCAACACAATGTAAGACCTTGCACTTAAAAATAACGAAATCGGAACATCTTAATACGAAATCATGAGCGTTAATCCCGTTTCGAGTGGTTTAAAAATTCTAGAAAATAAACCGATGTGCAAAAAATCATGAAATTTGATAATATGTCATGATATCTTATGTCGAGGCTATGATAAAAAAATTGGGAGCGTTTGCATAAGTTGGCACGTATGATGTTCACAAGCTCCAACATCTACGTAGAAGTTTCATGTTTTCTTGAGAGTGATCTAGTGTGATCTCATATGGATGTGGGCGGTCAAGTTGTGATCCGCTCTGAAACTTTTTCTATATGTAAATGGACCTCGAGATAGTGTGTCATGTCTATTTTGAGATTTTTTTGCACTATTTTGGTAATTATTATAATTTTTTGTTATAGTGAAATAAATACAATTTTTTTTTAAAAAGAGATAGAACCACATGAAATAATGGCCCATTTTTCATGAAAGGATCAATTATGTATGGGTGAGTGTATGTGATAAGGTATTTTTGAAGTAAACTTCCTCAAAGTTTGAATATATATATGTTAGAAAAAGAAATGAGAAGGGTAAATTTAATTTTCGAAAACACCCTTTCCCGTGGCGACTTACGGGGGAAAGAGGTGCCTTTCCGTGATCCCGCCATACTAATTGTTGGTATTTATTAAGTGCAAAAAGAATATAAAAGGGGTTCGCAAGCCGCGAGAATAAAAATACCATTGTAGCTTTTACGGGAGTATTCAGTATATCGTTATTTATATTTTCCACGGGGAAGCAAGGGTAAAGACTATGATAAATCAAAATCATGTATCTACTAACTTAATATACCAACTAAACTAAAGTGAGGGGGTAAATAATGTATATGATATGCATGATAATTAATAGCATTTAACGAGGAGAATATTATAATATAGAGTAGATAACTAGGTCGAGAGGACAACGGGAGAGATCTAGGTTCTGAATACTTCTCTAGTACTTTGGTTCTATGATAACAATTATTCTAATACACTTTGGAGCAGCGGTACCGTCCCGATCCTCTAAAAAAGACGGGGAAAGGGTGATCGGGGGAAGGCGCTAAAAAGCTCTGAAACACCAACCCGAGCGTGGTGGATTACAAAGACCGACAGGCTGTCACCCCCAGGGCTACCACAACTAACCGTGGGATTGGCGCAACCTCGGGTAACCTATAGCCTAGACACCACGCCTACACTATAAATTACTACTCTAGCTACCTAGCATAACTAGAGCCCTCAATACGGCGGAGATCCCATGCAATAGTATAATAACTATATCAATAACATGAAAGGCATAAAAGTACTAGAAAAAGATATATCTAATTATGGCATAAAGTCTAATAGAGTTGAGATACAAAGATATACCGTAGAGCGAAGACTTCTCGAGGCAAACGCGAGTTCCGCTCTCCCTAACTCTCTACTAGATCTATTCTATTACATTGTAGCTTTCTAATCTAATTCTCTAATATTAACGAGAGAGACCATCCATTCATGGGACAACTCTCAAGTCAATACGGTACACAGCTCCTAGGGGTGTAGGGTTACATATATAGGGGGTCTCTCGGCCTCCCTCCACCTTTAGCAAGCAATATGGTACTAATCTTCATGTATCTCGTGCTTTTAACCGACGCCCTCGGATCAAAACCGACATCAAACGGCCGGATTAGATTGCGTCTTAGAGGCGGTGGAGGAACGTTCGAAACAGGGACAACTTGGGGGGCCAAGCCGGGGCCGATCGGCGATATTTAGACGATCGGCCCGAGGGTGGGTCCCACCACGGGCCCGCGACTTTGGCGTCGTGGCTTCCGGAGTCTTCTAGATGATGTTTTCTTGGGTGTTAAGCTTCGTTCACGTCGGGTGTATTCCGGAGCCTTCTAGTCTTGTTTAGAGTTGGATTACGTTCGTCACGCCCCGTCGTATGACACGCTAATTACGGTGTTTTTTTCGTTAAGTCCCCACGCAAATCACAACTTTACCAAAACTCTTGGAAATCATTAGTATAAACCCTAATAAGGTTATCTAATTATATTTTAGTCCTTTTCCATGTTTAGTTGACAATTAAAATGTATAACGTTAACATGTGTCAACAAACTCCCCAAGCTTACCCTTTGCTAGTCCCTAGCAAAGCTATATGCTATAGCGAGGATCGGGGAGTTGCTACTACGGCTTTCATACCTCGGAAGCACTATGTTTATCGAGAAATAAATTCTCCTCTTAACCAGATTACTCTCTCATACCTTTTACCATGGGGCGTAGCCTTTTTCACGAATCATAAGCGAGATAAAACAATCAAGTTAAGTACCATGTCTCAAGTTCTTTGATCAACTATCATCTGGGGTTTTGCAATATTTTTCAAAAGAAACTCAAAGATCCTATGTATGACCCTCTTAAGTAGATGGTGGTAGTGGAATTACACATGTGGTAGGACATACATGATAGTGGAGAAGTGGATAAGGATGAAAGGTAGTAAATAGCCACGAGCCCTTTTTTTAGTATTTTTCTTCTCAAGCATCTTGGACTACATCTCTCTTTCTAAAATTGCTAGGACACGGGGGGGCTGTCCATTCTTGGAGAGGTGGGCTTTGCCCCGAGACTTGTGTCCATTTTTCTCTCTCCTTAGAGATGTGGGCCCTACTCACCCTCGGACACGTGTCCATTATTCATCTCTAAATATATTTTTTTTATTATTAGGGAAGTAGGCCCCTTTCGCCTAGTATGACTTTTTTGTCAGTTACTCTCCCTCTCTCGGCTCACTTTTCTCTCTAAATATTTATTTTTCTTTTTCTCTCTTTTTTTTTTTTTTCGAATGTAGCCCAGCCTCTATAAAAACACGAGAGAGAGACATATCAAAGATTGCAAGAGTTTTTATTTTTATAATTATGGCTAACGGCTTGATGGAATATGGGAATGCGTACTTCGAGTTAGAAGCGTATTTTAGTGGAGTGGGATGATCTTGATGCGAATGATAAACTTTTAAGGGTCATAGCTAAGGAACTCATCATGTAATTTTTTTATAATTTTCAAAGATAAAAACTAGGGATCAAATATCTCTAGGAATATGATAGATAGTAGCTCAACTTTTCATGTACTTTTATCCTTTAAAGCTAAGACTCAGATTAAGCATGTGCTTCCCACAGTGTTGGTTTTAGAGCAAATTAAGCATTTAAAGTTTTGGGAGAATCTAAGTCCAAAGTGTAAGCACTTTTAAGAGGAATTAAGGCGGAACAACTATTCATCATTTCCTTACATAGGGATCATCTTCAGCGTTAGTTTTATTCTAGCAAGCATAATTAAGCACACTTATCTATTTATTTATTTATAGCTAACATAAAGATCAAACTATATATATAACTTAAACTTTTTATCTAGTTTTCTATAGTTATGCATCTTTTTATATCTTTTCAACAAAACAAACTAGTAGTAAATAAGGTAAAGGATAAGAGTACTTACGGATAATGGGGTTGCACTCCCCAAAATTTGGATCTTGACATAGTCTTCAATGTTCTTGATGGTTGGAAGTAGAGGTAGATAGTGATGGTGGTGATTGATCTTCTTTAACGCTAGACACCATATGTGTCATGTCTCTCTTCCTTGGGATCATGTCTTTGTTGTTCTTATGGCTTGTAGCTTTGTCCATCCACTTCCTTAGAGTGATTACTTTTTTGTGGCGTGTTGTATGACACTCTTCTTCACAATTCTTTCTGCAAAATATTAGTGGACACATACCCGAGAGAATATACAACATGGTTGAAACAGGGGTTGTTGTCCATAAGATCTTATCTATGCTAATGAAAAAGGTGGTTCTTTGATTACTCTTAGCACAGATTTTTATTTATCAAGTCTTGTAACTCATTTTATTTGTAGCTGCACTCTAGCATGTGGATCGGTCTTGAAGGTAACATGTAGCAAAAGATAGAGTGAATGATATTTGATACTTACAATTCTTCCATAAATGATGAATGAATCGAAGTCTCCTTTTGCACAAAGTTTAGAGTTCATCGTATGCCTTACTTCATCTCGATCTAAGCTCATCTCTTGACTTACCCGAATTGGATTTAAGAGTTTTCTGAGGGGGTTAGTCGAACACAATAACCAATGTCTACACAAGCAATACTTAGTTCAATAACCAAACTAGACTCCATGTCTAATTTAATTAAGGAAGACTATTTAACCTAAGCACCACGCTTAATTTAAAAGCCTTTGGAAGCCCAATGGTAGAACTTCCAAACCAAAACTTACTATAGCAAACAAAGGTAGCATGAAAGCATCACTATAGAGATGTAAACAAATATGAAAGAGTATGATCATGGTGAGTTTTTTTTTTTTTTTTTTTTTTAGATGCAAACATGAATGGAGTCAATGAACTAAACATGCAATGGATCTACTCGAGAAAACATAAACTAAGCGAGTGAATGCATGAGTTGATTAAGTAAACATGCAATGCAAGAAATTAAATGATAACTACTTAGTTAATTTATAATCAAAATTATCTCACTTTTTAATCATACTTACCATAGTGTGCAGCTTCTATATGCGTCACTTGAGATGTATGTATTGAATTCTTGTGACGGCGACTTCTTCTTCCATCTATACATGGTTAGAATAATATATATATATATTTAAATACATACCTTGAGATAGCAGGGTTCCAATGGTGATGAATCTTGATTGAGCAGGCACCACGAGTTCTTCAATCAATGTGGAATCTTGTGGGAAGATCGCATAGCGACATCTTTTGTCTGTCTATTCCACAATTCAACGAGAACAAGGATAATCCTACTAAAGCTAGTTAATACACTAAATTAGCAGATATCAAGATCATTATCAAAATCTTTTCGCCAATTGCTTCCCCTAACAGCGGCCAAAAAAGCTTGTTGGTATTTATTAAGTGCAAAAAAAAGAATATAAAGGGGTTCATAGCGCCGCAGAATAAAAAATACCATTGTAGCTTTTACCCAGGGAGTATTCAGAGTATCGTTATTTATATTTTCCATAGGGAAGCAAGGGTAAAGACTATGATAAATCAAAATCATGTATCTACTAACTTAATATACCAACTAAACTAAAGTGAGGGGGTAAATAATGTATATGATATGCATGATAATTAATAGCATTTAACGAGGAGAATATTATAATATAGAGTAGATAACTAGGTCGAGAGGACAACGGGAGAGATCTAGGTTCTGAATACTTCTCTAGTACTTTGGTTCTATGATAACAATTATTCTAATACACTTTGGAGCAGCGGTACCGCCCCGATCCTCGAAAAAAGGCGGGAAAGGGGTGATCGGGGAAGGCCGCCAAAAGCTCTCTGAAACACCAACCCGACGTGGTGGATTACAAAAGACGGCGGTTTTGTCACCCACAGGGCTACCACAACTAAGTGGGATTGGGCGCAACCTCGGGTAACCTATAGCCTAGACACCACGCCTACACTATAAATTACTACTCTAGCTACCTAGCATAACTAGAGCCCTCAATACGGCGGAGATCCCATGCAATAGTATAATAACTATATCAATAACATGAAAGGCATAAAAGTACTAGAAAAGATATATCTAATTATGGCATAAAGTCTAATAGAGTTGAGATACAAAGATATACGGAAACGCTGAAGACTTCTCCGAACCCAAACGATTTCGCTCTCCCTAACTCTCTACTAGATCTATTCTATTACATTGTAGCTTTCTAATCTAATTCTCTAATATTAACGAGAGAGAGACCATCCATTCATGGGACAACTCTCAAGTCAATCGGTACTGGCTCCTAGGGGTGTAGGGTTACATATATAGGGGTCTCCCGGCCTCCCTCCACCTTTAGCAAGCAATATGGTACTAATCTTCATGTATCTCGTGCTTTAACCGACGCCCTCGAGATCAAACCGACATCAAGCGACCGGATTAGATTGCGTCTTAGAGGCGGTGGAGGAACGTTACGGAAACTTGAGGAGGGACAACTTGGGGGGCCAAGCCGGCCGATCGGCCTAATATTTGGGCCGATCGGCCCGTGGTGGGTCCCACCACGGGGGTATGACAGCGTCGTGGCCCACGGAGTCTTCTAGATGATGTTTTCTTGGGTGTTAAGCTTCGTTCACGTCGGGTGTATTTCGGAGCCTTCTAGTCTTGTTTTGGAGTTGGATTGCGTTACGTCACGTCCGTCGTATGACACGCTAATTACGTGTGTTTTTACGTTAAGTCCTCGCAAATCACAACTTTACCAAAACTCATGGAAATCATTAGTATAAACCCCTAATAAGGTTATCTAATTATATTTTAGTCCTTTTCCATGTTTAGTTGACAATTAAAAGTATCGTTAACATGTGTCAACACTAATCACGGGGGAAAGGGGGTGGGTGGGACCCGCGTATCCGGTGTCTTCGGTTGAAATTTAAAAAGTGAGATTTCCGTGATGGATGGGAGGATCACGGGAAAGGAGGCTCCTTTCCGTGATCCTCCCGGATCCATCACGCGAAATCTCAAAACCACAGTCAACCAGGCGGCTCGGCTCCCCCCCTCTCTCACACTCTCACACTCCACACACACGCCCGGCCGCCGCCCGCGCCCGTGCCGCCGGCAGCGGGGCCGCCCGGCCGCGCCCGCCGCCGCCCCGGCGCCCGACCGCCCGCCGCGCCCGGCGCGCCGCGCCGCGCCGCCCGGCCCCGACGTGCCGCCCCCGCCCGGCGCCGCCGGCCGCGACCACGCCCGGCGGCTGCCCCGGCGGCAGCTCCCTGTGGCGCCCGACCCGGGCGGGAAGGAGTAAGTGGGGAGGGGGGGGGGGGGGGAGGAAGGAAGAGGAGGAGGGAGAAGGGAGGAGGGAGGGGAGGAAGGAGGAAGTAGGGAGGAGGAGGAGGAAGGAAGAGGAGGAGGGAGGAGGAGGAGGAGGAGGAGGAGAAGGAGGAGGAAGGAAGAGGAGGAGAAGGAGGAGGAGGAAGGAAGAGGAGGAGGAGGGAGGAGGACCGCCGCCGTCGTCCCGCCAGACGTTCCCGACGCCGTGCGCCAAGCACACCTTGCACCATTGCCGCCGCCAACGGCCCTGTTGTTGTGAGTTCGTCCGTCCGCCAGGCCATCGCCGCCGTCGTGCTCAATGTTATTGTCGGCCATCGTGCCCTGAATGTGATTGTCGGCCATCGTGCCGTGTGTTTTGTTTGCGGGTATTGGAAACCTCCGTGCGAGGAGGTTATGTCGAAATTTTGAACTTATCCCTTTGGTTCTTTTTATGCGAGGAGGAACCTCCGAGCCGAAGTCGCTTGTCGAAGGCGGAGTCCTTAGCGCCACGATCTTCTTCCACCACGACCCTAGGTATATCCCTTCCTTCCGTGCCATGGTCGTAGCTAGATTGCGTAGCTTCGGTTAGGCGTCTCCGTTCGAAAGAGATACGGTTGGAAGTATGCGGATCCTGCATACCTATAACCATATCATTTGAATTGTCCACGTTTTGGACAGCCAAGGATGCATAGATGAGGTCGTTCCATGCTCCACTCTATGCGATTCGAGTTTGGCGGCATCTCCCGTTGTTCTTGAATACGGCTCCCCCCTCTCGGGGAGGGCGTGTATTCGGAGGAAACGGAAAGTCTTGCGAATTTGTCTCGGAATAAGTGGAGCATGAACTCTGACTCATCTACGCATCCTCGGTGGGATAGGACCTATCTTCACCTACTAGATGGTAGGATCGTTGTGTAGATACCTTTGCATTCTAATATTCTCATTTGAAATGATAGAGAATGGATGACCGTCGTGGATATACGATGGCTGGAGGAGTTTTGGAGATTATGACCACGAATGGGTTAGGAAGAGCGGTGCTTTCGTTGAGAAGGCATTTGAGAATGCTCGAGGTGCGAGTAACGTTTGGTGTCCATGCAAGAATTGTGACAATAAAAAAAGGCAAAGTAAGGAGGACATGTCTAAACATCTTCCCAAGTTTGGATGGGACGGATGGCTATACGCGGTGGGTCTTCCATGATGGCGGGCGTATGAGAGACGAGGTCGTGAGGCAACGCGATCGGCGATCTTGCTTACGATGCGGGATAGGAGACATGGTAGATGACTTTCATGCGGAAACTTTGAGCAAGGACTTGGGGATGAGGGGAGGAGGAGCGGAAGAAACCGCAAAAGGCCTATTATAACATGTTGGAGGCGGCACAAAAACCCCTTCATGACTATTGTGAGGTCTCCAAACTAGATGCCATTTCACGCCTTATGGACTTGAAGGCCCGATGCAATATTAGTCGAGGCGGCTTCACCGACATGTTGGCGGTCTTTGGGGGCTTGCTTCCCGCAAGGTCACGTCTTTGCCAAAAAAAAGAACATGTACGCAGTCGGAAAAAAGTCCTCAAGGTACTCAAGTTGCCTTACGGCGGATACATGCTTGTGAGAGCGGGTGCGTCTTATTTAGGAAAGACTACAAAGATGATACACACCGTCCAAAGTGTAAATCCTCGAGGTTCATAGAGGTAGACCCGGTGAAGACGGTGAGAAGAGGCGACTTAAGATCCCCGTGAAAATCCTACGGTACCTTCCCTTTGCACCTAGGTTACAACGGATGTACATGGCCAGGAGAGTGCGTAAAGCAGATGACATGGCACAAAGATGGGCGTCGCTACAATCCGAGATAAGATGGTACACCCATCCGATGCGAAGCATGGACCCATTTTAACAATATTCATCGACAAAGCTATGGATGCTCGTAATGTGCGTGTTCTTGCGGCGGCAAATGAATGGGTTCAATCCTTATGGAATGATGGCTGCCCCATACACTTGTTGGCTTTGTATTCGTTATCCCGGCGAATCTCCCTCGGGCGTCGCTTTCAACGAGAAGAATATTCTTTTGTCTTTGATAATTCTGGCAAAATGGGTGTGTTCTTAGAGCCCGTGATTGATGAATTGATCAAAGGTTGGAATGAAGGGTTTTGGACGTCGAGCCGAGCTTTGAAGAGAAATTTCGGGGATATGCGTGTGGTACCACTACTCCCCTGCATGATTTCTTGGCGTATGGGATATTACGTGGGCTGGTGTGTGCACGGCAAGTTCCCTTGCCCGGTATGCAAGGCGGTTTGTAAGGTTCACTGGTTGAAGAAGGGTGGCAAGTATTACTGCGTTCGACAAGCATCGGCAGTTCCTCCCTCGACCATGCATTCGAGGCTAGACAAGAAGAACTTTATGAAAGGTCTCCAAATTCGGACCCAAAACCGGAGATGATGACATGGCGAGAGGTGCGTGCTCAAGTGGAGACTCTTGTGTGGTGATGAAAATGGTGTCTTTGTGGGTTATGCGAGGATCATGCATGGACTCACAAGTCGGGATTAGAGAGGCTCCCCTATTATGATGACCTTCTTCCACATAACCTTGATTTAATGCATCTTGAAAAGAACATCGCCAAGTATTTTCTTGGAACATTCATGGAAACGGCCAAGTCAAAGGACAACGTTAAGGCTAGAGTTGATCTGGCGAGTTGTGTGACAGACCGAAGCAAGAAATGAAGCCTCCTAGTAATGGCAAGAGATGGAAAAAACCTAAGGCCGATTACGTGTTGAGCGAGGCCCCAAAGAAGGGAAATCTTGCAATGGTTTCGGAAATTAATGTTTCTGATGGGTATGCGGCAAATCGAGGAGGGAGTGAACTTATCTACTATGCGAATCAATGGGCTCAAGAGTCATGACTACCACATATGGATGGGGCGGCTTCTTCCGGTGATGCTTGAGGCTATGTCCCCGATCATGTCCGGCATGTGATGGCGAGTTGAGCAATTTCTTTCGGCGACTTTGTGCTAAAGAGGTATCTCGGACCATACTAGAAGAAATGGAAACATTGGCTTTTTGTGTTGGTGCGTAAGTTGGAGAAGATATTTCCGCCCGGGCTTCTTCGTTCGATGGTACATTTGATTTTGCACCTTCCATATGAGGCTAGGGTTGGTGGCCCCTTGCGGTTTCGTTGGTGCTATGCTATTGAGAGAGTTACGAAGCATGTTGGGCCCATTTGTAAAAATAAGTGTAAGATTGAGGGTTCCATCGCGAAGCAAAGGTTCGGAGGGAGGTGTCGAGACTTCACATCAAAATACTATGGTGACAACCTTCTAGCTCGCATTATCCACCCCCCTCGTTACAATCTTTGATGAAAATGAATCAACCCTCGGCCTTTTCCAAGGAGAACTAGGGCGTGCAAGTGGTTCAAAAATAAAGATGTTGACAAATTGAGTGGATCGGTATAATGAATTTTATACTTTTCAACTTTGGGACGAAGTGCTTCCTTACATACAGTAAGTCACAACTCTAAGCATAGAAACTACTTGTCTTCTAGTACTTAATATCCCGCATCCTACCCTTTTGTCTCTCGTTTGTATAGGAAATTTAAAGGCAATTACGGCGTCAGCGAGCGTCGCTGAAGCACATGAATTGGATGCCCTGCTTAGGCGGGGGTGGCGGCAATGGAAAACCCGAGTTCATTAGTTGGTTCAAAGCGCCGGTCTTGTCAATTCGTGTTAAATAACATCTCGTTTGATATGCTAACGAAGTGTCTCATTTCATTTATCTGCTTGAGCTTGCGAGGCACGGACCGATCGGGTATGCACCCGAGCTCATACAGGTTGCCAATGGCTTTGAGACAAGGGTTAGGTCATTTACGGTTATGGCGTGAATGGATATTGGTACCACACAACTAGCTATGGCGAGAATCGACCAAACCGAAAAACCACAAATACCGGAGTTTTCACTAAAGGTGATGATGGAACTAGCACCAAAGGTTATTATGGAAGAATTGAAGAAATATACGAGCTCCATTTCCCCGGCTCTAAGCGGCTTGCTCTGTCGTGTTTAAGTGCCATTGGTTCGATCTGAAATAACAAATTCGGACCTCGAACAACTTGGGATTGTTCGGATTCGACAAGATTCACGAGATGGGAGGAGATGATGTCTACATTGTGGCTCAACATGCCACACAAGTTTATTATCTCCCATGGTGTTGCCGGGGACGACGGCGGCTTAAGGGTTGGGATGTTGTGCGAAGGTATTGCCACACGGTAGACTACCTTTGCCAAACGAGGGGACGATTACCATTTTAATGCAAACACATATGAGGGAGAGTTCTTCCAAGAAGATGGGCTACAAGGTAAATTTGTGATAGAAATAACCGGGCCCAACGAAATGGAAGTAGACAATGAAAGTGTTGTTGATGATGATGAGGGCGAGGAGGTTCGAGATGCGAAGGACTTACGATTACTTGAAAAATTACTTAAGGACAAATGCGGTGTTGGCGTCGTTCCTCCTCCTATGGATCCTGCCAATCTTCATATGTTGGAAAGCGTAGACATGGATGATAGTGATCATGAGGATTATGATCCGGCGGTCTTGAAAATCGTGATAGGGATGAAGATTATTTCTAATACATGTAATACTATGCATCTCTTCATAATTATGTTCGATTATTGATTATTCATCTCTTTATAACTATGTTCTATTTAATTTTGCATTTTTACTAATTATGTACATCTAATTGATTTTTCATCTATTCATAACTATGCAGGTCATTCAAAAGATGTCTCGAAGCGAATGTCTTGAAGAAAATCAGCGAGAAAATTCAAAAGTGTTGCCTCGCTAGGGCAATCGCAAAGCAGGGGGGCGTCGAGCCACGGGGTAGGGCGAGAGGCGGGCGTCGTGCTCCCGACCACCATCGCCACCACCCGGTGGTGCGCGAGGAGGAGGGAGGAGGAGGAGGAGGAGGAGGGGAGGGCGAGGACCTCTCGGCGTCGCGGAACACGCGGACCTCTCGGCGTCGCACCACGCCGACCACTCGGCGCCGCACCACGCCGACCCCTCGGCGTCGCACCACGGGGAGGGGACTAGCGGGGGGTGCGGGAGGGGTTCCTCGGGAGGGGGTTCCTCTTCCTCTACTCGGAGGCGTGTCTACTGCGAGGCCCCTCGGACTCCCGGATCGTCACCCTCGTGAGGGCGAAACCCGACCATAAGACCAACACAACCAAGGTAATTTACTTTACACTTTAGCACTACTTTCTTATTTTTCGGGTTTCAAAATCGTAATAGGAACTAATAGTTATTCTTGATCATTTGGGCGGGGGGTTTTGTTGTCACCGTGAACTCGGTTCAAGGATGCCTTCCGCCCGGCATTCTTGGTATTACGGTGAGGAAGCACTACCACTGGCCTTGTTAAAATCGACGGAGAAGAGTATCTGTCACGTCGTTCCACCCGATCTGCGGACTTTACGGACAACTATGATGAGGATGGCATAAAATATGCTAACAAGGCCATTCGTGTGGTCAAAGAGTTTTGGGTAAGTCTATGTCGCCTTTGTACAAATACATCGCTCCAAATTCTAATGTTAGAAATAATGACTTATTACATTGCTTCTATGTGCGAGAAATACTTCAAGTGCGAGGAGGGATACGAGGGGGGGCGGAGGAAGTGGCTCTAAACGCTGTTTCAAGCATGTGGCGGACATGTGGTGCGAGGCACGTGGCCGGGCCGTCGGGGCGTGGTGGTGCAGCTAAAGGAGAACAGAAGGCTCGAAAAGCACGAATGGAAAACGCTGAATCGACCAAAGAACAAACATGGAGGTAAATTATATTGAATGCTCATACTAAGTTTAATTATGCTTAATGTGATTTTTATAATCACGTGTTATACTTTGGTATCTTGTAGGTCATTCGGGGTGGTGCTTGTTGCATAGGTGTTCTTTGGGAGCTTGGTGGACAAGTGGGTCGTCTGAGGACTATCGGGAGACCCACAGCGAGTACCGGGAGCGGCGTGCCATGATGCAGTGTACCACACCATCAAGGCAACATTAATCTCGCGACCTACCAAGCTAGATATGTAAGTGTTATCAATTCTTATTTTTCGATGTGCAACTCAATACTTTCTTACCATTGTAGCTACTTTTCTTCTTCTCACGGGGAGGCGGACACATGGCACGCCAATCGGCTCGCTCGAGGCCTTTGCTAACTCCCACACGGGCGGGTATAAAGATCCCAGCGGTCGTCTTCAACCACGAGGCTGGGCCCGAAGCCTACACCAACCCGACCGCCTACGAGAAGATCGGTGGGTACACGAAGTCGCGAGGGAGGTGTATGGAGAAAGCTTCGATCCCAGCGACCCCACGACATTGAGGGGGACATCGCCATGATCGCCGGAGGAGGCAAAAGCACGAGGCGGTACTATATAGGTGATAGTGTTATCAACCCGCACAACACAAAGAGGCTATCGAGCTCCGAGCACGCTCGGGAGGCCCGGTGATCTGCGGCGGCCAACCACTTACCGAGGCTCTGGTCTCGGACTTGAGGTTTATATATTTTTATTTAAGGTTCATTTATCGTTGAATACTATTTCTCCGTGTTCTAACTTTGTGTTGAAATAGGCCCCGGATAGAGGGAAGAGAGGAAGCGACGGGAGGAGGCGAGGGGAGAGGGAGCGGGCAAGGGCTCTCGCGAGCAAGAGAGGGCTCGAAAGCGGAGCAAGAGAGGGCGGAGCAGCACCAGAAGAGCATGGAAGCTCTCTAGCGTACCTCCGGCGTGTTGGTGGCGAGGTTGGTGTGCAGGCGCCACGGAGATCGCCGCCCCGCCACCGCCCGTCTTCGTCCCACCGCCCGTCGTCGTCCCACCGCCCGTGTACGGTCGGCCGTCGATCTTCCCTCCACCGCATGGAGCCTCTCCTGTGAGTTTGTCTCCGTAACTCGAAATATGCATATATGAATGTGAATGGATATGATATGAAGTTTTTGAATGCACCATGAGATGTGCACGTGGACATGTGGTTGTCGGCCATCGAGCCGTTGTTTTCTTTGAGGTTGGAAAGCCCTCCGTGCGAGGGGAGGTGCTGCCGAAATTTCTAACTATTTCTCTTCTTTTTTTTCAAGTTAATAGATTCTACCTTCAATTTTTGTCTCACAAATTTCTAACTATTTATCTTTGCCTACGTGCAGGGAAAAATTCTCATGCCTCGAACCCAACTCGAGCCAATCTCAACCGGACCCTTGGGAACACGCTGCGGAAGATTGGAGGCCGTGGCCGTAAATTTGTCATGATTTAGGTTGAAAACTTGTGCACTTGAACTTGTGAACTTCGATTTTATGTGAGTTTGTGAACTTATGGTTGCACTCATGGACATGTGGTTGAACTTGTGACTTTGTTGGATGTTATGTAATATATATGTGGTATTATGGATTTATCGAGCTATATTTGTGATATATGCAATCTGTGCTATGTATATATATATAATATATATATATATATATATATATATATATATATATATATATATATTTATCTCTGTCATTTATGTGCTGGAACAAAAAAAAAAAAAAAAAAAAGGTCCATTTCCGTGAGTAGCTCACGGGATATTTCCAAACCTTTCCCGTGAGGAGTGGCGGCTCACGGGATATCGCCAAACATATCCCGTGAAAACGGCTCACCGGAAAAGCCTAGATATCCCGTGAGCCGCACCGTTACGCTCACGGGATATCTCTCGAGAACCCCGTTCCACGCCACGAGGCCACGTAGGCCAAATAACGGGGTTTTACTCCTCCCCGTTGACGGCGCCAACCCCCACCCCTGTTAAAGGTATCCCGTGAGCTTTGTGGATCACGGGGAAAGGATATCCCGTGAACGTGGTCGGTGTTCACGGGATATCCTTATTTCCCGCTGCGTTCGTTCCGTCAGCGATATCCCGGGTGTTACCCCGGGATATCCTTTCCGTGATTAGAAGGGCCTTTCCGTGAGCTTCGTGCTCACGGGATATCCCCGTATCCGGTAGTGATTGACAGCGGTAGACAGGATTATGGAGGTCTTCCCTCTTTGTTTGTTGATGAACCGGAGAACTGTAAAGCGCTGATTTATTTGTGTCGTTGTCTGGATGATGCAGCAATAACAACGGATGAATGCATCATGCATGGCAGAGTTGGCACTGAACTAGTGTAGAATAGGACTCCATTGATGAATATCTGTCATGGTCATTTGACTTAGTATGTTGAGCATTGTTCTTCTGCACTCCAAAATCATGACAGGCCTAAATCTGTCATTTGCACTCTAAAATCATGACAGAGTGAGATCATCATGCAGTAACTGATGTTTTGTTTACTGGATCGTCATTCATGATATCTTGAGATTGACTTAGCATACAGATCAAAGGCATTCACTAGCGGACCTCATGTCCTTTCAGCTATATTATGTTGTGTTTTTTTTTTAGTACTATGGTTTGTTGATCTGTTACCATAATTGCTTCTACTTGCTGTAGTCTCCCACTGCATTTCATATCTGTGATGGTCGAGCAGTCCATCAGGATATGGCATGTCGTCAAGTGCTATCAAGACAAAGTATTTGGTTTCCTCTATACTGCTAGCTGTTTACCAAATTCCTTTGTCTTGTATGGCAACAACACGCTGTTCTGTTACCCCAATTTCATTGGTTATTCTCATTTCTGATACTGGTACTGATACTGATACTGATGATGTTCGTTCCAATTTCGCCATGTCATTTCTAATCCTATCCCGCATTGGTTCTATATATAGTTAAGACTAGTTTTTGCCAAAATAACAATGTTTGTTTTGGAACTAATTGGATGTCAAGTTCAGTTCATTATTTTTAGATCCATATGCATTTCAAGTCTGATAACTATATCTGAATATCAGAATAACCGGGTACCTGTCCAGCTTGTTACTTGTTTTTCATAACCCAAACTGTTGGTGTCTCTACATAACTGAAATGAACATATCAAGCAACTTTTGTATGCCGTTTATCTGGGACATCCAGTCTGGGCCTTGACTTTTCCAAGGTCCTTCGACCTGAATCTATTTGGCATAGTTTGGGCAAACTTGTAGAGACACATTGTTGAGGTTGACAGTACTATATTAGGCCTGTCACCTACACAGGTAACAGCAGCACCAATACTCTGCCTGATGATGTCGTGCTCAGAGACAAGAAGCGGAGGAGCAAGCCCAATCCCAGGGTGAGCGGGCCAGATTGGGTGTGAAGATTATTATTGGGCTTTCCATTACGTTTCTAGTCGTTCTTTCTGTTTCGTAAGCCCATGAACGGGTGAAGGGTGACAGCTGTATGCTCCCCTATGTAATTGCTGGTGAATGGAGAAGACAACTCGAACTTGAACTGGTAGTTGAAACCGAGCCGTAGCGGCATCGGCGGCGAGCTCCTGGCCGGCGGCCGGAGTGTCGATCTATCCTATTCAGGTTTCCACACTTATCCTGTTCGAGAATTAGTCCGGTTACATCCTGGTATCAGAGACTCGTCGATCCTAGGACTCCACCACCAGCAATCATCGCGGCTGCGGCTCTGGTCATAAGTCGATTTGGGTTCGATTGTTCGCCAATCTCAGCTCAGTCGCACTAAATCCAACCACCGTCGCTTGATTTCGAGTCCCAATCGATTCTCCACGCCTCATTGATCTGGCGGCGCACCCGATTACCTCACACGGCGTCGATGGCGCCCCTCTCGATGGAAGAACAGCTCGGCCAGATTCTCGGGCTCCTGGAGAAGAACAACACCGGCATCGGCGACCTCAAGTCATCTATGAAGGACATGAAGGAGATGCGGTCGAGATCCGCAAGTGGCGACTCGAGGTGGATGGCGCGTCCACAAGCACGAGGCGCTCGTCGGCGACCTAGGTGCCAAGTTTGACAAGGTGTTGGCGCAATTCCCCAAAGCGAGCCAATCGAGTCACCTCGAGTCACCATCGTCTCACCATCGGCCGGAGGACCACCGGCTTCCTCCACGGTCGAAGCCTTCGGACTCCGTCGTCTTTGGGTCGACCCCAACGAGGGGCGATGCCTTGGCCTCATGGCCACCGCGATGCTGGCCATGGGGTTGTGTACACCGCCACCCCCGGCCACCAACACCCTTCGGGTGCGATGGATCGACCAGTTCTTACTGTATCACACTTGGAACCCATATGTTGTTAGTGGTGATCACTCTGTCAAGCCACATCATAACCCCGCCATGCACGATTTTTCCTTCCCAAAGTTTGATGGATCCCAACCCAAGCTATGGCTTAAAAGCGTGAAACCTTCTTTGATGTTTATGAAGTTTTGCCTCATCTCGGGGTCAAGTATGTGTTGACACCTGTTATAGCATAATATTACTAGTCAACTAAACATGGAAAAAGGGCATAATTTGAATATCAACATAGACTAGGGGTTTAACTAACATAATTCCACGACCTTTGGTGATTTATGACTTTCCAGGGACTTGATAGATAATTGCAGAGAATAATGGAGAAGGTTCAGGAATATACAAGGCATACGAAGACCAAACTTGACCGTGACGCAACTCGACCTGAAAAGTGGACTAAAACACTCTAGAAGATACCAGAAGACACCAGAAGAGATGAGAGGCCAAGAGGAGACTCTGACCTGGCGGCCGCCAGTCTCATTTAGGCCGGCCGCCAGGCTACAGTGCCCAATCCAGCCCATCTTCGTAGGTCGGTTTGTAACCGACTTTGTGGTTGTATCTACACCGTTGCCAAGGTCGGTTTGATCCAAGGGCTATCATTCATCACCAAGGGCTATATAAGAAGACCCTCTGCCCCCAGGGTGAAACCCTAATTCATTCTATTCTCATTCTAATCATTAGTCTTCCAGTTGTAGAGGTGTCCCATGAAAGGATAACCTCTCTCTGGGATTAGTGAATTAGAAGAAGATTAGAAGAGGATTAGCCATGTAATTAGACATAGATTAGACATGTAATTAGAACTAGATTAGATCTAACTTAGATCTAATCAAGAATAAAGGAGAGATGAGCTATGCTCTTGTTGGATATGTCTTCAGAGTATGGATATGTCTTTGTATCTTCTCTACAAGACTTATGATTCATATATTTATCTTCTCTATTTACTTCCATTACTTTCATATATTTGGTTAAGTATAGTTAATATATTATTGCATGGGATCTCCGCTCGTATTGAGTGCTCTAGTTATTCATGGTAGCTAGAGTAGTAATCTATAGTGTAGATATGGTGTCTAGGCTATAGGTTACCACGAGGTTGCGCCCAATCCCACGGATAGTTGTGGTAGCCCAGGGGTGGCTTGACTCAGAAGGGCTGTGTAATCCACCACGTTCGGATTGGTGTTTTCGTAGAGCTTTAGGCAACCTTCTCCCGGTTACTTCTTCCCAGTCTATTCGAGAACCGGAAAGGCATTGTTGTTCCAAAGTGCAATAGTGTAATTGCTATCATAGAACCTAAGTAATAGAGATACCCAAGAACCTTGATCTCTCTCTTTGACCTCTTGATTAATTTAGTTATTCTTTGACATTTAAGGTAGCTTATTATTTTATGCTTTGACAAATACTTATCCCTTAACCATTTACCCCCTCACTATAGTCTAGTGGTTTGCTAAGTTAGTGGATACATGATTGTGACTTATTAGATTCTTTAGCCAAAGCTTCCCTGTGGATACGATACTCTAGAATACTCATCCTAGGGGAAAAGCTACAATGGTAGGTGTTCTATGCGCTGCGAGAATCCTTAATATTCTTTTAGCACTTAACAAATTCCAACAAGCTTTTTGGCGCCGTTCTTGTAGTGACAATTGGCCTAAAGATTCTAATGATGATCATGATGTTTGCTAATTTAGTATATCACTAGCTTTAGTAGGATTACCCTTGTTTGTTGAGTTGTGGAATAGACGGGACAAAAGAAGTCGTTGCGACTTTCCGACAAGATTCCACGAGAAAAGAAGAAAGATTGAAGAACCCAGGGTGCCTGATCATTCAAAATTCATCACATGTTGGAACCCTGCCATCTCAAGGTATGTATTTAAATATATATTATTCTAACCATGTATAGATTGAAGAAGAAGTCGCCGTCACAAGAATTCAATGCACACATCTCAAGTGACGTACATAGGAGCTGCACATCGTGGTAAGTATGATTAAAAAGGTGAGAAAGTCTTGCTCATAGACTATAAATTGATTGAGTAGTTATCATTTAATTTCTTGCATTGCATGTTTACTTGATCAATTCTAACAGTCACTCCCACTTAGTTTATGTTTTTGCTTAGTAGATCCATTGCATGTTTAGTTCGTAGCATCTATCCATGTTTGCATCTAAAAAAAAAAAGAGAAAGAAAAAAAAATCCTCACCATGATCATGCTCTTTCATCTCTATTTAGATAAATCTCTATAGTGCTTTGATGCTACCTTTATCTATTATAGTATGCTTTAGTTTGGGAGTACTCTATCGGCCGATAAGGTACTTTCCAAAGGCTTTTAAATTAAGCGTGGTGCTTAGGTTAAGTAGCCTTCCTTGATTGAATTAGACATGGAGTCTAGTTTGGTTATTGAACTAAAAATTGCTTGTGTAGACATTGGTTATTGTGTTAGACTAACCCATGCAGAAAATTCTCAAAATCATTGGGGTAAGTCAAGAGATGAAGCAAGGCATATGATGAACTCCAACCTTGTGCAAAAGATACGGCTCATTTATCATTAATGGAAGAACTGTAAGTATCAAATCATTCGCGTTCTCTTTTTGCTACAAATTACCTTTGCCTTGATCCACATACTAGAGTGCAGCCATAAAAAAAGTGTTATTAGACATGATAAAAAGAGTGCGTGCTAAGAGTAATCAAAGAACCACCTTTTCTATTAGCATAGATGAGATGTTATAAACCTTGGACAATAACCCCCTGCTTCAACCATGTTGTATATTCCCTCGGGTATGTGTCCACTAACATTTTGCGGGGAAAGGTCTATGCTATTTCCATTCGATGAAGAAGAGTGTCATACAACACGATCACGAAAAGTAATCACTCAACAGAAGTGGATGGACAAAGCAATGGGCCACAAGAACATCAAAGGCAGGTAAGTGAATATAACTCACATATTAATATACAACTTTTGTCTTATGTTCTAAAAATAAAAATATATATATATCGAGCACATGATGGCTCATTGGTAAAAAGAAACATGTTCCTAGGACAAGTTCCTTCGGGTATTCTTTGTCACTAACCTTGCGAGAAATAAAGGATGAACAACGTCTAAGGACATGGTGATTGCAACACACAATTAGGAACGGTCCAAAGCATTCACACTTGAAGTGCGAAAGTGACAAGAAGGCTCAAGCATGAGGGAAAAAAAGGTCGACTCCTCTAAAGATCATCGACACTACTCCTCCATTTCTCAAGCTCCCGTCACTCGACATGCCGGTTTGCAATCCCTCTACTCATTATTACTTTGACTCTCTAAGTTTGAATGTGTTTATAAATGTCATACATCAAAATCAAAATTAAGATAATAAAAATTTCCAACTAGAAAGAAAGTAATGGTGAACATATAAAATATCCAATCAAAACTTCTTCTGGCATAAAAGCAACCTTAAGCTCCATGACAGTTCTACCCTTGTTTACAATTACTTGTATATTCCTTCGGGTATGTGTTGTCAACTAATATTACAGGAATAAAATCATGAGAGGAGCAAAAGGTCTAAGCACAATTTAAGGACAAGAAAGAAAGTACGATGCAATAAAAGAGACAAGTGAGGAGCAAGATACACAAGAGGCCACAGAAGAAAAGCTTTGGCTTGGAAGAAAAGACCACCACAAGGTGCTATCTTTGTCACACTCAATAATAAGGTAAGTTGTCATTAATTAAGCTTTACCTTAATTATGGCTTGTTCATAAATAAAGAACTAAACATGTTGGAATAACAACCTTGCTTGATCTAGCTTTTTAGCTCAACATGTTTTGTTTCTTTAGTTGTTCCTACCACCACTCTCTTGTTCTCTTAGTCCTAATTTTCTAAGCCGAATATTGCTTACCTTGCTTTGGAAATATCATACTCATGCTTTTGATGTTCAGATAAGAAAACCCTTCCAAGAGTTAACAAGCTTGTTTTCGATTTGATGAAAGTTTTTAACCACAAACAATCATGCTTAATCTTCCGATCTTGTCACCCAAGTTAGGTTTAAGAAAAGTGTATAGTAAATCAACTTTCGATCTTGTTTGATGTGCCTATGGTTAGAGAAGAATGAATGAAGTTTTGGTTCTCGTTGGTGTTTTCCCCACCTTGAGCCCATGCACTTGATCTCTACCTTGATTTTTGCAAGCAGGACACACTTTGAGCAAAAGGTGGAGAAGCCTATTAGTCTCCAGAATTTAACAAGTGAATGTTCTACAAGCATGCACACTAAACTAGAAGCTACCTACGCTTCACTCCAACTCATAAGGCAAAGAACATGGGTGATGCCATCCTTCACCATCTCAAGGAGCACAACCATCGAGATCGGATAATACACTCAAGGATACAACAAGGTAAGAAGTCTCGTTCAGAGGACTTAAAACACCGAACCCTTGCCGAAAAGGTAAGATCGGTAGTTATCCATATTTACTTTCCTTGCATTGCATAATCATTTTTCCTTTAGCATATTTATATTTCTAGCCTTGCATTAGAAAATAAATAAATATTTGTTTGTTGCATAAACTTTGAAAAAACTTTAAGCCCCATGTGAGTAATTTTGTGGTGTGTAACAACCCACAAGGATATTTTACTGTGGTGGCATAAAAATAAAATAAATATGCATGCATCATCATCCTTATTTGCATTGAAACCCCAAAAATATTTAATCTTTCTTGAAAGATTTCAGACATTAAAGCAATGTGGCTAACCCATAACGCTTAATCAAGTTCCACTAGCTTTGTTGTCTATTTGAGTTTAGCAGGATCCCAAGGAAGAGAGACATGACACATATGGTGTCCAGTGTTAAAGAAGATCAATCAGCCACCATCATTATCTACCTCTACTTCCAACCATCAAGAACATTAAAGACTATGTCAAAATCCAGCTTGGGGGAGTGCAACCCCAGTTATCCGAATAAGTATCTTACTATCTTATTATCTATATTATATTATTATTATTAGTTAAATATTTTGTTTCTTTGTTGACGGTAAATAACGCTAAATTTTGACCGGTCAACTTACTACCATAAAGGGAGTAAAATTAAACCTTTTTTATATTCATATGCATTTATCGCTAATAAATTCCACTTGTAGTGTATTGTATTTTATTTTGCAGATTTAAAATAAAAGCAAGTGGAAAATCGACCAAAAACGCCTTTCGGGGAAAGCGCATTATTGCAAAAATCCAAGCCCAAAGAGCAAATCGACCCAAAACGTCAAATGCGGGCGGCGCGGCAGCCCGGCCTACAACTTTTCAGGGCGAAAGGCGACACCCGCCAAGACCGGGCGAGCGGCGCCCGGGGGGTGCGGCGCGCACCCAAAGGTGCGGCCGCACCTCCCCCGAGGCGGTTCGGGCCCGGCCTCGGGGAGGCGGTTCGTGCACCTTCCAAACTTAGTCCACCGCCCTGGGATTGTCGGTTTGCGCATACAAGGAAGGTTTACCAGGTCGGTTTGGGTGTAAATTAGCACTTAGGCCCCTACTCCAAGTGTATAAATAGCCCCCCCTCTCTCCCCCTCTCACACACACACCATTTGGAGTCCAGCAAACCAAAGCAATACATCTCTCTACCTCTATTCTTCTACTTTCTTCTTTCTTCTTCTTTATTCTTTAGTAGACACTTGGAGTAGAAGAGCTACAAGGAGGGCTTGTCTCCTAGAAGAAAGAGCTTTGGTAATACATCTTCTCTATGGAGCATTCTTCTATTTGCAAGTCCTATATCTTTATTCTTGGCCTAACTTATGAACTAGAGTATAGTTTTGTTCATGTTCTTGTAGTGGTATATGAACTAGCATATAGTTTACATATCATGATCTTGACATGTTCATTACAGTTTATTAAAGAACATCATATGCCTAACTTGATTAGAGGTGGGATAACGGTTTGTTGTTCCTTCGGGTTTTGCTCTTGTTCTAGTCCGTCCATTCGACGAGTGGGGACCCTGGGGGGACAAGAGTAGTGCTCTAGTATGCGGGCATGGTGCCCGGGTATTATGACACCTGCAAATATGAGTGCATGCCACGGTTGAGGGGTAGGCGGCTTGGTTGTGACAGCCTTGTCCGTCCCCTTGAAATCCCCCACGTTCGATGCGTCTTTGTAGGAGTTCGTAAATGCTTCCTATCGGGCCGTATGGTAACCAGGAAGTCTCCCTGTTATCCTAGACCTAACAACGCTTAGATCAGTTGACATATGATGCTAACTATTCGTTTGTATGGCCATGACTAGATACATTAAATCTACTCCATTAGGTTATTCATTTATTCATTTATTCTTTATCTATTTTCTTTATCCTTTTTGTTGGTGGATTTCCAAGTGTGTGTCACACTATCTATGAACTGTTCACTTACCCCTGTTATGAGTAATTTGGTCTAAGCAAACACATGTTCCTCTATTCAAATGCCATGCTAATTTATCAATCACATGCCTTCCTTTGGGCGAATATAAATAACGATACCCTGAATATTTCCGGGTGAAATGCTACAACGATAGATCCGTGCGCTTTTGCGGATGAATATCTACAATGACAAGATCTATCCGTTGACGGACTCATTTCGGATCACCGACATGGTGGTTTACTTGGGAATGTCGTGGTGCATTTCTGACGCTTTTATTGGGATGGGTTTTAATACCTATTTCCTTTGAATGCGTTAAGAAATGCCAACAAGCATTTCTGGCGCCGTTGCCGGGGAAGGCATTGTGAAAAAAAAAAATATAAATAAATAGCTGGCTATGAATATGAACTTGTGTGCGTGGATGCCATTTGCTCATACAGGCTAATCTTTTATGTTTTCTCCTGTTGTGGATGAAAACGGGATAGTGTATGTCGGGTTTCCTCTGCCGGAAAACTTCACCTCCGATCCGAGGCACTCTAAGAAAGAGCCGGTCTCGTGCCGCTTCTTCCTTAGCCGGAACACCGGTCGAGACCGACATCGCACCAATCGAACCGCAAGCTATGGCCCAGTATTTGCGCGATTTCTCAACTCAGCCACCAACGCGTGCTTGCGGGCGTCGGTGAACGTGATGGACAAAAACCGAGCTTTCGTACTGAGTTGATCACCATGGTGCAGGCCAGTCCATTACGTGGACTGCCGGCGAGGACATAAGCGCTCATCTCAGCACTTCCTTGAGTCTGTGCGATACAATCGTCATCAAAGATGTCACGGCAGGGCGTCGCCCGGGCTCCTTTGTTTCCCTTCTCCCTTGTGGGGAAGGCGAAATGATGGTTCTTCAAGGACAAGGAAGTCGTCGATGACGTGGGACAAATGTTCCGCGGCGTTTCTCGCCAAGTTCTTCCCCATGGGCAAAACCAATGCCCCGAGGGTAGAATCGCCAACTTCGGCAGAACCCAATAGAACCCATTCCGGAGGCGTGGGAAAGGCTACAAGAGTACATTCAAGCATGCCCGCACCACTGGATGGAGAACTGGCTGGTGCTCCAGAACTTCTATCCAAGGGGCACCTCGACGCCGCTGCTGGTGGCGCATTTCTATCACTCACCATCGATCAGGCAACAGCCCCGATTGACAAAATGGTGGCAAACCAGAGCTGGAGCGAAGACAGAGCCCTGGCCAAAATACAAAAAGGCATGCATACCGTGAAGGAGGCGGATATGCTTGCCGCAAAAATGGATCTTCTGCTGAAGAGACTGGAGGAGCGCAGCACAGATGCTACTGCCCAGCAGCGCCCAGTCTACGCCACAGACGCTCACATGACATGTGAGACGTGTGGTGAGGTTGGCCACTCAGGGGACAACTGCCCTGAGACCCGTGAAGAAGCTGCCTTCATCAACAACAGCAACGGGTATCGTCAACCGCAGCAGGGCTGGAACAACCAGTCCAGGCCACCATTCCAAGGCAACCAGGGGTATTATAACCCTGGTCAGCCATCACTGAAGGACCTGGTAATGGGCCAGGCAAAGATCAACGAAAACCTCACCAAAAAGATGAGCCATCAAGACAAGATTCTTGAGGGCATGAATAACAAGCTTGAAGGGTTGACTTCAGCTGTGAAGAACCAGCTCAGCTTTAACAAGATGATAGAGACACAGCTGGCCCAGATTGCTGCTCAAGTGCCAGTTAACGACTCAGGCAGGATCCCAGGGCAACCTGAGGTCCCACATGAGTCAGTCAACATGATATCTCTGAGGCTCAGTCAACCCAAAGAGCTGAAGAAGATCCCTGTGGACTCGCCATTTATCGCCAAGAAGGGAGACCCTGGGCGTCCGATCATTAACTGTGCCATTGGCCCCCACAAATTCGCTAACGCATTTTGTGACCTGGGGGCCAGTATCAACGTGATGTCCAAGGCCACCTTCGACAAAATTCATGGAGGGACACTTACCCCCGCCAAATTCGCCCTCCGGATGGCGCATCAATCAACAAGGCGGCCAGAGGGGATCTTGGAAGACATGCTGATAAAGATCCAAGATGAGTACATCCCTGCAGACTTCGTGATCCTGGATATGGGCCCGAAAGAAGATGTGTCTCTCCTTCTGGGAAGACCGTTCCTCTATACGGCCAAAGCTGACATCAGTCTGGGGAAGGGCTTCATCGTCTTCCACATCAAAGACAAGGCGGTTAAGTGCCCATTCATCGCATACAAGCAACAACACACCCGATGTACCATCATCGGCAAGACCGGTGTGGAATGTTGAAGGTTCTAGCTCCAAGACCCCCGAGCAAGTACCTCCCGCCAAGTAAGCAAGGGGAAAGTCGACAGTCGACTATAAATAACCCGCTCAAAAAAAAAATATTTGGGGTAAAAAAAAAAAATAATATTATATATATATATTATAAATTTATATATGATAAATATAATATTTTTGAAAACTAAAATAAAAGTTTTCATAAATAAAATAAATTCTTTTTATGAAAAATAAAGAAAAATACTTTATACACAAAAGAATATACAAAAATAATTTTAAAATAATTTTTCTATTTTAAAATAAATTTATATTTGAAAATTTTTGGAGAAATTCGAAAAGGGAGAAGAAATTTGAATCGACGAGCGCACATCGGGGGGGACAAACTTTTCAGTAACCCGTGAGCACGCCCCGACCAAAGCCGGGCCGATTCGGCCTCGGGCGTGGTGCGTGCGCACCTCAAGGTGCGGCCGCACCCTCCCCGGGCGCCGTTCAAATTCAAATTTCGCCAGCCGCCTCATTCCGTCGTGTGGAGCGGCCCTCGGCTGTGCGCTCGGCTATAAATAGCCCAGGCACCGGTGTGAGAGTGCACACATCTCATTTTCACTCTCTCTCGCTCTCACACTCTCTCCCGCCTGTTCTACACTCCATTTTCTCCACCAAAAACATTGTGCCGAGCAAGATTACGGGTGTGAAAGTTCATACTTTCAACCAACCCTTGCACACCCGAGGTCTTGCTCAATCGTTTTTGCAGTGATCATGAAGAAAGCCGGAAAGATCCTCAGCGGGTTGAGGCGGTCGTCAAGGCAAAGCTCACGCCATACAAGCACAAGCTCCACCCTCAACTTCGACCTCGAGGACTCTCCCATGCAAGATGATGCTGCACCCGTCGGGGAGGAAGAAGCTCAAGCTCCCCCGACAATCGACGAAGCCGACGCGCCGTACCTCGACCTTCGGGAAGGACGGGAGATGCAAGCCTATCTCCTACTCAAGGATCGTGTGTTCCAACACACGCCCGGGATCGACTCCGACCTCCTCGAACAGTCAGGTATGGACGAAGAACTCCCTATTCTATGGAGAGCAGTTGGGTGGCAGGACATTCCCCCTCTCGAGGAGGAAGGTTCTCGCCTCCTAACAATTCAGTTTTTGTGCACACTAGTAGAGGACCAGCTAGGAATTTCCTTCCGTCTTTTTGGAACACAATATCATGTTACATGGGAGAACCTAGCTCATTACTGGGGTTTTTATTGTAGATGTGCATTGAACATAGATGCTGCTCTCCCTGGCTTTGTCCGAAACCACTTTTGGGAGGAAATTTCCGGTGCACATGAGGCCGGAGCTTTTAAACCTCGCCACTCACGGATCCAAAGCACCCATCACTTAGGTTCATCCACCGGATCTCGTTGACTTTGTTTCCTAGACACGGGGTGAGATGGGTTAATGAGACTGAATTGAAATTACTTTATCTTTGTTGTTCACAAGATTAAAGTAGCCCCTGGTGGTAGAAATGTGCGGGAATATGATACATACTATTTCAAAGCCGTTATTCCCCGTCACCTACACGTCTCTTATCACACGCCTCGCTTTTGCGATTGGGGCTTTAGAAAATCAACAGATAGAGTACATCTCCACACCCAGGGAATATTGGATCATTTATGCAGCCTAGTTCAGTGGGCATTTAATTAAGGTTTTACCTTCCCGCGAGCTTGGTCATATTTTTTCTGGCTATGCAACTATAGTTCGGTTACCTAACCCGGACTTACAGGTTGTATAAAAAGCCCGATCCCACTAACATTTGAGCTCGAGATCAGCGATAGCTTGCGCAGAAAGATACCCCCGTCAGTTCTTCACGCACGAGACACTAAGTCGGATCTTCCTCCCATGGGGCCCACTTCACGCCACGGCCTCGGCCCACAGCCTACACCAGTATTTCAGCCGCATGGCCTCATCCTATGGGGACCCTGGGGGTAATACCCAGGTATGATCCTAGGTGGAGCTGCCGCCTGCACACCGGCACCATCGAGTGGCTTTCGAAGGAGATGCCACAAAGATGGGGAGCCCACAGGTATGATTTTGTGACAGAACCTCCTAATTACTGGGCCCCGCTTTTTGTTATTGTCCCAAAGACCTCTAACAGCCAGTGCGAGATACACCCAATAGCTAAAAACTGTCGGTGTCATCGAAACTCCGATTACACCTCACACCAGATCAACAAAGGAGTAGTTATAACATTACAACATTTGTTACAAAAATATAGATCGAAGTGCGGAAGAATAATAACATTAATTTCATAAAAGGTGAGTAAGTTACATTTGAGTAAACTTAACTTAATTGCAGAAGTAGAACGAGAACTATAGGAGATAACTAGATCATGTCGAGCCCACCGACATAACCTCGGTTAGTAGCACGAGTCAAGACACGCAACAAGGGTTAAAGAACCCCGAGTGCGGGAGTACTCAACAAGACTTAACCGACTAAAGAAAATAGGAGAAGACTCAGGAATGCAGGCCATAGGAATCAGGGTAAGATCAAGGACTCATTTTGCATAAAAGCTTACTAAGAGTAGATCCTTACTTTCAAAGTTTTATCTCAAATTTAGTGAAACCTCTCTTCTAAGTGATCCTACTCTAGAGCAATCACTTCTCAATCAAAACTATCTTTAGTACTAATTCCAAAGTTCCATTTCTTAGCTACAAAGAAAGAGACAGAGTATCGGGTCTCCTTCAGAAGCAACGGCGATCGGCCAATCGATTCAAAACCACCAGCTGGGGATTCCCTTCCACACGATATATGTAGCACTGAAGCTTGCATATATCAACCATCTCCCAGTTCGTTCAAAACGGGAACGAGGCCTACGCCACCCGAGAATACAGTACACCTCCAACCTGGGACTTTAACCCACCGAGGGTATCTTGTACTCCCGCCATCTCTCCACTCCGGTCGCGTGGTCGCCATTCCCGATTTGACACACCCCGAGATCAGGCTTACCAAAGCATGTGGTTGGTACTTGCTTCGACTTATCCGGGGGTGACAACGGATAATCGTGCCTTTGACCCAACGGTCTCCGCAGCATGCGTTCAACAGATCCCGATAACCTCAATCCGATCAGCGAGCGGTGCTAAACCGACACAGTAGGAAACACTACAAAGAGACTCCTTCTCAATGCAAGTTACCCGACCAGGTCTCAGATTAATCATCAAGCTCATTTCCCACCTCAAGGCGTTCTCTTTTCCAAAACATAAGCATAAAGAGCAAAGATAAAACCTATATCTCATGAACGGTGAAACCACCATTCGACTTCTACCGTAGTCTAAGCATTGCTAAGCATGAAGATATCGTCCTACTCATACTAGTGGGGTATCATTTGGAAATAACTGGAATTCAAGGTAGTCATGCAGCAACGGTTGCAATCAACTCCTACTCACTTAATGCAACATATTATCATCATATATAAGTGATATAAAGCTTTTGAAAACATCAAGGAAGGTTTGAATGCATCCAGGGGCTTGCCGTGTTGCGAGGAAAAAGTTAGATTCCAAAGCTAGATCACCAACGTTAATGTCGACACCATCCTGCGGTAGATGGATCTTCTTGAAGCTCGACCATCACGAACCATATCATCACCCGGCTCCAAAGCTTCACCATCACGATCCGACTCACTCTCGTATACTCTACACGTAGATGATGATGCATGCTTTAGCATGATGAAAATGTAAACATGATGCTTGATGGATGCATGAAACAATAAACAACTTGAGTACAACTTTCCTTCACGATAAAGTTGCAACCCAACAAAACCAATTTGTTGAACTACTTACGAAGATATCATCACCATTGCCTAAGGAGTTCTCAAGGACCATTTTACACTTGTAAGATCCTAACTCAAGAAGCAACACCACAAATCTTCATCAAACAACACTCATTCTCTTTAATCCGGATAATTCACAAAAATAGAAAATAAATAAAACATTTCAAAATGACCCCAAACTTTTTCTGTAGATAGGTCCTATCATAAAACAGTTCAAAATAAAATTTCAAGATTTTTGGATGTCTAGATTATTTTATAAAATTCACCAAAGACTCCTTTTTGAATAAAAGCTGGGAATTTTGAAACAGGTCAAAACAGTTTAAAATTCAAATTTGAAATTTTTCCCACAATCTAGACATCATGAAAGACACACACAAAAATTTTCACAATTTTCTAAGCTATAAATAATTTTCTATGAATTTTTGAAAGAAACTGAACTATAAACAAAATCGAAAATGAAAGTTAAAACAAAAACCGGTCATGGGCGATCCCGGCCTTCAACTCAAGACCCGGCCTTGTGGCGCAGACAGCGCCACGGCCCAGTCGGCAGCCGGCCCAGCAACCAGGAGCAAAGGCTCGGTCGGTCGACCGCGACGGCCGACGGCGCCGGCCGCGTTCCTCGCCGGCGGCGACCTTTGCCGGGCGATGCGAACCGGCTCTAAGCGACCACAGGACCTAGGCGACTCGGGCGGGCGCGCACACGACGGGGCAGGACGCGGCACCCCCACCCGCGATGATGGCGCCCGGCGGTGCGGCTAACCTCGGCGACGCTCGTCGGAGCATCTAGAGACCACGGCGGGGGCACCGGCTAATCCAAAGACCATCGGCGAACCCGAGCCCCCAGCTCTACAGCCTTAAAACCAACCCAAACGGACCTCAGCATGTCGCGGCGGCGGCGCGCCATGGCGGAGCTCGCGTCGGCATCCGCGTTCGGGAGAACCTAGAGCTCTAGACTTGAAACTAAAGGGTTCTAGAGATGCACTAGGGTACGGGGGTCACGAGGCTCACGCCGGTTTGCTCGAAGATGGGGCGGAAAGGTCGTCGGGCGAGAAAAGTGGCAACGGGCGGCGGTCTCCGGTGGACGAGGCGGCGTTCCGGCGGACCGGTGCTCGACTGTAGCAACGGATAAGTTTAATCAGGACTACATCATCGGGGTGATCAAGGAACAAGTGTTGGTTCACGGCGAAGCTCACCGAACGGGACGGCGGCGAGATCCCGAAGCCGGCGCGTCACGGCCGGAGTTGGGACACGGCGCCGAGCTGGGCGATTCAAGGGATGGTTGGATCGTGGTTTTGGGCTTGTTTGGTTCGCAATGTAACCGGCGATGAAGCCGGGCGAGAGTGGAAGAAAAAAATTTGAAGCCAATGACTCCAATTTATAGGGGAGAGAGGGCGGTGGTCACCGGGCGCCGGAGGTGCTCGTCGCCACGCCGCCGCCGGGCCCTCCTCTGCGACGGATAGGAATGGGACGAGGTCTTGACACGAAGGCGGACACGGCGCCACGCCCAAACAGAGCCGGCGCGCGGACGGCCGAGAACGGCTAAGGCGCCACGGCGGCCATGGTCGGGGGTCCCGCCGCCGCTCGCTCATGGCGGCGATGGATGACGACGACACTACGGCGAGGACGCCAGAAGCGCACGCTGTTGGTGAGGGCTTGACACGTCGGCAGGAGGTGGCGTCCTGAAGTCGGCCGGAAACGGCGAGAAGGTCGCCGACGCAGCCGCCGAAGTACCGCGTGGCGCCGCTTCCCGCTTCTTCCCCTTTCTACCGTAGCACCCAAACCCTAACTTTGAATTTGACAAATTACTCCTCAAAATTTGAACTGAACTCAAAATCTCCAAAACGACTTTTGCATAACTTTTCGAGATCTACAAAATTCATTACGCAGAATCAACTCCAAATTCGGCCTCTAAGATGGACTTCTTGAAAAGTCGATTTGAAATTCAAAAAGAGATTTGAAATTACTTCAAAAATTTAAACTAAACTTGAAAACTCAAAACACCAAAAATTGTAGCTCTCAAAAAAGATCTACAAGGTTGTTTGTTGAAAGTTTTTCCAAATTTGGCTTAAATTGAGAGCAATTGAAAAGGGGCTAAAACAGGGTTTAAAAAGGATTTTGAAACATTTAAAATTTCTTTAAAATTGTACAATAAACTTTGAAAACTCCAAATATGAAAATTGAACCCAAAGAAAAGATAAACACTTTGCTTTTGGAAATTTGATCAAATTATGCATAAATCAAGAATAAAAGAAAAGGGGATAAAAAGAGAACATTAAAATTAGGGTCTTCGAAATCCAAATCAAAATGAAATTGGATCAAATTTCAAACCATTAAATAAAAAAAAAAAAAAAATAAAAAAATATAAAAACAATCATTCAACCATATACTACTTAGGAGCAAAAACATGTGATAAAAAGGAAATCACTCTAACCCCTAAGCTCAAGCAATTACTAATTAAATAAACTTATTTTACTTAATGCATAGGAGGTTATCCAAACATGCATGCTTTGCAATGCAATGATGACATGATCAAAATTTTAATTGTATATTAACATCTGGGATGTTACAGATTTGGATGACGACTCCGATGATATGCCCCCACCCGTTCAAAGATGCATACCACCACAAGGGGTGGAGGCAATCGGGATCCAGTAAGCAAAGACCTCGACGTCCGCACTAGGAACATTGAGCACACGCTCAATTCCCATGTACAACATACCAGACAATGGCAGCAAAACTAGGAGCAGCAGAGCCAGTAAAGATGGACTCAACTAGAGTCCGACATGGCTGCTCGCCACGCCGCGAAGAAGCATTCTGGAGGTTCCAAGGATTCGATCCCGATCTATAGGCCTCCAGATAGCTTGGGGAGGACCCCCACAGGTATCATTCCATTGCATATTTATTTCCATCAATTTTTATTTTATTTTAGCATGTTTAAATTTCAGCAACTTTGCATCGAAAAAAAAACTAAAAACTAAAACTAAAAAAATCCAAAATAAAAAATAAGCAGCTCTTCTTTGTGCCTAATGCTTACATATGAGCTATAAAAAGTTTAGTCTTATTCCCTTGTTGAAATGATGAATAGTTGCTCTGTTTTATGCTTTGCCTGTACCTAGTTTATAATTCGAAGTTCTCTAGAGTTTGGGTTTAGTGGCTAATTCTAAAACTTATCCTGAAAAACCTCATTCATGTGGGTTGCATATGCTCTATCTAGTCTAAGTTGTTGCCAAATATGATATGGTACAAATGGATTTGCTATGACTTCATCCAAAAGAGAAACTTAACATCCGGGAACCTATGTTTTGAAAAAAAGGGAAATGATTTTGGGCTATGCTAAAAAAAAAAATGAAAATGAGATGAAAAATGGACAAGTGTCCGAGGGCGAGTAGAGCCCACATCTCTAAAAAAAGAAAAAAAAAGAGAGGAAATAAAAGGCAAAAGCCTAGGGCGAGCAGAGCCCACCTCTCCAAAAATATATATATATATATATATATATATATATACATAGCAATAAATCCCATGCATTCTCGAAAAAGAAATTAATATTATCTAAATAAAATCCCGGATAAAAAAGTTGATCAAAAGGATGAAAGATAAGCACCTCTGTTATAACCGTTCTATCGGCAACCGCCCAAGGCTTTGAGAAAAGCTGAAAAGCCCCGCTACGATAAAAGGTAATAAAGGGTAAGAAAAAGATGTGCCATTTTATTCAAACTTTGGTAGAAAATCTTATTATAACCACGGCACTTGTGAAACGTAACCGGCATTGTAGCAACTCCCGATCAACAACCAAGTACTTATCTCTTTTTGCTCGAGGACGCCGCAAATGGTAAGCTTGGGGAGTTTGTTGACGGTAAATAACGCTAAATTTTGACCCGTCAACTTACTACCATAAAGGGAGTAAAATTAAACCTTTTTATATTCATATGCATTTATCACTAATAAATTCCACTTGTAGTGTATTGTATTTTATTTTGCAGATTTAAAATAAAAGCAAGTGGAAAAATCGACCAAAGTACGCCTTTCGGGAAAGCGCATTATTGCAAAATCCAAGCCCAAAGAGCAAATCGACCCAAAACGTCAAATGGGGGCGGCGCAGCCCGCCTACAACTTTTCAGGGCGAAAAGACGACACCCCGCCAAGACCCGGGCCGCACCTCCCCGGCGGTTCGGGCCCGGCCTCGGGGGAGGCGGTTCGTGCACCTTCCAAACTTAGTCCACCGCCTTTGGGATTGTCGGTTTGCGCGATACAAGGAAGGTTTACAGGTCGGTTTGGGTGTAAATTAGCACTTAGGCCCCTACTCCAAGTGTATAAATAGGCCCCCTCTCTCCCCCTCTCAACACACACCATTTGGAGTCCAGCAAACCAGCAATACATCTCTCTACCTCTCTTCTTCTACTTTCTTCTTCTTTATTCTTTAGTAGACACTTGGAGTAGAAGAGCTACAAGGAGGGCTTGTCTCCTAGAAGAAAGAGCTTTGGTAATACATCTTCTCTATGGAGCATTCTTCTATTTGCAAGTCCTATATCTTTATTCTTGGCCTAACTTATGAACTAGAGTATAGTTTTGTTCATGTTCTTGTAGTGGTATATGAACTAGCATATAGTTTACATATCATGATCTTGACATGTTCATTACAGTTTATTAACGAACATCATATGCCTAACTTGATTAGAGGTGGGATAACAGTTTGTTGTTCCTTCGGGTTTGCTCTTGTTCTAGTCCGTCCATTCGACGAGTGGGGACCCTGGGGGGACAAGAGTAGTGCTCTAGTATGCGGGCATGGTGCCCGGGTATTATGACACCTGCAAATATGAGTGCATGCCACGGTTGAGGGGGTAGGCGGCTTGGTTGTGACAGCCTTGTCCGTCCCTTGAAATCCCCCCACGTTCGTCTGTGCTGTAGGAGTTCGTAAATGCTTCCTATCGGGCCGTATGGTAACCAGGAAGTCTCCCTGTTATCCTAGACCTAACAACGCTTAGATCAGTTTGCATATGATGCTAACTATTCGTTTGTATGGCCATGACTAGATACATTAAATCTACTCCATTAGGTTATTCATTTATTCATTTATTCTTTATCTATTTTCTTTATCCTTTTTGCTGGTGGATTTCCAAGTGTGTGTCACACTATCTATGAACTGTTCACTTACCCCTGTTATGAGTAATTTGGTCTAAGCAAACACATGTTCCTCTATTCAAATGCCATGCTAATTTATCAATCACATGCCTTCCTTTGGGCGAATATAAATAACGATACCCTGAATATTTCCGGGTGAAATGCTACAACGATAGATCCGTGCGCTTGCGGATGAATATCTACAATGACAAGATCTATCCCGTTGACAGACTCATTTCGGATCACCGACATGGTGGTTTACTTGGGAATGTCAGCGGTGCATTTCTGACGCTTTTATTGGGATGGGTTTTAATACCTATTTCCTTTGAATGCGTTAAGAAATGCCAACATTTGCTAGAAAGTTTGTTGAAGAGTTTAGTTTTTTTATATATAGTCTAAAAGAGTTTTTTGTTAGAGTGTGGAATAAAAGGATCAAGAGAGAGTGTACACTAAAGTTTACTTTACTCAACTAAAAGGAACCTTAAAATTTGCCAACATGGAGATAATGAATAGTTGCTCGTTATTATTCTTTTCTAGTACCTAGCTTTCAAGCTTAATTTCTCTCAAAGCTCCATTTGCAAAATTAATTTATACTTTGAAACTTGAAACATATGAGTTGCAAATGTTTGCTCTAAAAAGTCTAGGTAATTGTCGATATGATATATGAAAGTCCGATTTTGCTATTTGATCTTACTCCTAGTGACACTAGATTTACGGAGATTTATTTTTTCAAAAATTGAAAAATCACATGATAAGTTCCTGTGTGACAAGAGTGTGAACTTCCTACCACAGCCAGGATATACATGCTATTATATATATATATATATATAGGCTGCTTGCTTTGCATTGAGTTTGTTCAATCTTTGTCGACCCCGAGAAACTTGTCATGTGATCATGTACACTCCACTCATTCCACTCACTTCATTTCACTATCATCCACTTACTCTAGACAACAAAAATATTCTACTCCTATCTCGGGGAGAGCACCAAAAAAAATATTTACTATACCCATCCACCCATTCATTGCTAGCCAATATCTTACAAAAGCTCCATTACATTTATACCTCTCAAAAGTTATTGCAAAAAAGAGATCCGAGTTGTGTATTTTTTAAAAAGAAAAGGGAGATGAAAAATGGACAAAAGTCCTACGGGCGAGTAGAGCCTACCTCCCTAAATAAAAGAGATGAAAAATGAACAAGTGTTCGAGGGCGAGTAGAGCCCACATCTCTAAAAATAAAGATGAATAATGGGCAAGTGTCCGAGGGTCAGTAGAACCCACATCTTTATAAGAGAGGAAATAATGGACACAAGTCCGAGGGCCAGCAGAGTCCACCTCTCTTGATTAAAAAAAAAAGAGATACAACCCAGGTTCTCTACAAAATTATAAAAAGAGAGAAGATTCCTAAAAGGAGCAAAAGTAAGATTTCCTATCTATTCTATTCTATACTTTATTACATTCCATACCATTTATGTCCTATCCACCATACACATGCACCACTTGATCAGTGTGACTTGTATCTTTGGATCCATTACTTGAATTTACAATATATGCTTAGTAAGAAAATAAATTATTTTCTCCTACCTATGAGCTCCACATATATAAGCCTTAGATATTAGGTGAGAGAAAAGAAGGCATAGTATGCTATTGCCTTAACTAAAAATGTTACATATTATGGGAGTAAGGCAAACACTATATTATTGCCCTAGAGAGGATCCACAAATATTACATATGAGAGACTAGAGAGAAAGTCATACTGAGGAACTTTGAGTTTTATTTGAAAACTAGCAAAAACTCCAGAAGGACAGTTGATCAAAAGAGTTTGAGATTTAGTGCTTGACTTGACTGTTCTATCTTTCAATTATCCAAGAATGAAGACAAAGATATAAGCACCAAAAGGTAAGAGGTAATTGAATAAGTTAAAGCTTTAAAAAGTTTATCTTTATCTAGAGAGAAATTTTGTTTGAAAGCATGTGTACTTTAAAGGTGTGATAGCGTTGTAGCAACTCCTGATCCAAGTAAGTAGTTTAAAATAATATCATGTGTCTTGCTAAGAGACTAGCAAGAGGTAAGCTTGGGGGAACTTGTTGACACCTGTTATAGCATAATATTACTAGTCAACTAAACATGGAAAAAGGGCATAATTTGAATATCAACATAGACTAGGGGTTTAACTAACATAATTCCACGACCTTTGGTGATTTATGACTTTCCAGGGACTTGATAGATAATTGCAGAGAATAATGGAGAAGGTTCCGGAATATACAAGGCATATGAAGACCAAACTTGACCGTGACGCAACTCGACCCGAAAAGTGGACTAAAACACTCTAGAAGATACCGAAGACACCAGATGAGACGAGAGGCCGAGAGGAGACTCTGACCTGGCGGCCGCCAGTCTCATTTAGGCCGGCCGCCAGGCTACAGTGCCCAATCCAGCCCATCTTCGTAGGTCGGTTTGTAACCGACTTTGTGGTTGTATCTACACCGTTGCCAAGGTCGGTTTGATCCAAGGGCTATTGTTGGTGTTTCTTAACGCACACAGATAAATCCGCAAGCGCACGCGGGAAATACCGTTGTAGCACTTCACCCGTGGTGGGTGGGTGGTCGTATTTTCCACGAGGGGACGGTCGCGCGGTGGCTTTTCAGGTTTATGTCAACCTAAGGCAAGGGTTTGTTTTCTAAGAGTAGCGAGGTATCTATAGGCTAAGTTTTCCGTGCAGTGATTCCTAAAGTCCATTTGTCTACTCACTTCGGGCACCGGCCCACGCCCAAAGGATAGTGTCAGGCAATTAGCTCCACGACGCAAGCCGAACGTGGGGGATTTCAAGGGACGGACAAGGTCGTCACAACCAAGCCGCCTACCCCCTCAACCGTGGGATGCACCGCAAAAGGTAGGTGAACGCTAGTCCAAACACCACGCTTGCACTATTGGTCCACGTTCTTGATGTTGGCCAAGGTTCCCCGGTTAAAGAGTCCCTCCACCAAGAACTAACGTAAACGATCTACCAATCCCGTAAGTTTACAACAGCTAAGAAATGTACGTTGGAAATTAAATAGCTGCAAGATAATCACAAAGACTTCTTACCAAAGTGTAAGTAGTTTGTAGAGGTACAAGTCGGGCGGGTACCGACAAGTCCCAAGCACTCCGTCCTCCTAGGAACAATGAACACCGAGGGGCGAACCGACAACTCGTGTAGAAAGAACCAAGCTTCTTTCTAGCCTTTCCCTCTCTCACTCTCTAGAATCGGGAGATAGAATAGAAGAAGTAGAAGAAGAAGAAGATCTAATTCTACTCTCTTGCACAAGTGGACTGGTTTCTCCTTGTAAAATGTGTTGTTATTTGAGAGGGAGAGAGGGGGTCTATTTATACATAGGGGAGAGGGACCTAAGTGCTAAAAACCATCCAAACCGACCTAGGAAAACCTTCCATGTACGTCAAACCGACTATCCCATGTCGGTTTCATCGCTTTGGAAGGTAACAAGCCGCCTCGCCGAAGATGGGCGCGAACCGCCTTGGCCGTGGTGCGGCCGCACCTTGAGAGTCTTGCGCGCACCCCGCCCAAGCTTGGCTCGCCCGAGCTTCGGCAGGCTGGGCTTTCTTGCTCAAAAGTTGTGTGGTGCACCGCGCCCCGCCCTGGTTTCGACGTTTTGTTGCAAATTACGTTTGGGCTTGCCATTTGCTCCTTTGGGCCTTTTTCTATTTATTGATTTTATTTCTTTTTTTCTTTGTCCTTTTGGCCCAAAGTGATCATCCATGAGTTTGTACCGCAAGTCCAAATAAACACCAAAACTTTGGAATATGTTAGTTGAAAAATCCTATTTCTAGGTAGTTTTGGTGTTATGTTGACGGTATTAAATTGTCGTTGGTTACCGTCAACAGCTATCGTTCATCACCAAGGGCTATATAAGAAGACCCCCGCCCTGTGGTGAAACCCTAATTCATTCTATTCTCATTCTAATCATTAGTCTTCCGGTTGTAGAGGTGTCCCATGAAAGGATAACCTCTCTCTGGGATTAGTGAATTAGAAGAAGATTAGAAGAGGATTAGCCATGTAATTAGACATAGATTAGACATGTAATTAGAACTAGATTAGATCTAACTTAGATCTAATCAAGAATAAAGGAGAGAGGAGCTATGCTCTTGTTCTGGATATGTCTTCAGAGTATGGTATGTCTTTGTATCTTCTCTACAAGACTTATGATTCATATATTTATCTTCTCTATTTACTTCCATTACTTTCATATATTTGGTTAAGTATAGTTAATATATTATTGCATGGGATCTCCGCTCGTATTGAGTGCTCTAGTTATTCATGGTAGCTAGAGTAGTAATCTATAGTGTAGATATGGTGTCTAGGCTATAGGTTACCTGAGGTTGCGCCCAATCCCACGGATAGTTGTGGTAGCCCCCAGGGGTGACAAGCTCAGTAAGGCTTGTGTAATCCACCACGTTCGGATTGGTGTTTTCGTAGAGCTTTAGGAAACCTTCTCCTAAGTTACTTCTTCCCAGTCTATTCGAGAACCGAAAAGGCATTGTTGTTCCAAAGTGCAATAGTGTAATTGCTATCATAGAACCTAAGTAATAGAGATACCCAAGAACCTTGATCTCTCTCTTTGACCTCTTGATTAATTTAGTTATTCTTTGACATTTAAGGTAGCTTATTATTTTATGCTTTGACAAATACTTATCCCTTAACCATTTACCCCCCTCACTATACTCTAGTGGTTTGCTAAGTTAGTGGATACATGATTGTGACTTATTAGATTCTTTAGCCAAAGCTTCCCTGTGGATACGATACTCTAGAATACTCATCCTAGGGAAAAGCTACAATGGTAGGTGTTACAGGCGCTGCGAGAATCCTTAATATTCTTTTAGCACTTAACAAATTCCAACAAGTATGCCACAATGAACCTTACTTGGATCTCGGCAGGCTGTGGTACCAAATTAACCAGATCAAAAGCGTTAGCCATGCCTTGGTCTCGGTTCTTTTGAAGTCGTTAGCATCAAATTTGATAAAGCTGAACATAACCATCTTATCGACACATTTTTTCATCTCGGCCAAAACCATAGTGTAGATGAATACACCGCTTTCGATTTTGTGACTTAGTACAACAAATTCTAGCCCATGACCCAAACCTACATATGTTAGTGATCACCAAACGGATATGTAGATGGCCTTAAGAAAGACATTAGATCTGTTGTCATTATGCATAAGCCCAAGGATTTGATATGCTGCGTGTTCTCGGCTCTTTTACGGGGAAGAAGCATTGTTGGGGACCTCCACAAGCTTTAAAAATATGAGTCTTGGCATTTCAAGAAGGGTAATCATGATGAAGCTAAAGGCGTTCATCGAGGTGCTAGGTATCAACCAAGATATTCACCCAAATTCGGGAGATGATAAGAAGCCAATGATAACTCCAACTGAAAAATCCACTGAAGACAAGTTAACTACATTAAAAAGATATAGAAGAGCTAAAGAATTATGTTTCAAATGTGGAGAAAAGTGGAACCCTAGGCACACTTGTCAGTCAGTCTCTCTTCATGCAATGTAGGAAGTTTGGGAGTTTCGTCTCGTAAGACACCGAACTAGTTTTGCTTTCGGCTGAATCTCGATACTTCGATGATGAATTGATGAACCTGTCTCTCGCAGGCAGTGAAAGGTGTTGAAGGTCATGAAACCGCTAGACTCGGAGGCTTTATATCTAAACATGAGGCATTTATGCTTATTGACTCACGGAAGCACACCTTGTTTTTATCGGTGAAGCAATGGCATCAAGGATACCGGTAGAAGACCATTAGCCCATCCTCGTCAATGTCATCAGTAGCCAATGGCAATATTACGCATTGCGGTCATGAACAACCTAATCAATTGTGGTACATCCAGGGTGTCACTTTCAAAACCACCTTTAAAATCATTCCATTGGATACCTATGATCTTTGTCACGGGAATTGATTGGTTAGGCAATATCAGTCCTATGAATTCACATTGGGTGGACAAATGGTTTGAGGTCCAACATGAAGGCAAAATTGTCGAGAATCCATGACATAACTACGAAGTGGTAATGGGACGATATTGATGTCAATCAGCTAGAAGCTTTGGTCAAGCAGATTCTATTACGCATTGTATTCAACTTAATGCACAAACGAGAGTCCACCCAAGAAAAATCAAGTACAGTGGGTATCCCACCTGAAATCAAGGTCTTTGATTGAAAAATATGCTACATTATTTCAACCTTTGCTTGGTCTCGCCACCCGGAAGAGATGCGGATCATAGGATACCTTTGATTCCGTGAGCTTCTCCATTTCGAATTCGACCATACGAGATATAATCCTTTCCGGAAGGATGAAATTGAGAAATAGATCAATGAGATGTTGACCAAGGGATTGATTAAACCTAGCACTAGCCCATTTGCTTCTCCAGTACTTCTAGTGAAGAAGAAAACAGGAGATTGGAGACTTTGTGTTGACTACAGGCGCCTAAATGCAGTAACTGTCAAGAACAAATACCCCTTACCAGTAATTGATGAACTGTTGGATGAACTTCATGGAGCACAGTGGTTCACATCTTTGGATCTTTGTTCTGGTTTTCATCAAATCAGAATGGTAGAGGGTGATGAGTTTAAGACTGCTTTCCAAACTCACCATGGCCACTATGAATATCTAGTGATGCCTTATGGTGTTACTGGTGGACCACCCACTTTCCAAGAAGTCATGAATGGAGTTTTGGGCAAGTGTACTTAGGAAATTTGTTGTTGTCTTTATTGATGATGTAATTATCTATAGCCACACATGGATGAGCATTTGAAGCATATTGAAGAAGTTTTCAAACTGTTATTTGCAATCAACCTCTAATGTGGGTTTTGGTGTTGATGACAATCTAAATAGAGGACTAATGAGATTTATCGAGTTGACAAGTAGGAAATAAGCAAAGAGGACATTGCAAACCTAAAGGAGGAGTACCCCAATTCAGTTTACATATGGTACTTCAAGAAGGGAGGTTTATATTCGTTTTACATTTTGAATTTGAGTATAGGACACGTCGTACTATTAAGAGGGACTAGAATCATCGTGCCAAAGCGTGCAACCAAGTGCTCTTTTTCACACTACATAACCTCCCGGCTCCAAACTTAGCCGGACATTCAAATTCTTTCTAATCCCTTGTCGGGTCGAGGTCGAGCGGTGCGCTTCGGGCATGAGCGGCGGTGCCGGTTTCGCCGTGTCCGACCGTTGGAAGGGAAGTATTTATACTTTCCTTTTCTACCCCCAACGGCAACCTTTACGCTTCCCCGCTCACTTTCGACGAGAAAGTACCCAAGTGCTCAGCTCTCTCTTCCCCATTGAAGCTCCTGTTGGCATTTCTTAACGCAATCAAAGGAAACAGTATTAAAACCCATCCCAATAAAAGCGTCGTAAAATGCACCGCCGACATTCCCAAGTAAACCACCATGTCGGTGATCCGAAATGAGACTGTCAACGGGATAGATCTTGTCATTGTAGATATTCATCCGCAAGCGCGCGGATCTATCGTTGTAGCATTTCACCGGAAGTATGAGGGGGTATCGTTATTTATATTTTCCCAAAGGAAGGCATGTGATTAATAAATTAGCATGGCATCCGAATAGAGGAATATGTGTTTGCTTAGACCAAATCACTCATACTTGAGGGGGTAAGTGATAAGGTTCATAGATAGTGTGACACACACTTGGAAATCCACCAGCAAAAAGGATAAAGAAAATAGATAAAGAATAAATGAATAAACGAATAACTAATGGAGTAGATCTAATGTATCTAGTCCTGGCCATACAAATGAATAGTTAGGATCATATGCAAACTGATCTAAGCGTTGTTAGGTCTAGGATAACAGGGAGACTTCCTGGTTACCATATGGCCCGATAGGAAGCATTTATGAACTCCTACAGCACAGGCGAACGTGGGGGGATTTCAAGGGACGGTCAAGGCTTGTCAAGACCAAGCCGCCTACCCCCTCAACTGTGGCGTGCACTCATATTTGAAGGTGTCGTAATACCCGGGCACCATGCCCGCATACTAGAGCACTACTCTTGTCCCCCCAGGGTCCCCACTCATCGAATGGACGGACTAGAACAAGAGCAAACCCGAAGGAACAACAAACCGTTATCCCACCTCTAATCAAGTTAGGCATATGATGATCGTTAAAAGAACCGAATGAATGAACATGTCAAGATCATGATATGTAAACTATATGCTAGTTCATATACCACTACAAGAACATGAACAAAACTATACTCTAGTTCATAAGTTAGGCCAAGAATATAGATATAGGACTTGTAAATAGAAGAATGCTCCATAGAGAAGATGTATTACCAAAGCTCTTTCTTCTAGGAGACAAGCCCTCCTTGTAGCTCTTCTACTCCAAGTGTCTACTAAAGAATAAAGAAGAAGAAAGAAGAAGTAGAAGAAGAGAGAGAGGTAGAGGTGGTAGAGAGAGAGGTATTCTTTGGTTTCTTTGGACTCCAAATGGTGTGTGTTGAGAGAGGGAGAGAGGGGGTCTATTTATACACTTGGAGGAGGGGCCTAAGTGCTAATTTACACCCAAACCGACACAGTAAACCTTCCTTGTATGCGCAAACCGGCCATCCCGTGGTGGGAAACCAAGTTTGAAGGTGCATGAACCGCCTCCCGGTCGGGGCCGAATCGCCTCGGGGAGGGTGCGGCCGCACCTTGAGGTGCGCTGTAGCGCACCCCCGGGCGCGGTTCGGCCCGGTCTTGGCGGGTGTTGTCTTTTCGCCGAAAAGTTGTGGGTAGGGCTGCGCCGGCGCATTTGATGTTTTGGGTCGATTTGCTCTTTGGGCTTGGATTTTGCAATAGTGCGCTTTCAGGAAGGCGTACTTTGGTCGATTTTCCACTTGCTTTTTATTTTAAATCTGCAAAATAAAATACAATACACTACAAATGGAATTTATTAGTGATAAATGCATATGAACATAAAAAAGGTTTAATTTTACTCCCTTTATGGTAGTAAGTTGACGGGGAAAAATATAGCATTATTTACCGTCAACAAACTCCCCCCAAGCTTACCCTTTGCGCGTCCTCGAGCAAAAAGAGATAAGTACTTGGTTGTTGATCAGGAGTTGCTACAATGCTGTTACGTTTTACAAGTGCCGGGGTTATAATAAGATTTTCTACCAAAGTTTGAATAAAATGGCACATCTTTTTTTCTTACCCTTTATTACCTTTCATCGTAGCGGGGCTTTCGGCTTTTCTCAAAGCCTTGGGCGGTTGCCGATAGAATGGTTATAACAGAGGTGCTTATCTTTCATCCTTTTGATCAACCTTTTATCCAGGATTTTATTTAGATAATATTTATTTCTTTTTGAGAAAGCATGGGCTTTATTGCTATATATATATTTTTTCTTTTGGAGAGGTGGGCTACCTTTCGCCCTAGGATTTTGCCTTTTATTTCCTCTCTTTTTTTTTTTTTAGAGATGTGGGCTCTACTCGCCCTCGGACACTTGTCCATTTTTCATCTCATTTTTATTTTTTTTTTTTAGCATAGCCCAAAATCATTTCTCTTTTTTTTTTTAGAGCATAGATTCCGGATGTTAAGTTTCTCTTTTGGACGAAGTCATAGCAAATCCATTTGTACCATATCATATTTGGCAATAACTTAGACTAGATAGAGCATATGCAACCCACATGAATCGGGTTTTTCGGGATAAGTTTTTAGAATTAGCCACTAAACCCAAACTCTAGAGAACTTCGAATTATAAACTAGGCAAGTGCAAAGCATAAAAATGCAGAGCAACTATTCATCATTTCAACAAGGGAATAAGACTAAACTTTTTTTATAGCTCATATGTAAGCATTAGGCACAAAGAAGAGCTACTTATTCTATTTTTGGATTTTTTTTTTTAGTTTTAGTTTTTTTTTTTTTCGATGCAAGGTTGCTGAAATTTAAACATGCTAAAATAAAATAAATTTCGATGGAATTAAATATGCAATGCAATGATACGTGGGGGTCCTCCCCAAGCTATCTAGAGGCCTATAGATCGGGATCGAAGCCTTGGAACCTCGAGAATGCTTCCTCACGCGCATGGCGAGCAGCCATGTTGGACTCCAATTGGGTCCATCTCTGCTGGCTCGCTTTGCTCCCGATTTTGTTGCCAGCATGCGGTATGTTGCACATGGGAATTGAGTGTGTGCTCAATATTCCTAGTGCGGACGTCGAGGTGCTGTAGCTGGATCCCGATAGCCTCCACCCCTTGTGGTGGCTGCCTGTGCTGAACTGGTGGGGGCATATCGTCGGAGCTGTCATCTAAGTCATACCTGTGGGCTCCCCATTCTGCGATATCTCCTTCAGGCCACTCGATGGTGCGGTAACCGAGGCGGCGGCTCCCACCTAGGATCATACCCGGTATTACCCCCAGGGTCTCCATAGGGTGAGGCCATGCGACTGGAACAATGGTGTAGGCCGTGGCGTGGTCGTGGGCGTGAAGTGGGCCCCATGGGAGGAAGATCCGACCTCTTGTCTCTGCGTGAAGAACTCGACGGGGTATCTTTCTGCGCAAGCTATCGCCATCTCGAGCTCAAATGTTAGTGCTCGGCTTTTATACAAGCTGTAAGTCCGGGTTAGGTAACCGAACTATAGTTGCATAGCCAGGAAAAAAAGATGACCAAGCTCGCCAGATGGTAATACTTTAATTAAATGCCCCTGAACTAGCTGCGCAACAGTCCAATATTCCCTGGGTGTGGAAATGTACCCTATCTGTTGGTTTTCCAAAGCCCCAATTGCAGAAGCGAGACGTGTGATAAGAGATGTGCAGGTGATAGGGACAACAACTTTTGGAATAATATGCATCATGTTCCTGCACATTTCTACCACTGGGGCTACTTTAATCTTGTGAACAACAGCATAAAGTAATTTCAATTCAACCTCATTCACCCATCTAACCCCGTGTCTAGGAAACAAACTCAACGAGATCGGTGGATGAATCTAAGTGATGGGTCTTTGGATGCGTGAGTGGCGAGGTTTGAAAGGACCGGTTCATGTGCACCGGAAATTTCCTCCCAAAAGTGGTTTTTCGACAAAGCCGAGGGGGAGAGCAAAGCATCTATGTTTAATGCACATCTACAATAAAAACCCCAGTAACGAGCTAGGTCCTCCCATGTAACATGATATTGTGTTCCAAAGAGGCGGAAGGAAATTCCTAGCTGGTCCTCTACTAGTGTGCATAGAAACTGAATTGTTAGGAGGCGAGAACCTTCCTCCTCGAGAGGGGGAATGTCCTGCCACCCAACTGCTCTCCAAAGAATAAGGAGTTCTTCGTCCATACCTGACTGTTCGAGGAGGTCGGAGTCGATTCCAGGCGTGTGTTGGAACACACGATCCTTGAGTAGGAGATATGCTTGCATCTCCCGTCCTTCCCGAAGGTCGAGGTACGGCGCGTCGGCTTCGTCGATTGTCGGGGGAGCTTGAGCTTCTTCCTCCCCGACGGGTGCAGCATCTTCTTGCATGGGAGAGTCTTTGAGGTCGAAGTTGAGGGCGGAGCTTGTGCTTGTATGGCGTGAGCTTTGCCTTGATGACCGCCTCAATCCGCTGAAGATCTTCCCGGCTTTCTTCATGATCACTGCAAAAACGATTGAGCGAGACCTCGGGTGTGCAAGGGTTAGTTGAAAGTATGAACTTTCACACCCGTAATCTTGCTCGGCACAATGTTTTTGGTGGAGAAAATGGAGTGTAGAACAGGCGGGAGAGAGTGTGAGAGCGAGAGAGAGTGAAAATGAGGGGTGGGAGCTCTCACACCGGTGCTCGGGCTATTTATAGCCAAGCGCACGGGCGTGCAGTGCCTCACCCAACGGCTAGGAGCCGTTGGCGAAGGCGGGGGCCCGAAAGTGGCCAGGGCCGTGGTGCCGCCGCAGGGGTGCTTGCGCGCACCACCGAGGTGGTCGCCGCCCGGCTTTGGCTCTTTGCCTCCAACGGTCACAAAAAGTTTGTGACCGTTGCGCTTATGCGTTGGTTCGGCCGTTTTCTCCCTTTTTTGATTTTCTCCAAAATTTTCAAATATAAATTTATTTTAAAATAGAAAAATTTAAAATATATTTTTTATATACTTTTTGTGTGTAAAATATTTTTCTTTATTTTTCATAAAAGAATTTATTTTATTTATGAAAACTTTTATTTTAGTTTTCAAAAATTATTACATTTATCATATAATAAATATATAGATTTATAATATATATATATATATTTTCTTTTTTTTCAAATTTACCCCATTTTTTTTTTTTTTTTTTTTTTGGATATACCCCATTTTTTTTTTTCTTTTTGGGTATTCCTATTTTTTGAGAGGGTTATTTATAGTCGGTCATGCGACTTTCCCCCGCCATCTTGGCGGGAGGTACACCTCCGGGGTCTTGGAGCTAGATCCTTCAACATTCCACACCGGTCTTGTTGTGACGATGACTTCTGGTGAGTTGTTGCTTGTACCCAATGAATGGGCACTTGACCGCCTTATCTTTGATATGGAAGACAATGAAGCCCTTCCCCGATCGATATCGGCTTTGGTCAGAAGAGAAATGGCCTCCCGGAAGGAGAGACACATCTTCCTTTGGGCCCATATCCGGGATCACTTAAGTCTGTAGGGATGTACTCGTCTTGGATTTTTATTAGCATGTCTTCAAGTATCCCCTCTAGTCGCCTTGTTGATTGATCGCCATTTGGAGGGACGAATTTTGCGGGGAGTAAGTGTCCCTCCATGGATTTTGTCATGGTGGCTTTGGACATCACGTTGATATCGGCCCCGGTCACAAAATGCATTAGCAAAATTGTGGGGGCCAATAGCACGATTGATGATCGGACGCCGGGGTCTCCCTTCTTGGCGATAAACGGCGAGTCTGAGGGGATCTTCTTGACTCTTTGGGTTGGCTGAGCCTCGAGAGATATCATGTTAAGCGACTCATGTGGGACCTCAGGTTGCCCCAGGATCCCGCTCGAAGTTGTTAGCGGCACTTGAGCGGCGATCCGGGCCACCGTGTCTCTATCATCTTATTAAAACCGTTTGGTTCTTCACGGTGAGGTCAACCCTTCAAGCTTGTTATTCATGCCCTCAATAATCTTGTCTTGGTGGCTCATCTTTTTGGTGAGGTTTTCGTTGATCTTTGCCCGGCCCAATGCAGGTCCTTCAATGATGGCTGCCGGGGTTATAATTGGAGTTGTACCCCGGGTTGCCTTGGAATGGTGGCTGGGCTGGTTATTCCAGCCCCTCTTTGTTGTTGGCGATACCGTTCTGCCGTTGTTGATGAAGGCAGCTTCTTTCACGGGTCTCGTGGCGAGTTATCCCCCGAGTGGCCAACCTCACCACACGTCTTACGAGGTCATGTGAGCGTCGTAGGCGTAGACCGGGCGCCGGCGAGTAGTAGCCTCTATCTTTGCGCTCCTCCGATCTCTCTTCAGCCAGAAGATCCATTTTTTGCGGCAAGCATATCCGCCTCCTTCACGGTGTGCATGCCTTTTTGTGTTTTGGCCGGGGCTCTGTCTTCGCCCGGCTCCGATTTGCCACCATTTTGTCAATCGGGGCTGTTGCCCCGTCGATGGTGGCGATAAAAATGCGCCACCGGCAGCCGGCGTCGAGGTGCCCTTGGATATGGTCGTGAGACCATTGTAGAAGATACCGAGCACCAGCCAGTTCTCCATCCCGTGGTGTGGGCATGCTTGAATGTATTCTTGCGGCCTTTGCCACGCCCGGAATGGGTTCTATCGGGTTCTGGCTTTGGAAGTTGGCGATTCTCCCCCTCGGGGCATTGGTTTTGCCCATGGGGAAGAACTTGGCGAGGAACGCCGCGGAACATTTGTCCCACGCATCGACGACTTCCTTGTCCTTGTAGAACCATTGTTTCGCCTTCCCCACAAGGGAGAAGGGAAACAGCGGAGCCTCGATGACGTCGGGCTGCGACATCTTTGATGACTATTGTATCGCATAGCTCATGGAAGTGTTGGAGATGAGCGTTTGTGTCCTCGCTTCGGCAGTCCACGAGAATGGACTGGCCCGCACCATGGTGATCAGCCCGTCTGAAGCTCGAAGTTTTTGTCGTCACATTCACCGACGGCCCGGTGGCACGCGTTGGTGACGGCGGAGTTGAGAAATCGCGTAGCGACTTTCCGGCCATAGCTTGCGGTTCGGTTGGTGCAGGGATGTCGGTCTCGACCGTCGGAGTTCCGGCTAAAGAAGAAGCGGCACAAGACCAGCTCTTCCTTAGGAGTGCCTCCGGATCGGAGGTGAAGTTTTTCCGGCGGAGGAAACCCGACATACACTATCCTCGTTTTCATCCACAAGGAGAAAACATAAAAGATTAGCTTTGTATGAGCAAATGGCATCCACGCACACGTTCATATTCATAGCCAGCTATTTATTTATTTTTATTATTTTTTTCACAATGCCTTCCCAAAGAACGGCGCCGAAATGCTTGTTGGCATTTCTTAACGCAATCAAAGGAAACAGTATTAAAACCCATCCCAATAAAAGCGTCGAGGAAATGCACACCGACATTCCCAAGTAAACCACCATGTCGGTGATCCGAAATGAGACCCATCAACGGATAGATCTTGTCATTGTAGATATTCATCCGCAAGCGCCACGGATCTATCGTTGTAGCATTTCACCGGAAGTATTCGTGGTATCGTTATTTATATTTTCCCAAAGGAAGGCATGTGATTAATAAATTAGCATGGCATCTGAATAGAGGAACATGTGTTTGCTTAGACCAAATCACTCATAATGAGAGGGGGTAAGTGATACGGTTCATAGATAGTGTGACACACACTTGGAAATCCACCAAAGCAAAAAGGATAAAGAAAATAGATAAAGAATAAATGAATAAACGAATAACCTAATGGAGTAGATCTAATGTATCTAGTCCTAGCCATACAAATGAATAGTTAGGATCATATGCAAACCGATCTAAGCGTTGTTAGGTCTAGGATAACGAGGGAGAATTCACGGTTACCATACGGCCCGATAGGAAGCATTTACGAACTCCTACAAGACAGCTTAACGTGGGGGATTTCAAGGGACGGTCAAGGCTTGTCACGACCAAGCCGCCTACCCCCTCAACCGTGGCGTGCACTCATATTTGCAGGTGTCGTAATACCGGGCGCCATGCCCACATACTAGAGCACTACTCTTGTCCCCCCGGGGTCCCCACTCGTCGAATGGATGGACTAGAACAAGAGCAAACCCGAAGGAACAACAAACCGTTATCCCACCTCTAATCAAGTTAGGCATATGATGATCGTTAAAGAACCGTAATGAACATGTCAAGATCATGATATGTAAACTATATGCTAGTTCATATACCACTACAAGAACATGAACAAAACTATACTCTAGTTCATAAGTTAGGCCAAGAATATAGATATAGGACTTGTAAATAGAAGAATGCTCCATAGAGAAGATGTATTACCAAAGCTCTTTCTTCTAGGAGACAAGCCCTCCTTGTAGCTCTTCTACTCCAAGTGTCTACTAAAGAATAAAGAAGAAGAAAGAAGAAGAAAGAAGAATTAGAAGAAGAGAGAGAGGTAGAGGTGGTAGAGAGAGATTATTGGTTTCTTTGGACTCCAAATGGTGTGTGTTGTTGAGAGAGGGAGAGAGGGGTCTATTTATACACTTGGAGGAGGGGCCTAAGTGCTAATTTACACTCAAACCGACTGGTAAACCTTCCTTGTATGCATAAAACCGACCATCCGAGGGCGGGAAACCAAGTTTGAAGGTGCATGAACCGCCTCCCCGAGGTCGGGCTCGAACCGGCCTCGGGGAGGTCTGGGCCGCACCTTGAGGTGCGTGCACCCCCTCGGGCGCGGTTCGCCCGGGATTGGCGGGTGTCGTCTTTCGCCTCGAAAAGTTGTGGGCGGGCTGCTTCGGCCCAGATTTGATGTTTTGGGTCGATTTGCTATTTGGGCTTGATTTTGCAATAGTGCACTTTCGGAAGGCGTACTTTGGTCGATTTTCCACTTGCTTTTATTTTAAATCTGCAAAATAAAATACAATACACTACAAGTGGAATTTATTAGTGATAAATGCATATGAACATAAAAAGGTTTAATTTTACTCCCTTTATGGTAGTAAGTTGACGGGAAAAAATATAGCATTATTTACCGTCAACGGCTCCCACTCCCTCAAGCAAATCCATCGATTCCACCATCGATTCTTGAGTGTGAGGGCTGCAAACTTCGATTGGAAGGGAGCTCCACCGATCTTCATCGTTCTAGAGGCACTTGGTTCGCACTTTGGCCGGCGGTTTTGGTTCTTTACTCTTAGAGCTTGCTCCTAGCCGGGCTAGTGCGTTGCCCTTGAGCTTGCCAACTTGTGTGGCAGCCTAGGAGGTTTGTAACACCCTCTTGCATCTAATACATCACCCCACATCTCTAGGATTGGTTCCTAGACTTGTGAACGAGGCAAAGAGACAAACCTTTGTGGTGAGCTCATTCCTTTGTGGAACCTCAACAACGTGGACTTAGGCAAGCCTTGGTGGCGAAATGAACCACGGGATAATCCCCTGTGTCACCATGTGCTTGTTTTACTTCACATTGCATATATATCTTGTTGTTGAGAGATTTTAGGGTTTGAGATCGATCTATCTTTATACCTCATCATCCGCTTGTTCTAGCTCTCGATCATCATCTATACTTGTCCAGGAACCAAGGAAAATTATTAGATCTACCTTTTTATTGGACGTTTTTGAACCGTGAGCTAACTTCTCTGCGAGGAGCGGCGGTGCCGCTTAGAGTAGCCGGTGGTGCCGCTTGGAGCGGCGGTCTTTGCTTGGCGTAGTGGCGGTGCCACTCGGGTTACTAATTGTAATCTGTAGTGATTTTTGAAACAGGCCTATTCACCCCCTCTAGGCCCAAATGATCCTACAAGTGGTATCGGAACTCGTTTACTTCAGTAAGCGCTTCACCGCGTGAAGTATGGATCCCGGAGGTGGTTCGAATCAAGGTGGAGTCGAAGGCATCCACGCCCAAGTTGAAAGCTTTCCAAAGAAAGCGGTTGTCATCTTCATCCTCTTTCTCCGAACCGATCCGGGAGAGAAGGTAAGCAAGGAGACAAAGAAAAGAGAAGAAAGCCACCAAGGAAGCAAGAAGGGCCAAGCGTGAGAAAGCCAAGAAGCAAGAAGAAGATGCAAGCATACGACTTATTGAAAAGCTCAAGAGAAAAGATGAAAGAAAAAGAATAAGAGAAGAAAGACTCAAGAGAAGAGAAGAAAGAAGCAAGAAAGTGGTGGAACTTGATTCTCAATCAAGTGAACTATCAAGTAGTTCGATGCAGGGGATGATGATGAGTCATATGTGCCAAAGAACAAGAAGAAAGAGAAGAAGAAGGATGAGGCCAGAGCAACAACAACAAATTCGCCGCCATATCCTTTAACTATAACTCTCTTTTCTCCAACCGTGAAAGAAAGTCATTCATCAATGTTCCCGCGGGGAAGTTGCCTCATTTCGATGGGACAAACTATGCCAAGTGGAAACATGTGATAAGTGCCTATCTTAATGGCATTCACCCCGGTCTTTGGGACATTGTGTGCAGTGGATATGAGCCTCCGGTGAACCCCAAGTCTCCCACAAATGAAGAGATGATAGCAGCCCATCTCAATGGCCAAGCCACAAGCATCCTCCTAAGTGCTCTAGATGGAAATGAGTACAATAGGGTGATGAATGTGAATGTGGCAAAGAAGATTTGGGATACTTTGGTCCTTGCACATGAAGGTGTTGACAAAGTGAGAAAGGCAAAGATTGATTTGTTGAAAGCGAAGCTCAACCGGTTTGTAATAGTTGAAGGTGAAGGTGCTCAAGAGATGTTTGACCGGTTGATGGTTCTTGTTTGAAAGATTAGAGGATTTGGAGATGAAGAACTTGATGATCACAAGGTGGTAAAGATCATGCTTGAAGCCTATGCTCCAAGAAATGAGACCGTAGTCACCTTGATAAGAGACAAGAAGAAGTTTGATCACTTCACTCCTAATGATGTGCTTGGAAGGTTACTCACCTTTGACATGCAAAGAGGGGAAGCAAATGAGAGGAAGAAACTTGGTGAATTGCAAGCCAGGTTGGATGGCCTCAAGATCAAGGACGTTGCTCTCAAAGCAAGCAAGTCGAGCAAGCCAAGCACCTCCAACAAGAACAAGGGCAGCAAGCAATCAACTTCAAATCAAGCCAAAGAAATGAAGAAAATGCAAGAGCACATCGATTCTACCTCCTCAAGTGATGATGATGATGAGAGAGGTGTTGAGATCAATGACATGGCATTGTTCATCAAGAACTACCGCAAGTCCATGAAGAAAAATGGATACAAGATGGTGCAAAGGAAGTTTCCAAACAAGAAAAAGAGAACATGCTACAATTGTGGAAGCACCAAGCATTTTGTTGCAGATTGTCCACATGAGAACAAGAATAACAAGTATAAGAAGGACAACTCCAACAATGACAAGAGGCAAGAATACAAGAGAAGAGGAAACAACATGGGAGAAGCACACATTGGGCATGAGTGGGACTCAATTAAAGAGTCAAGTGAGGAGGATGTGAAGATGGCAACATTTGCTAGACAAGAGTCAACCTCCACACCAAGATTCTTCTCCAACATGTCCGATGATGATGAAGATGGCTTCCCTCACATTTGTCTCATGGCAAAGCGTGAGAAGGTACTTTCCAAAACTAAAGCTTCTCCAACCCTTAGTGATGAATCTAGTGAACTTAGTGATAGCTCAAGTGATGATGGGTCTAGTGATGAAGAGTATGACAAGTTGACCAAGAACCTAGATCCAAAGACCAAAATATTTATCACTAAGATGATGGAGGACTTAGAGAGTGTCCAAGCCGAGTTGGAAACTAGAGAAAGTGAACTCACTAGACTTGAGAAACTCTATGTTGACAACAAAGAAGCTCTTGTGTTTGAAAGAAGTGAGGTGGCCTCCTTACAAAAGAAACTTGTAAAAGAAAAGGAGGACCATGCTCTCACAAAGAAAGCTACTATTACTCTCAATGAAAAGTATTGTGACTTACAAGAAAAGCACAAAGAACTTGAGAGTCAATATAGTCTTCTTTGGGAAAGCAACTTACATCTTTCATCCACAAAGGACAACTCTACTCCCTCCACAAGCAATGGATGTGGTAAATGTTTCAATCTAGACTTGAAGAGTCATGCCACAAACCTTGCAAACATGGAAGCAATGAAGAAAGAGATTGCTAGGCTCAATACTTTGGTTGGAAAAGAAAAACAAAATGTCAAGAAAACCGAGAGTGGCAAAGAAACTCAACCAAAGAAGCCACGATACATTTATGGAAGAAATCCTAGAATCAAGGATGGGTTAGGCCACACTAGAGGAGACAAAACAAACGGAAGAAAAATGGTAAATGGCTATGAGTGTGTCCAGTTCGAGCAAAGGGAAGATGAGTACAGATATGCACCGCACAGGCGGCCGCATCGCGCCGACTCGAAAGCAAAGCAAAGCCAAGCGGCACTGCCGCTATGACGAAAGCGGCGGTGCGCTGCCCCTAAGAAAGGGAAGGCAACTCATTGACCTCCTGTCCTCGAAACAACCCATCAAGAAGATTGCTCGGTCAAAACGGGTTGTACGAAGCAGCGAGAAAACAATTTGGGCCAACCCAAGTAGATTTGCATACCATCCCAAGGCTCAATCAACAAGACAAAATCGGTGTTTTTTGCTTTGTATTGAAAAACAACAACAGCAAGGGGAGGTTTATGCAAAATATGTTGGCAAGGACAAGAAATGTTTACTTACACACTTCTATTTGGGTTCCCAAAATTCTTGTGACTAACATGAAAGGTCCCAAGGAGCTTGGGGGGCCTAAACTTGTAAACTAACTGCTTTTGCGAGGCATACTCCTCCGGTGGATCAAGTTGGGTGCTTGATAGTGGATGTACAAATCATATGACCGGAGAAAGGAGTATGTTTTCATCATACTCTCCCAATGCCGATACAAGTGACAACATAAGGTTTGGAGATGACTCCAAGGGAGGTGTGATGGGACTTGGTAAAATTGCCATCACAGCTGATCATTCTATAAACGATGTCTTACATGTTGAATCCCTAGGATACAATTTGTTGTCGGTCTCACAATTGTGTGGGAAAGGCTACAATTGTCTCTTTACGGATGTTGGTGTGGAAGTCTTTAGTAGGGAGGATTCCACTATTGTCTTTACGGGCAAGCTCAAGAATAAGCTCTACTTAGTTGATTTCAACAAAAGTGAGACTAAGCTTGAAACTTGTCTTATGGCAAAATCTAGCATGGGTTGGTTATGGCATCGCCGACTAGCACATGTTGGGATGAGGAACTTGGCCAAACTACAAAAGGACAACCACATCATTGGGCTAACAAATATTGATTTTGACAAAGACAAGATTTGTAGCGCTTGCCAAGCCGGAAAGCAAGTAGGTGTACCGCACCCACCAAAGAGCATCATGGCCACTACACAACCTTTGGAGTTGATTCACATGGATCTCTTTGGACCGGTTGCCTACCTTAGCATCGGGGGTAATAAGTATGGACTTGTCATTGTTGATGATTATTCCCGCTTCACTTGGGTTTTCTTTGTTTTTGATAAGTGCCAGGTACAAGAGAAGGTGAAAATGTTCATTAAAAGGGCACAACGAGAATTCGAGCTTTCAATCAAGAAAGTGAGAAGTAACAATGGAAGTGAATTCAAGAACACCCAAGTTGAAGAATTCCTTGATGAAGAGGGCATCAAACATGAGTTTTCGGTTCCATACACCCCTCAACAAAATGGAGTAGTAGAGAGGAAGAATAGAACACTCATCAACATGGCAAGAACAATGCTAGATGAATACAAGACTTCGGACATCTTTTGGTGTGAAGCCATCAACACCGCTTGTCATGCAATCAACCGTCTCTACCTCCACAAGAAACTCAAGAAGACCTCATATGAGCTACTAACCGGTAACAAACTGAAGGTATCTTACTTTAGAGTGTTTGGGTGCAAGTGTTTCATTCTTAACAAGAAGCCCCGAACCTCTAAGTTTGCACCTAAAGTTGATGAAGGTATTCTTCTTGGGTATGGATCAAATGAGCATGCCTATCGTGTCTTCAACAAAACCACCGGTAGGGTTGAAGTCACTATAGATGTGACATTTGATGAGTCTAATGGCTCTCAAGTAGAGCAAGTTGATCAAAGTGTTGTAGGAAAGGAGGATCCACCTTATGAGGCGATAAAGCAATTGGCTATTGGTGACATTTGACCACAGGAAGACAAAGCCAATGAACAAGACGATCACCAAGACACTGCTGCACCAATTTCCGCTGACGTACTCGATGACAGGGAGCAGCCAACACCTGCTGAAATTCAGCAGAACGGCAGTGCCGCTCCCAGGAGCGGCGGTGCCGCTCCCTCTACCTCAGCGGTGTCTACTCCGACACCTACATCACTAGTTAGAGCACTTGACCTTGCTCCCATACTTGAAGCTGAAGATGACTGTGAAGAAGAAGTTGAGGAAGATGGAGTTGATCATCCACGGCTACGGCAAAGCGTTTCAACGGATCATCCCGTTGAAAACATTCTTGGGAGTCTTCAAAAGGGAGTAACTACTCGATCACATCTTGCTGCATTTTGTGAACATTACTCCTTTGTCTCTTCTTTGGAACCCACCAAGGTAGAAGATGCTCTCAAGGATGCCGATTGGTTGCTAGCCATGCAAGAAGAACTCAACAACTTCAAGAGAAATGAAGTTTGGGACTTGGTAGAAAGACCAAAGACCAACATCATTGGCACTAAATGGGTCTTTCGAAACAAGCAAGATGAAGATGGCCAGGTTACAAGAAACAAGGCAAGATTGGTGGCTCAAGGCTTCACTCAAGTAGAGGGATTGGACTTCGATGAAACCTATGCACCGGTGGCAAGACTAGAAGCAATCCGCATTCTTCTAGCCTTTGCTGCCCATCATGATTTCAAGCTATATCAAATGGATGTGAAGAGTGCATTCCTCAATGGACCTTTGCAAGAGGAAGTCTATGTTGAGCAACCACCGGGTTTTGAAGACCCCAAGTATCCTAATCATGTTTACAAGCTTCGTAAGGCGCTTTATGGGCTTAAGCAAGCACCAAGAGCATGGTATGAATGCCTTAAGGAGTTCTTGCTCAAACAAGGTTTTGTCATAGGAAGGCCGATCCTACTCTTTTTACACATAAAGTTAATGGTGATATCTTTGTGTGCCAAATATATGTCGATGACATAATATTTGGTAGCTCTAATCATGTGTATGTTGAGCAATTTAGTAGGACTATGACAAAGAGGTTCGAGATGTCCATGATGGGTGAGCTCAAGTTCTTCCTTGGATTTCAAGTCAAGCAAATGAAGGAAGGGACTTTCATTAGCCAAACCAAGTACACCCAAGATATGTTGAAGAAGTTTGATATGGCAAAGGCTAAGCCAATCAAAACTCCAATGCCAAGCAATGGACATCTTGATCTTGATGAAGAAGGGGCTACCGTCGACATAAAGGTATATCGTTCCATGATCGGCTCTCTTCTTTATCTTTGTGCATCTAGGCCCGATATTATGCTTAGTGTGTGCATGTGTGCTAGATTTCAAGCTAATCCAAAGGAATGTCACAATGTGGCGGTTAAGAGAATCTTGAGATATCTAGTTCACACTCCAAACCTTGGCTTTGTGGTATCCCAAGGGTTCTAAGTTCAATCTACTTGGCTATTCGGATTCGATTATGCCGGTTGTAAAGTAGATAGAAAAAGCACCTCGGGGACGTGTCAATTCCTTGGAAGGTCCTTGGTGTCTTGGAGCTCTAAGAAGCAAAATTGTGTAGCCCTATCCACCGCCGAGGCCGAGTATGTTGCAGCCGGCGCTTGTTGTGCTCAACTACTTTGGATGAAGCAAACCTTAAAGGATTTCGGATGTCATTTCACAAAGATACCTCTTCTTTGTGACAACGAGAGTGCCATCAAACTCGCAAATAACCCAAGAGCACACTCTAGAACAAAACACATAGACATCCGTCATCACTTCTTGAGAGACCACGAATCAAAAGGAGATATCGCGCCGTCATGTGAGCACCGAAAAACAACTAGCCGATATCTTCACTAAGCCTCTCGACGAGACAAGGTTTTGTGCTTTGAGGAGTTGTTGACGGTAACCAACGACAATTTAAATACCGTCAACACAACACCAAAACTACCTAGAAATAGGGATTTCAACTAACATATTCCAAAGTTTTGGTGTTTATTTGGACTTGTAGGTACAAACTCATGGATGATCACTTTGGGCCAAAAAAGACAAAGAAAAAGAAATAAAATCAATAAATAGAAAAAGGCCCAAAGGAGCAAATGGCAAGCCCAAACAGAAATCGCAACAAAACGTCGAAACCGGGCCGCGCGCGAGCTACCATACAACTTTTTTCGAACAAGGAAGCCCGGCCTTCCGAAGCCGGGCTGCCGGCCCCGGCGAGGTGCGTGCGCACCCCAAAGGTGCGCGCCGCACCCTGGCAGAGCAGAGGCGGTTCGAGCCATCTTCGGGGAGGCGGTTTGTTACCTTCCAAAATGGTGGAACCGACGTGGGATGGTTGTTGACACTTGTTATCGTATAAATTTATTAATCAAATAAACATGAGAAAGGGGTATACATCATAATAACAACCTAGAATAGGGTGTCACTAACATATTTCCACCAGTTTTGGTAAAGTTGTGAATTGCAGGGACTAAATAGGAAAACAACAGAATTCGCGAGCCGTACGACTACGCGACGTAATGCAATCCAACTCCGAGAAAGACTCTAGAAGGCTCCGGACTAATCCCGACGTGATCAAGACTTAACACCCAAGAATTAGGAGTCCGGAAGGTGCGAGAAGCCCACGGCGTGCAGCGGGACCCGAGTGGGCCTCACTGCGGGCCGGCCGGCCTGTTATTTAGGCCGGCCGGCCTCCCTCCTCTCGCCACGTCAGCCCCTGCTTCAGTATTCCTAAACCGCCTTTAAGACGCAATCTAATCCGGCTCGTTTAATGTCGGTTTGATCCGAGGGCGACGGTGGAGTACGAAGTTGTATCTAAATCCAACACCGGTACCTCCTCCCGACTATATAAGCAAGCCCCTAGGCCCCCCGGTTTCAATAACCTCATATCATCTCATACATCAATTTCATCGGATGGAGGCACGACGCCTTTGGAGGATTAGATTAGACGGCTACAATGTTATAGAATAGATCTAGTAGAGAGTTAGGGAGAGCGGGGCTGGCGTTCGGTTACGAGAAAAGTCTTCGCGTTACGGTATATCTTTGTATCTCAACTCTATTAGACTTTATGCCATAATTAGATCTATCTTTTCTAGTACTTTTATGCCTTTCATGATTATTGATTAGAATATAGTTGTTATATAATTGCATGGGATCTTCGCTCGTATTGAGTGCTCTGGTTATTCATGATGATTAGAGTAGTAATTAATAGTGTGGACATGGTGTCTAGACTAGAGGTTACCTTAGATTGCACCCAGTCCCACGGATAGTTGTGGTAGCCCTAGGTGGTGACAGCCCTAATGGCCGACGTATTCCACCACGTTCGGATTGGTAGTGTAGGACCGTAGTCGGAGCTTCCTAGCCCCCTTCTCATCCCTTTCCGCGGCTAGTGTTCTGATGTCCCGAAGTGTTCTTTTATGATCGCTATACCTTTTCATGCCTTAGTTACTCAAGAACCAAAGTACTAGAGAAGTATTCAGGAACCTAGATCTCTCCCGTTGTCCTCTCGATCTAGCTATCTATTCTATATTATAATATTCCCTGGTTAAGTGCTATTAATTATCATTCATATCATATACATTATTTACCCCTCACTTTAGTTTAGTTGGTATATTAAGTTAGTAGATACATGATTTTGATTTATCATAGTCTTTACCCTTGCTTCCCTCGTGGAAAATATAAATAACGATACTACGGAATACTCCAGGGTAAAAGCTACAATGGTATATATATTACGCGGCGCTATGAACCCCTTTATTTTCTTTTTGCACTTAATAAATACCAACAAGCTTTTTGGCGCCGTTGCCGGGGAAGCAATTGGCGTAAAGATTTTGATAATGATCTTGATATCTGCTAATTTAGTGTATTAACTAGCTTTAGTAGGATTACCCTTGCTCTGTCGAGGGTGTAGAATAGACAGGACATTTGATGCCATCGTGACCTTTCGGCAAGCTTCCACAAGGAGAAACACATCGACACTGGAGCCCTGCCATCTCTTAGGGTACATTTATATATATATTATTCTAACTATGTGTAGATTGAAGAAACGGTCACCGTCACAAGAATTCAAATCACATCTCAAGTGACGAACGTAGAGGCTGCACAACTCATAAACTCCATCTTGTGAGCGAAGGTAAGTATGATCAAAGGTGAGAAAGTCTTGCTCATGAACTTTAATTTATGAGTAGTTATCTTTTCAATTGTTGCATTCCATTAAATAATTCATGCATTCTACTCCACCTAGTTTATGTTTTCTCATAGTAAGTTTATTGCATGTTTAACTCCTTGCAATCACCCAATCATGTCGTTGCATATAAAAAAAAAATATAAAAAATATTATCCTCACCATGATCATGCTCTTTCATCTCTATTTAAGTAAATCTTTATGATGCTTTCATGCCACCGTTATGCCGCTATAGTATGCTCTAGTTTGAAGTATTTTTCATACATCTCTTAAATGAAGCATGGTGCCTAGTTTAGGAGTGTTGATCGTGCTTTCAAAGGCTTTTTCATGCTAGTTAAATTGCTTTCCTAAATCAAATTAGGCGTGTGGTGTTTATGTTGATTTTTGAACCAAGAGTATGCTCTAGTAGATAGCAGTTATTTTGACTAACCCTTGCGAGAAAACTATCATATTCAATGCGGGTAAGTCAAGAGATGAACTCACAATAGAGGTGAGGCAAGGCGTATGATGAACTCCAACAACTCGCGAGAAGGAAAACCCGGATCGTTCCTCATAGAAGAAAGATCCGTAAGTATCACATCATTTATTTTGTCTTTTGCTAAAAGTTATATTTGCCTTGATCCTTGCTAGAGTGCAGACTAAGAACATAATATATGTGCTAAAGTAATCAAAGAACCATCTTTTTGTTAGCATAGATGAGTTTATATCAACCTTTGGACAACAACATGTTCTTCAAATAATTGCTATCCTTGGGTATACATCCACTAATATCTCAAGAGGGAAAGAATCATCGGTGTGCACGGTTTAGCATGAACCTACCACACCACCACAGTCTACCTCACGTCTACATCTCTAAAAGACCTGTCATGATCCGGCTTGGGGGAGTGCAACCCCATTATCCGTAAGTACTCTTATCTTATTTACTACTAGTTTGGTATGTTTGTTTTGTTAAAAAGATATAAAAAGATGCATAACTATAGAAAACTAAATAAAAAGTTTAAGTTATATATATAGTTTGATCTTTATGTTTGCTATAAATAAATAAATAGATAGTGTGCTTAGGCTTGCTAGAATAAAATTAACGCTTGAAGATGATCCCTATGTATGGAAATGATGAATAGTTGCTCCGCCATAAATTCCTCTTTTAAAGTACTTACAATTCGGACTTAGATTCTCCTGAAGCTTTAAATGCTTAATTTGCTCTAAAATCCTACACGTGGGAAGCACATGCTTAATCTGAGTCTAGGCGTTAAAGGATAATGATTCATGAAAAGTTGAGTCTGCTTTTTTATCATATTCCTAGAGTTAGCTTTTGGCCTCTTTGCCTCCAACGGTCACAAAAAGTTTGTGGCCGTTATTATTTGGTTCGGCCGTCTTCTCCCGTTTTGATTTTCTCCAAAATTTTCAAATATAAATTTATTTTAAAATAGAAAAATTATTTTAAAAATATTTTTTTGTATATACTTTTTGTGTATAAAATATTTTTCTTTATTTTTCATAAAAGAATTTATTTTATTTATGAAAGTTTTTATTTTTGTTTTCCAAAATATTTTGTTAATGAAAATAATATATTTATCATATAATATATATATATTTATATTATATTTTTTTTGAATATACCCCATTTTTTTTTTTTTTTTTTTTGAATATACCCCATTTATTTCCTTTTTGGGTATTCCTCTTTTTTTTTTTTGAGGGTTATTTATAGTCGCCCTGTTTAACCCTCCCCCGCTTCATCGGGCGGGAGGTACTTGCTCCGGGGTCTCGGAGCCGGGATCTTCAACATTCCACACCGGTCTTGATGACGATGATTGCGGGTGTGTTGTTGCTTGTACCCGATGAATGGGCACTTAACCGCCTTGTCTTTGATGTGGAAGACGATGAAGCCCTTCCCCTGCATCGATATCAGCTTTGGTCAGGTAGAGAAATGGCCTCCCGGAAGGAGAGACACATCTTCTTTTGGGCCCATATCCGGGATTTAAGTCGCGGGGATGTATTCATCTTGGATTTTTATGAGCATGTCTTCCAAGATTCCCTCCGCCGCCTTGTTGATTGATCTCGCCATCCGGAGGGCCGAATTTGGCAGGAGTAAGTGTCCCTCCATGGATTTTGTTGAAGGTGGCCTTGGACATCACGTTGATATCGGCCCCCGTGTCACAAAATCGTTAGCAAAATTGTGGGGCCAATGGCACGCTTGATGATCGGACGCCCGGGGTCTCCCTTCTTGGCGATAAGCGGTGAGTCCACAGGGGATCTTCTTCAGCTCTTTGGGTTGGTGAGCCTCGGAGATATCATGTTAACCGACTCATGTGGGACCTCGGGTTGCCCGGGATCTGCTGAGTCGTTAAGCGGCACTTGAGCAGCAATGCGGGCGGTGTGTCTCTATCATCTTGTTAAAGGCGAAGCTGGTTCTTCACCGGTGAGGTCAACCCTTCAAGCTTGTTATTCACGCCCTCAGGATCTTGTCTTGGTGGCTCATCTTTTTGGTGAGATTTTCATTAATTTTTGCGTGGCCCAGTGCAGGTCCTTCAATGATGGCTGACCGGAGTTATAATTGGAGTTGTACCCCTGGTTGCCTTGGAATGGTGGCTGGGTGGTTGTTCTAGCCTGCTCGCGGTTGGACGATACCCGTTCTGTTGTTAATGAAAGCGGCTTCTTCACGGGTCTCGGGGACAGTTATCCTGGTGGCCAACCTCACCACACATCTCACAGGTCATGTGGCGTGCGGCGTGGCGTGGGCGGGCGGCTGGAGGGCGTCTAGCATCTCCTCGCTCCTCCGGTCTCTCTTGTGAGAAGATCCATTTTGCGGCAAGCATATCCGCCTCCTTCCTGTGTGCATGCCTTTTTGTGTTTTGGCGGGGCTCTGTTCGCGCCCCGGCTCTCGATTTGCCACCATCTTGTCAATCGGGGGGGCTGTTGCGATCGATGGTGGCGATAGAAACGCGCGCCACCCGGCGGCCCGGCGTCGAGGTGCCCCTTGGATATGGTCGTTGGACCATTGTAGAAGTTCTAGAGCACTAGCCAGGTTCTCCATCCGTGGTGCGGGCATGCTTGAATGTATTCTTGAAGCCTCTCCCACGCCTCCGTAATGGGTTCCATTGAATTCTGGCTGGAAATTGGCGATTCTCCCCTTAGGGCATTGGTTTTGCCCATGGGAAGAACTTGGCGAGGAACGCCCGGAATATTTGTCCCCGTCGCGGCGACTTCCTTGCCCTTGTAGAACCATCGTTTCACCTTCCCCACAAGGGAGAAGGGAAACAGGTGAACTCGATGACGTCTGCCGCGACATCTTTGATGACGATCGTGACGCACGGCTCAAGGAAGTGTTGGAGATGGCGTTTGCGCCCTCGCTTCGGCGATCACAAGAATGGGCTGGCCTGCACCATGGTGATCAGCCCGAAGAAGCTCGAAGTTTTTGTCCGTCACATTCACCGGCGGCCCGGTGGGCACGTTGGTGGCGGCGGAGTTGAGAAATCGTAGCGACCGGGGCCATAGCTTGCGGTTCGGTTGATGCGGGGATGTCGGTCTCGACCGCCGGGTTCGGCTGAAGAAGAAGCGGCGAGACCGACTCTTCCTTAGGAGTGCCTACGGATCGGAGGTGAAGTTTTTCAGCGGAGAGGAAAGCGACATACACTATCCTGTTTTTCATCCACAACGAGGAGAAAACATAAAGATTGCCTTTGTATGAGCAAATGGCATCCACGCACGTTCATATTCATAGCCAGCTATTTATTTATTTATTTTTTTTTCACAATGCCTTCCCGACAGCGCGCCGAGAAATGCTTGTTGGCATTTCTTAACGCAATCAAAGGAAAGCGGTATAAAACCCATCCCAATAAAAGCGTCGAGAAATGCACCGCCGACATTCCCAAGTAAACCACCATGTCGGTGATCCGAAATGAGGCTATCAATAGGATAGATCTTGTCATTGTAGATATTCATCCGCAAGCGCACGGATCTATCGTTGTAGCATTTCACTGGAAGTATTCAGTGGTATCGTTATTTATATTTTCCAAAAAGGAAGGCATGTGATTAATAAATTAGCATGGCATCTGAATAGAGGAACATGTGTTTGCTTAGACCAAATTACTCATAACAGGGGTAAGCAAGATGCGGTTCATAGATAGTGTGACACACACTTGGAAATCCACCAAGCAAAAGGATAAAGAAAATAGATAAAGAATAAATGAATAAATGAATAATCCGAATGGAGTAGTTCTAATGTATCTAGTCATGGCCATACAAATGAATAGTTAGGATCATATGCAAACCGATCTAAGCGTTGTTAGGTCTAGGATAACAAAGGAGACTTCACGGATACCATACGGCCCGATAGGAAGCATTTCTGAACTCCTACAACACAAAGCGAACGTGGGGGATTTCAAAGGGACCCGGTCAAGGCTTGTCACGACCAAGCCGCCTACCCCTCAACCGTGGCATGCACTCATATCCGCGGGGTGTCGTAATACCAGGGCACCATGCGGCGTATTAGAGCACTACTCTTGTCCCCCGGGATCCCCACTTTCGTCGAATGGACGGGCTAGAACAAGAGCAAACCCGAAGGAACAACGAACCGTTATCCCACCTCTAATCAAGTTAGGCATATGATGATCGTTAAAGAAGCGTAATGAACATGTCAAGATCATGATATGTAAACTATATTCTAGTTCATATACCACTACAAGAACATGAACAAAACTATACTCTAGTTCATAAGTTAGGCCAATAATGTAGATAATAGACTTGCAAATAGAAGAATGCTCCATAGAGTAGATGTATTACCAAAGCACTTTCTTCTAGGAGACAAGCCCTCCTTGTAGCTCTTCTACTCCAAGTGTATACTAAGAAAGAATAAAGAAGAAGAAAGAAGAAGAAGGAAGAAGTAGAAGAAGAGAGAGAGGTAGAGGTGGTAGAGAGACAAGTATTCTTTGGTTTCTTTGGACTCCAAATGGTGTGTGTTGAGAGAGGGAGAGAGGGGGTCTATTTATACACTTGGAGGAGGGGCCTAAGTGCTAATTTACACCCAAACCGACTGGTAAACCTTCCTTGTATCATAAACCGACCATCCCTGGCGGGAAACTAAGTTTGGAAGGTGCACGAACCGCCTCCCCGAGGCCGGGCCTCGAACCGCCTCGAGGGGAGGGTGCGGCCGCACCTTGGGGTGCTTGTAGCACCCCTGGGCTCGGCCTGGCCCGGGTCTTGGCGGGTGTCGTCTTTCGCCACGAAAAGTTGTGGGCGGGCTGCGCTTCGGCCCGCATTTGATGTTTTGGGTCGATTTGCTCTTTGGGCTTGGATTTTGCAATAATGCGCTTTCCGGAAGGCGTACTTTGGTCGATTTTCCACTTGCTTTTATTTTAAATCTGCAAAATAAAATACAATACACTACAAGTGGAATTTATTAGTGATAAATGCATATGAGTATAAAAGGTTTAATTTTACTCCCTTTATGGTAGTAAGTTGATGGGAAAAATATAGCGTTATTTCATGTCAACAACTACCGACATTAAGGTTGCATCTACAGATTTGCGAAGGTCGGTTTGATCCAATGGTCATCGTTCATCGTCAATGGCGAAAGGATTAGTACCACATTGCTTCTTTGAAGGCTGAAGAGACATAAGAAGACCCCTATATATTGACCCCTAGGCCTATGGAATTATTATTATTAATTTCTATTTAATTCTATTCTCATTCTATCTCATTAACTCTTAGTTGTAGAGGGATCCCTTGAATGGATCTCTGTCTCTCTAAGGGATTAGTGAAGTAGAAGTAGAGATTAGAACTAGATTAGCCATGTAATTAGAAGTAGATTAGATCTAACTTAGATCTAATCAAGACTAAAGGAGAGTTGAACTATACTTTGGTTCTAGAGATGTCTTGAGTATGGTATGTCTTTTATATCTTCTCTATAAGACTTATGATTCATATATTTATCTTCTCTGTTACTTTATGCTTTCTATATATGGTTAAGTATAGTTGTTATATTATTGCATGGGATCTCCGCTCGTATTGAGTGCTCTAGTTATTCATGGTAGCTAGAGTAGTAATCTATAGTATAGACATGGTGTCTAGGCTATAGGTTACCCGAGGTTGCCCAATCCCACGGATAGTTGTGGTAGCCCGGGGGGGTGTGACTCTGTAAGGCCTGTGTAGTCCACCACGTTCGGATTGGTGTTTTCGTAGAGCTTTAGGCAACCTTCTCCCGGTTACTTCTTCCCAGTCTATTCGAGAACCGGAAAGGCATTGTTGTTCCAAAGTGCAATAGTGTAATTGCTATCATAGAACCTAAGTAATAGAGAATTACCCAGGAACCTTGATCTCTCCATTTGACCTCTTGATTAGTCTTTGACATTTAAGGTAGCTTATTATTTTATGCTTGGACAATTACTTATCCCTTAACCATTTAACCCCTCACTATAGTCTAGTGGTTTGCTAAGTTAGTGGATACATGATTGTGACTTATTAGATTCTTTAGCCAAAGCTTCCCTGTGGATACGATACTCTAGAATACTCATCCTAGGGAAAAGCTACAATGGTAGGTGTTCTGTGCGCTTGTAGAATCCTTCATATTCTTTTAGCACTAAACAAATGCCAACACTCTCCTAAACCGTATTCTTGAGAATACTCCTCCGCTAGAACCCATCCGAGTAGAACCCAAGCAGAAACAAGAGGAAGTCTCTTCGGCTACTGCCGAACCTGAAACATCTTTAGAGAGACCCTCGCCTGAACCAGAACCAGAGGAGACCGTATGTACGGATCTCCCATTCTTCGATGTTGACCTTACTGATCAATTCGGTGACACCTCGAAGTACGAACAATGGAAGAAACCACCGGTCGCTGCGTACTGAACAACCCCTGGATAAAACTTTCCTCCAGGAGTCTATTAAGGAGCTAACAGCTATAATGAGCACGGAATGGTTGAGAGAGGAAGGGCCCTCTTCCGAAGAAATTCGGATAAGTGGCCCTTCTACACCAATCCATTGCAAATACCAGGGGGACTGGGTGGAAGTCATGTATAACCCTGCTGTGGGGATAAACATAATGTCCGAAACCTTCGCACAAACCTGTGACGAGGAAACTGTTAGAACCCCACAACACGGACCTTGCGCATAGCACCACGAACCACCATTGAGAGCCGTGAGGTTGTACATGAACAAATCTTCCAACACAAGGATGTTAAATTGTCTCTGGACTTTCACGTTTTTGATATCCAAGACTTTGACATCCTAATCGGGCATCCCTTGGAAAAGATTCTTGATCTACCAATATCCGGGGATTTAGATGTCACACTGGGGGAAGAAAAAGCTTTCTATCCTAGTTACTCGAGCTAAAACTTCGATATGAGAACCCTTCCTTGAGTACGACACGCCCGAGGAGGTCATGGGAGTTATGCTATATGAGAACCCGAAATGGACCTTGAAAAAACGCCCAATTCTTCATTGAAGAAGAGGGCGATTCGGGGAACTCATATAAATTCCCAAAGAGGAAGAGCTAACTTCGGCCTCCCGGTTGAGCTTAAACCCCTACCCCGGGGCCTACGCTATGTCTTCCTAAACGGCGATTCACAAGCACCGGTCATCATAAGCGACAAGCTTAGTGACCAAGAAACTACCCGACTCATAGCCATTTTAGAGAAACACAGATCGGTCTTCGGGTATTCCCTTCAAGATTTGAAAGGGGTAAGCCCGACACTATGCACACATCGCATTCCTATTGACCCGATAGTACCCCATCATGCGAACCCGGTGCGGGCTCAATAATGCGATGCGTGAAGTCGTGAAGAAGGAAGTTCTCAAGCTTCTTCACGCCGGGATTATCTATCCCGTACCACCACACGTGATTGGGTCGGCCAGTCCAAGTGGTCCCTAAAAGGGAGGAATGGCGGTCGTTGAGAACGCTAAAAAGCGAACTCATTCCACAAAGACAAGTCACGAGGGTGGAGAATGTGTATCGATTATGAGAAAACTTAACAAAGGCAACAAAGAAAGATCACTTCCCGCTATCCTTTATTGATGAAATGTTGGAGTGGTTAGCGAAACACTCTTTCTTCGTTTCCTTGACGGGTATTACGGTTACCACGGATCCCGATCCACCACGATGACGTGAGCAAGACCACGTTCACATGCCCATACGGAACTTATGCCTATCGTAGAATGTCGTTTTGGGCGTGTGTAATGCGCCGCTTCTTTTTGGTGCATGATGTCTATCTTCTTAGACATGATCGAAGAAATCATGGAGGTCTTCATGGACGATTTCTCCGTCTATGGTAAGACCTTTGAAAGCCGTGCGAAGAACCTAGACCGGGTCTTGCGGCGATGCCAAGAAAAGGACACGGTACTTAAGCGGGAAAAGTGCCGCTTTATGGTCCGAGAAGGCATCGTTCTTGGGCACCTAGTGTCCGAGAGGGGGATAGAGATAGACAAAGCTAAAATAGAAGTTATCGAAAAACTACCACCCCGGTGAGCGTCAAAGGTATCCGTAGTTTCCTAGGCCATGCGCGGGGGTTTTATAGAAGATTCATAAAAGATTTCTCGCAAATCGCTAGACCTCTTACGGCCCACGCTAGCCAAGGATGTACCCTTTGACTTCACGGATAAGTGCCTACACGCTTTCGAAACCCCGAAGAAAGCACTCATCTCGGCTCCGATCATCCAACCCCTGGTTGGTCGTTGCCATTTGAAATCATATGCGATGCTAGCGACTACGCTGTTGGTGCGGTCTTAGGCCAAACCACGGATAAAAAGCGAGCATGCCATCGCATATGCTAGCAAAACTCGGCAGAGCCCAGCTTAATTACGCCCGCGGCGAAAAAGAGCTCACTCGGCGGTGAGTCTTTGCTATCGAGAAGTTTCGATCCTACTTAGTGGGCGCAAAAATAATCATTTATACTGAGACCTTCTTACCAAAAAAGGATGCGAAACCTCGCCTGATCCGCTGGATTCTTCTACTCCAAGAATTTGATATAGAAATAAAAAGATAAAAGGGAGTAGAAAATACGATTTGCGGATCATTTGTCGCTATATGCAGGTAACTAACATGCAGGAACCACCAATCAACGACTACTGTGACGACATGCTACTCAAGGTGTCGCACTTCAACCCATGGTACGCAAACATTGTGAATTACATGGTGTTGACGGTAAATAACGCTATATTTTGCGAGTCAACTTACTACCATAAAGGGAGTAAAATTAAACCTTTTATATTCATATGCATTTATCACTAATAAATTCCACTTGTAGTGTATTGTATTTTATTTTGCAGATTTAAAATAAAAGCAAGTGGAAAATCGACAAAAAATACGCCTTTCGGAAAGCGCATTATTGCAAAAATCAAGCCCAAAGAGCAAATCGACCCAAAACATCAAATCGGGCGGCGCAGCCCGGCCTACAACTTTTCGAGGGCGAAAGAGGCGACACCGCCAAGACCCGGGCGAGCGGCGCCCGAGGGGGTGCGCGCACCCCAGGTGCGCCGTGACCTCCCCCGAGGAGGTCGGGCCCGGCCTCGAGAGGCGGTTCGTGCACCTTCCAAACTTAGTCCACCGCCCTGGGATTGTCGGTTTGCGATACAAGGAAGGTTTACGGTCGGTTTGGGTGTAAATTAGCACTTAGGCCCCTACTCCAAGTGTATCATTTGGAGTCCAAGCAAACCGACAATACATCTCTCTACCTCTCTCTTCTTCTACTTTCTTCTTTCTTCTTCTTTATTCTTTAGTAGACACTTGGAGTAGAAGAGCTACAAGGAGGGCTTGTCTCCTAGAAGAAAGAGCTTTGGTAATACATCTTCTCTATGGAGCATTCTTCTATTTGCAAGTCCTATATCTTTATTCTTGGCCTAACTTATGAACTAGAGTATAGTTTTGTTCATGTTCTTGTAGTGGTATATGAACTAGCATATAGTTTACATATCATGATCTTAACATGTTCATTACAGTTCTTTAACGAACATCACATGCCTAACTTGATTAGAGGTGGGATAACAGTTTGTTGTTCCTTCGGGTTTGCTCTTGTTCTAGTCTGTCCATTCGACGAGTGGGGACCCTGGGGGGACAAGAGTAGTGTTCTAGTATGCGGGCATGGTGCCTGGGTATTACGACACCTGCAAATATGAGTGCATGCCACGGTTGAGGGGGTAGGCGGCTTGGTTGTGACAGACCTTGTCCGTCCCTTGAAATCCCCACATTCATGCGTCGGCTGTAGGAGTTCGTAAATACTTCCTATCGGGCCGTATGGTAACCCGGGAAGTCTCCCTGTTATCCTAGACCTAACAGCGCTTAGATCGGTTTGCATATAATGCTAACTATTCGTTTGTATGGCCATGACTAGATACATTAAATCTACTCCATTAGGTTATTCATTTATTCATTTATTCTTTATCTATTTTCTTTATCCTTTTTGCTGGTGGATTTCCAAGTGTGTGTCACACTATCTATGAACTGTTCACTTACCCCTGTTATGAGTAATTTGGTCTAAGCAAACACATGTTCCTCTATTCGGATGCCATGCTAATTTATCAATCACATGCCTTCCTTTGGGCGAATATAAATAACGATACCACTGAATATTTCGGGTGAAATGCTATAACGATAGATCCGTGCGCTTGCGGATGAATATCTACAATGACAAGATCTATCCCGTTGACAGACTCATTTCGGATCACCGACATGGTGGTTTACTTGGGAATGTCAGCGGTGCATTTCTGACGCTTTTATTGGGATGGGTTTTAATACCTATTTCCTTTGAATGCGTTAAGAAATGCCAACAAGCATTTTCGGCGCCGTTGCGGGAAGGCATTGTGAAAAAAAAAATAATAATAAATAGGCGGCTATGAATATGAACTGTGTGCGTGGATGCCATTTACTCATACTGAGGCTAATCTTTATGTTTTCTCTGTTGTGGATGAAAACGGGATAGTGTATGTCGGGTTTCCTCCCGCCCGAGGAAAACTTCATCTCGATCGAGGCACTCCTAAGGAAGAATCGGTCTCGTGCCGCTTCTTCTTAGCCGGGAACCCCGACGGTCGAGGCGGCATCCCCGCACCAACCGAACCGCAAGCTATGGCCCCGGTTTGCTAGCGTTTTTCGACTCCATTGTCACCAACGTGGGCCGTCGGTGAAGCGTAGCGGACAAAAACGAGCTTTGTCTGGGTCGATCACCATGGTGCGGGCCATTCCATTACGTGGACGCGGCGGCGAGGACGCGAGCGGCTCATCTCCAACACTTCCTTGGCGTGCGTCGTCGATCGTCATCAAAGATGTCGCGGGAGGCGTCATCGAGGCTCGGGCTTTGTTTCCCTTCTCCCTTGTGGGGAAGGCGGCTTGATGGTTCTACAAGGACAAGGAAGTCGTCGGTGCGTGGGACAAATGTTCCACCGGCGTTCCTCGCCAAGTTCTTCCCCATGGGCAAAACCAATGCGAGGGGAGAATCGCCAACTTCGGCGAGAACCGATAGAACCCATTCGGGAGGCGTGGGAAAAGGCTGCAGAATATATTCAAGCATGCCCGCACCACGGGATGGAGAAGCGGCTAGTGCTCGTACTTCTACAATGGTCTCACGACCATATCGAAGGGGGCACCTCGGCCGCGGCGGCTGGTGGCGCATTTCTATCGCTCACCATCGATCGGGCAACAGCCCCGATTGACAAAATGGTGGCAAACCGTAGGCGGGGCGAAGATGCGAGCTGGCCAAAACACAAAAAAGGCATGCACACCGTGAAGGAGGTGGATATGCTTGCCAAAAAATAGATCTTCTGCTGAAGAGGCGGAAGAGCGCGGCATAGATGCTACTACCCGGCGGCGCCCGGTCTACGCCTGAGGCACGCTCACATGACATGTGAGGCGTGTGGTGAGGTTGGCCACTCGAGGGGACAAGCGCCACGAGACCCGTGAAGAAGGCGCCTTCATCAACAAAGCGACGGGTATCGTCAACCGCGGCCGAGGGTGGAACAACCGGTCGAGGCCACCATTCAAGGCAACCCGGGGGTATTATAACCCGGTCGGCCATCAGCGAAGGACCGGTAATGGGCGGGCAAAGATCAACGAAAACCTCACCAAAAAGATGAGCCATCAAGACAAGATTCTTGAGGGCATGAATAACAAGCTTGAAGGGTTGACTTGTTTGTGAAGAACCGACTTCGGCTTTAACAAGATGATAGAGACACCAGTGGCCCGATGCTTTTGCTCAAGTGCGGTTAACGACTCGGCGGGATCGAGGGCAACTTTGAGGTCCCACATGAGTCGTCAACATGATATCTCGAGGCTCAGTCAACCCAAAGAGGCTGAAGAAGATCCCCGTGGACTCGCCATTTATCGCCAAGAAGGGAGACCCCAGGCGTCCGATCATTAAGCGTGCCATTGGCCCCCACAAATTCGCTAACGCATTTTGTGACACGGGGGGCGATATCAACGTGATATCCAAGGCCACCTTCTACAAAATTCATGGAGGGACACTTACCCCTGCTAAAAGTCGTCCTCCGGATGGCGAGATCAATCAACAAAGGCGGCCGAGGGGATCTTGGAAGACATCTTTGATAAAGATCCAAGATGAGTACATCCCTGCGGGGACCGTGATCTGGATATGGGCCCGAAAGAAGATGTGTCTCTCTTACGGGAAGACCGTTCCTCTATACGGCCAAAGGCGACATCGATGCGGGGAAGGGCTTCATCGTCTTCCACATCAAAGACAAGGCGGTTAAGTGCCCATTCATCGGGTACAAGCAACAACACACCCGACAGCCATCATCAGCAAGACCGGTGTGGAATGTTGAAGGTTCTAGCTCCAAGACCCCTGGAGCAAGTACCTCCCTTGATAAGCAAAGGGGAAAGTCGGACTGTGACTATAAATAAAAAAAAAAAAAAAAAAAAAAAAGGGATAAAGAAAAAAAAATATTTTATATATATATTATAAATTTATATATGATAAATATAATATTTTTGAAAACTAAAATAAAAGTTTTCATAAATAAAATAAATTCTTTTATGAAAAAAATAAAGAAAAATATTTTATACACAAAAAGAATATACAAAAATAATTTTAAAATAATTTTTCTATTTTAAAATAAATTTATATTTGAAAATTTTTGGAGAAATTCGAAAAGGGGAGAAGAAATTTGAATCTGGACGAGCGCACATCGGGGACAAACTTTTCGTAACCGTGAGCACGCCCGACCAAAAGCTGGGCCGATTCGGCCTCGGGCATGGTGCGCGCACCTCAAGGTGCGGCCGCACCCTCCCGGCGCCGTTCAAATTCAAATTTCGCCCGGCCGCCTCATTCCGTGGTGTGGAGCGGCCCTCGGTTTTGGCTTCGGCTATAAATAGCCTAGGCACCCGGTGTGAGAGTGCACACATCTCATTTTTCTCTCTCTCGCTCTCACACTCTCTCTCCCTTTGTTCTACACTCCATTTTCTCCACCAAAAACATTGTGCCGAGAGCAAGATTACGGGTGTGAAAGTTCATACTTTCAACCAACCCTTGCACACCCGAGGTCTTGCTCAATCGTTTTTGCGGTGATCATGAAGAAAAGCCGGAAAGATCCTCGGCGGGTTGAGGGGCGGTCGTCAAGGCAAAGCTCACGCCATACAAGCACAAGCTCCGCCCTCAACCCGACCTCGAGGACTCTCCCATGCAAGATGATCTTTGCACGCGGGGAGGAAGAAGCTCAAGCTCCCCAACAATCGGCCGACGCCGGCGCCGTACCTCGACCTTCGGGAAGGGACGGGAGATGCAAGCCTATCTCCTACTCAAGGATCGTGTGTTCCAACACACGCCCGGGATCGACTCCGACCTCCTCGAGCGATCGGGTATGGACGAAGAACTCCCTATTCTATGGAGAGCGGTTGGGTGGCGAGGACATTCCCCTCTCGAGGAGGAAGGTTCTCGCCTCCTAACAATTCGATTTTTTGTGCACACTAGTAGAGGACCAGCTAGGAATTTCCTTCCGTCTTTTTGGAACACAATATCATGTTACATGGGAGAACCTAGCTCGTTATCGGGGTTTTTATTGTAGATGTGCATTGAACATAGATCTTTGCTCTCCCCGGCTTTGTCCGAAACCACTTTTGGGAGGAAATTTCCGGTGCACATGAGGCCGGAGCTTTTTAAACCTCGCCACTCCGGATCCGGCACCCATCACTTAGGTTCATCCACCATTTGGATCTCGTTGACTTTGTTTCCTAGACACGGGGTGAGATGGGTTAATGAGACCGAATCGAAATTACTTTATCTTTGTTGTTCACAAGATTAAAAGTAGCCCCAGTGGTAGAAATGTGCGAGGAATATGATACATACTATTTCAAAGCTTTTTGTTATTCTGTCACGGCGTCTCTTATCACACGCCTCGCTTTTGCGATTGGGGCTTTAGAAAATCAACAACAGATAGAGTACATCTCCACACCCGGGGAATATTGGATTTGTTGTGCAGCTAGTTCGGGGGCATTTAATTAAGGTTTTACCTTAAGCGAGCTTGGTCATATTTTTTTCGGCTATGCAACTATAGTTCGGATTTACCTAACCCGGACTTACGGTTGTATAAAAAGCGATCACTAACATTTGAGCTCGAGGCTGGCGATAGCTTGCGCAGGAAAGATACCCCGTCGGTTCTTCACGCGAGGAGACACGAGGTTGGATCTTCCTCCCATGGGGCCCACTTCACGCCACGGCCTCGGCCCACGACCTACACCGGTGTTCAGTGCCGCACGGCCTCATCCTATGGGGACCCAGGGGGGTAATACCCGGGTATGATCCTAGGTGGGAGCTGCCGCCTCGCACACCGGCACCATCGAGTGGCTGAAGGAGATGCTACGGCATGGGGAGCCCACAGGTATGACTTGGATGACGCCTCCGATGATATGCCCCCACCGGTTCAAGCCTGGGGCGGCCACCACAAGGGGTGAAGGCAATCGGGATCCATTGCGACACCTCGGCGTCCGCACTAGGAACATTGAGCACACGCTCAATTCCCATGTACAACATACCGCACGGTGGCAACAAAAGCGGGGAGCGCAAGAGAGCGGCAAAGATGGACTCAACTAGAGTCCGACATGGCCGCCGCCTTTGCGTATGAAGAAGCATTACGGAGGTTCCAAGGCTTCGATCCCGATCTATAGGCCTCCGGATAGCTTGGGGAGGACCCCACAGGTATCATTGCATTGCATATTTATTTCCATCAATTTTTTTTTTTTAGCATGTTTAAATTTCAGCAACTTTGCATCAAAAAAAACTAAAAACTAAAACTAAAAAAATCCAAAAATAAAATAAGTAGCTCTTCTTTGTGCCTAATGCTTACATATGAGCTATAAAAAAGTTTAGTCTTATTCCCTTGTTGATATGATGAATAGTTGCTCTGTTTTTATGCTTTGCACATTGCCTAGTTTATAATTCGAAGTTCTCTAGAGTTTGGGTTTAGTGGCTAATTCTAAAACTTATCCCTGAAAAACCTGATTCATGTGGGTTGCATATGCTCTATCCAGTCTAAGTTGTTGCCAAATATGATATGGTACAAATGGATTTGCTATGACTTCATCCAAAAGGGAAACTTAACATCCGGGAACCTATGTTTTGAAAAAAAAGAGAAATGATTTTGGGCTATGATGCTAACTATTCGTTTGTATGGCCATGACTAGATACATTAAATCTACTCCATTAGGTTATTCATTTATTCATTTATTCTTTATCTATTTTCTTTATCCTTTTTCTTTGGTGGATTTCAAAGTGTGTGTCACACTATCTATGAACTGTTCACTTACCCCCTGTTATGAGTAATTTGGTCTAAGCAAACACATGTTCCTCTATTCGGATGCCATGCTAATTTATCAATCACATGCCTTCCTTTGGGCGAATATAAAAAATAACGATACCCCTGAATATTTCCGGGTGAAATGCTATAACGATAGATCCGGTGCGCTTTGCGGATGAATATCTACAATGACAAGATCTATCCCGTTGACGGACTCATTTCGGATCACCGACATGGTGGTTTACTTGGGAATGTCGGCGGTGCATTTTCGACGCTTTATTGGGATGGGTTTTAATACCTATTTCCTTTGAATGCGTTAAGAAATGCCAACACATGGTTGCGGGATACGTACCACACAGGAGAACAAGCGAAAGCTCCAAATGGAGAGCGGGGTGGCACCTATGGGATGACCCATACACGCACGGGGTGTGTGACGGCTGAGAGAAGATGCGTACCAGGGGAGGAAGGAATGCAGATCATCGAGAAATGTCATGCATCTCCCTACGTGGGACATCTGGGAGTATTTCGCACACAAGCCAAAATTTGGCGTCATGGATTCTTCGGGCCGACGATGTGCGGCGACACGAAAGAATTCATCGAGAAGATGCTACAAGCGCCAAAAGACTGGGAACATCACAACTCGTGATGCAATGCCCCTACACTACATCCTTCAAATAGAAATATTTGATGTGTGGGGCATTGATTATATGGGGCCATTCGAAGTCCCAAGATTGTGAATATATCCTCGTGGCGGTGGAGACTACGTGTCGAAATGGGTTGAGGCAATACCATGCGAGAGGCTGGCGATGGCAAGCACGCACGCAAGATGTTCCATGAAATCATCTTCCCCGTTTGAACGCCACGCATGGTGATCGTGACGGAGGATCGCATTTCAAGGACAAATCATTGGGGCATTCTGAAAGAGCTCGGCACTACGCACAACATTGCTACCCCCTATCATCCGCAAAAACCGGCGGGCAAGCCGAGACCTCCAATAAACAAATCAAGAACATCCTCTGAGAAAGACGGTCAACGAGATGGGGAAAGGCCGGAAAAACAAGCTACGATTTCTCTACGGGCATATAGGGACAGCTTACAAAGCCCCCATCGGCATGTCACCTTATCACCGATCTATGGCAAAACCCTGCCATTTACCGAGTTGAGTTAGAGCATCGAGCTCATTGGGTCATCAAGAAGTGGAACATGGACGCCGACTTCATTTGGAAAGAACCGTCGAGACAAATCTCGAACTAGAAGAATGGCGAGAGAAGGCGTACCATAGTGCAAAAGCTCTACAAAGAGCGCAAAAGATGGCATGATCGGGCGCATAAAACTCAAGGAATTCACCACGGGAGACAAAGTACTCCTATTCAATTCCGGGTGAAGTTATTTGGCGAAGGGAAGCCGAGAAGCAAATGGAAAGGACCGCGTACACCATCATCAACACATCGCCACGGCGCAATCACAATTCAAGATGGCGCAGGTGGGATACAAAAAGGTAAACGGTCAACGTCTCAAGCTTTCTTCGAGCCGCATCCCGATCTTAACCAAGAGCTCGATAGAATAGATTTATGCTTTGAAAATTAATTTAGATGATCAAAGATATAAAAAAAAATATATAACATAATAAATAAATAAAAGTATATAAATTTTTTATAAATATTAATATATAAGATAATAATAAAACATAAAAAGTTATCTATATATTTTTTTTACTTTGTTTTAAATAAAGTTTTTACCTTATTAATTTACATTTAATTCATTAAATTATCTTGGTCATTTGTTACACAAGGAATAATTACTTTCTAAATTAATCAAAGCATAAACTATTTTTCAAAAATTCAAATTTGAGGATCAATTAGAGATCAACAAGAAAGGAAACGTTTTTTTCGCGGCGCACCCGATTCAAAACTTTTTCGTAAAAAGGAAACGAATGTGGACTAAAAGCTCGACCGTGGGGACACACTGAGGTGCGTAGCAACCTCAAGGTGCGGCCGCACCTCGCCAACCCCCTCTCGGCCCGGTATTTAAGCCCATTGCTTTCTTCTTTCTCAAAACTTGTTATGGTATGGTGCGCTTCGAGATTTCAACTGCTAAAAACGAGAGAGGAGAATTTGTCCTATAAAATCCACCCTCCTCCTCTCCATTCTTCACACCTCTCCTTCTTGCTCTTCTCCTCTTCTCAAATCCTCTTCTTCTAAGCCAAGAACATTTGCAATGGCATGCCATGCTCTTACCCTCTACAACTCCTCTCGTTCACTATGCTCTCTCAATGAGGAAGACTTGATCTCCCCTAGTGACAGGTGGAACCATCCTGCGTGCCCCTCTTGCCGTGCTCCCCTCCCCACGCTACTCTTCTAGTGGAGGGAGCAGCCATGTGTCCACGAGGCGGATCCGTGACACGCAAGAGGTATTCTTGGGCACCCACCTCGCCCTACGGTGGGCACCCACGGGCATCAAGAGGAAAGAGCCCGGCGGTGGCATCCGTGCTTCCTCGGCGGAGACATCCCTCCTTCCGCCTCCGACTTCTGATTACCCGTACACCGTTGTTGGTGTCGATTTGCCCTGGGGAGGCGTGGAAAGGGGCTTATGAAGAAGCCAACTCCCCGCTCCGGCGACATCTCCAAGTGCTCCATTACGTATCCCTCGGGGCGAATCCTAGAAAGGCCCCGAATGTTGTTGAGAGTCGCTCGAGTAGTGAAGGCCCTTTGAGGGTACCCCGTGCTGCACCGGGGAAGGCTCCCAATGTTTTCGAGAGCCATTCCGAGGGTACTCCGTCTCTAAAAACAGCCGGAGTAGCACGTTTCCTAAGGTTCCTTCGCTAGCAACCTTAAACGCTAGAGTTACTCTCTCTAAACCAGCTAGTGAAAACCTTAACCGCAGAGGTAGAAGAGGCAGATCTAGAGAACGCCGATATCGGGGAAAGAACTAGACTTTTTCTCGCCTAAACTTCAAGACTAAGCTAGCTAGGGTCGCGGAGCGGCTAATGGAGAGCGCCCCTACGGGGCCGACTTAGAAGTGCTCTACCTCTTTATCAATAATTTGCGCGCACTTGTTTAATTTTCAGTATTTCCCTTCCTATCATTTTGTAATTCCTTCAAGTGTGCGCCCCAGTTTGAATTATTTATAAATTCAATAAAGTTTTTATTATTATATTATTTTCTATGTCTCCACTTGTTTTTGTCCTTGTGCAAAAGAAAATGAAAATAGGCACAAAAACAAGTGTGGGGGAGGATTCGCAAGTCAAAGGTACGCAATTTATTAAAATTAAATTTTGACTTGTGATTTATCTTTAAATGCTAAAAACTCGAACCAAGTTAGCAAAAACTCCATCTCTACATCTACCAATTGATACATGGCATGCATACATTTTATTCCTCGCCGTAATACCAAGCTTCACGTTAAAACAACTACTCATCCCGAAAAACCTGATTCATGTGGGTCGCATACGCTCTATCTAGTCTAAGTTGTTGCTAAATATGATATGGTACAAATGGATTTGCTATGACTTCGTCCAAAAAGAGAAACTCAACATCAGGGAATCTATCCTTTGAAAAAAGAGAAATGTCTTGGGCTATGCTAAAAAAATGAGAGGAAAAAAATGGACAAGTGTCCGAGGGCGAGTAGAGCCCACATCTCTAAAAAATGATGAAAATGAGATGAAAAATGGGCAAGTGTCCAAGGGCGAGTAGAGCCCACATCTCTAAAAAAAAAAAAAAAGAGAAAAAAAGAAAAGAGAGGAAATAAAAGACAAAAGTCTAGGGCGGCGAGCCCACCTCTCCAATATATATATATATATATATAAAAATGTTATTATAGCAATAAAGCCCATGCTTTCTCGGAAAAAAATAAAAATATAAAATTTTATCTAAATAAAACCCCCGGATAAAAAGTTGATCAAAATGGATGAATGATAAGCACCTCTATTATAACCATTCTATCTCGGCAACCACCCAAGGCTTGGAGAAAAGCTAAAGCCCCGCTACGATGAAAGGTAATAAAGGGTGGAAAAATGCTCACAAAAGGCGGTAAGGTTTGGAATAATATGTATGCAAGCTTACATCTTGGAGATAAAACCACTTTAGTCCCGCGTGCCTTCACTCGGGGACGAGTAAAGGGCTAAGTGTGGGGAGTTTGTTGACGGTAACCAACGACAATTGAAATACAGTCGGCACAACACCAAAACTACCTAGAAATAGGGATTTCAACTAACATATTCCAAAGTTTTGGTGTTTATTTGGACTTGGTGAGGTACAAACTCATGGATGATCACTTTGGGCCAAAAAGACAAAGAAAAGAAATAAAATCGATAAATAGAAAAAGGCCCAAAGGAGCAAATGGCAAGCCCAAACAGAAATCGCAACAAAACGTCGAAACTGGGTCGGGCGCGGGCTACCATACAACACCGAGAACAAGGGAAGCCCGGCTCTGCCGAAGCCCGGGCCAGGCCGGCCTGCCAGTGGTGCGCAGCGCACCCCAAGTACGGCCGCACTCGGGCGGGGCGGGCGGTTTGTTACCTTCCAAAACTGGTGGAACCGACGTGGGATGGTCGGTTTGTCGTACATGGAAGGTCTTCCTGTGTCGGTTTGGGTGATTTTTAGCACTTAGGTCCCTCCCCTTGTGTATAAATAGACCCCCTCTCTCCCTCTCAAACAACAACACAATTTCAAAGGAGAAACCAAAGTCCACTTGTGCAAGAGAGTAGAATTAGATCTTCTTCTTCTTCTACTTCTTCTATTCTATCTCCCAATTCTAGAGAGTGAGAGAGGGAAAGGCTAGAAAGAAGCTTGGTTCTTTCTACCACGGGAGGTGTCGGCCCCTCGGTGTTCGTTCCTAGGAGGAGGGCCGGAGTGCGGGACTTGTCGGTACCGCCGCCTTGTACCTCCGCAAACTACTTACACTTTGGTAAAGCAGTCTTGTGATTATCTTGCGACTACTTAATTTCCATCTTACATTTCTTAGCTGTTGTAGACTTGCGGGATTGGTAGATCGTTTTACGTTAGTTCTTGGTGGAGGGACTCTTTTTGACCGGGGAACCTTGGCCAACATCAAGAATGTGACCAATAGTGCAAACGTGGTGTTTGGACTAGCGTTCACCTACCTTTTTGCGCGGTGCATCCCCACGGTTGAGGGGGTAGGCGGCTTGGTCGTGACAAGCCTTGTCCGTCCTTTTGAAATCCCCCCACGTTTGGTGTGTCGTAGAGCTAATTGCTTGGGACTCTACCCATTTGGGAGCGGGGTAGGTGCCGAAGTGAGTAGACAAATGGACTTTAGGAATCTTTGCCGGAAAAACTTAGCCTATAGATACCTCGCTACTCGTAGAAAACAAACCCTTGCCTTAGGTTGACATAGACTAGAAAAGCCAAGCTGCGTGGACCGCCCCCTGTGAAAAATACGATACCTCGCTACCACAGGGTGAAGTGCTACAACGGATTTCCGTGCGCTTGGATTTCTCTCGTGTGCGTAAGAAACACCAATGTGAGTGAACTGAATATACTTGATTCTCGTAATCTATCTTGAAATCTGCATGCCTCTATTTGTGAGAACTAGTATGAGTAGGGAAAAGCTTTGAAAAGTTACTTTATGTCTTTCAAATGTTTTTCAAAGCTAGATTCAAATGGTATGGTCCTTTGTTTCGTTTGTTGATCCGTCGACCATGACATTTGAATCACATATGTTTATTTAGCATATGAGGAGAGTCACTTAAGGAAGCAATTTAGTCTCGCTCTATTCAGGGGGAGCGTGCCCTTCGGCCGGCAGCCGGTTTCGGTGTTTTTCAAAGAAAAACCCCCTGTCTGATCGGTTGTGGGACCTATTTCACGGACCCACAAGCATCTTTTTCTCTCTCTCTCATTCTCTCTCACCCCCGGTCCCCTTCTCTCGCTCGTGGGGGCGCGGGGAAGGCGACGGGCCGCCACCACCTCTCCTCGCGCCGTGCCGCCCGGCACCGCTCTATGGTGCCGCTCGTCTTTGCGATGCAACCGGCGACCTCACCGAAGCCGGTGCCCGGTACAAGGGGCCATGACTCTCTTTTTCTCTCCTTCTCAATCCACGGTGAGAAACCCTAACCGCCCGATCTATGCCTAGGGATGAAATTTGTTGTGGATTTTCGCAATTAGTGATAGAGTGAAGGTTCTAGATGGTGGGAAATTTGTTAGATTGATTTCGTTTGAAAGTTTGAGATGAAATCCACCCATGACATGCATGGGAAGCCAAGCGACCGCCGGCTATGGCTTAAGCAAAGTATTTCTTTGTTCATCCTCGATGATATATCGAACAAATCAAGAGATCAAATTAGATTGAATCCCAATGTCAAAGAAATTTCATTTTAATTCGAATCCATGGCAACTTTCATCACCTTTTTCATTTCGATCAAGTTTTGAAATACTGTTGAATGATAGATAGATATATACGTGTTTTTAACTATTGCACAAGACGGTTGCCGAAGAAGTGGCGGGGCAACCTGAGCGTGCGGTGGGGGGCAGGCGCGGCAGTGCCGCCGGGGCTGATTCAAACAGCCGCCCACCATCCTGCTTCAATCACCTATCTTATACAATATTTAACACACATATATATATATATATGTATCTATCACCCCAGCATATCAGTGACTGATTTGGAACTCTTGCATGCATAGATGGAGCAAGGCCAAGGCAGTGGAGTCAAGAGAAAGGCATTGGTCAAGAAGTTTCCCAAGAGGGGCAGGGGCAGAGGCTGGGTCCTTGGCAGACCTACGCCGAGGAGCAGCAAGAGAGAGAGAGAGAGAGAGACAAGACAGAATGAGCCGAGGCATGGCGGAAAAGATTCCGAAAGTGGATGTCCAAGCCACTCCTGTTGATATCCGGACATATGATGATACATACATGATTGACTATGAAGAGCAGTTTGATGTCAGAAGACCTCGAGATGATAGTGTGGCTCGCAGAAGAATTGACTACTCCACAGGGAGTAAGTTGAGCACAGAGGCTAGAAGGAAGAACCCATACACCAGCCCCAAGGATCTAGGGGTTGACTACAGGTTCTGGAATGCATTCCATTCTGATTTCTATTCCTCATCTGTTCTCAAAAAGAGGAAACCCAGCATTAGAGAGATGCATTATATTGATTGGGCTCTTCGAAGGCCAAGAGAGAGCCTCGAGATCAACAGGCCATCGGGGCTTGTGAGAAGCTTGAGCTCAAGGATTTGATGGAGTTTAGGTATGATTGGAATGCTGAGATTCTTGGCCAGTTCCATGCTACCTACTTTCTAGAGAATGAGGACACTATGCATTGGATGACTGAGGGTGTTCACTACTCAGTTGACTTTGTCACTTTCTCCGGGATTCTTGGTTTTGGCAAAGTGAGCATAGGAAGTACTCCTATCCATGCCTTGAGAAGAAGCTAGAGCCTACATTTGTCCGATACATGTGGAGGATCCCAAGAATGCGAGATGGGCTTGTGAGAGGTTTGAGCGGCTTCTACTATGTTCTCAACAACCTTCTCCAGTAACACCATTGATCCCAAGGATGGTGCAGCCTCAAACTTGCATGGTTGGGTGAAGAACTTGCTAGCGGACTTGCGCCAGGAGGTGAGAACTTCAACGTACTGCATATCTGTGGATGGAATTGGTTGATGCTATGGATGATGGTAGGAAGAGCTTGCCCTATCCTCCCTACATCATGTTTGTGATTGAGAGAGTGTCCGGCTTGAGGTTCAACAAGACAGATGAGCATAAGGTCTATACCCACGAGCGGGTCATGCCAACAGCAGCAGCTTCAGAGGCACGGACTAGAGAGGACACTCCACCCTCTCCCACAGAGGTTCCAGAGAGCTCTAGGACTAGAACTAGGAGGGGCAAGAGCAACTTCAAGAAGAAGATGACCACATGGATGAAGGCCATGTTCGAGACTTGCACCTACTCGCGGCGTCGGGTCACGCGAGTTGAGCGTGGCGAGAGAGGACGAGAGCGTGCGGGAGTCACACCACTTTCACCTATTCCTTCTCCACCTCGCTTTGTGCTTCCCAGTTTCTCCGAGTCTTCAGGGTCAGAGGACACCACCTCAGAGCAGCAGCTTGACTGGGATGAGACGCTCGGTGATTTTGTTCGCAGGCAGTAGCAGCCACAGTCTCCAAAGGATCCACCACCTCGACGCTCGACACGCTTCACCTCTACTACTTACACGGCCGGGAGGGCTATCATTTCGTCCACTTCAGAGGAGGAGGAGGAGCGTGGTGGTGACGAGGAGGGACGGGGGCGGAGGAGGGCGCGGCTTGGAAAGTGACTTGACTTCTCTTTTCTTTTCTCCTTTTTGGTGCTTTGTGCCAAAGGGGAGAAAAATTAGAGGGGGTCAAAACTTTTTCGCTCTCATTTGTTGTTTATCGTTGTTTAGCATGTCCTAGAGAGTTAGAGTTTGAGAGTAGGGCTCTAAAACTATTTGTGAACTTGTAATAATGCGACTTATTCGAGCTCTCTTCGTATGGTTTATGGACATATGTTGGTTTACGTGTGTTTCAAATTTTGTCATATTCATGTTATATACCTAGTATTATATGTGTTTAGTGCTGTAAATCTCTTGTTGGCGTAGCTCTGTTTTGACAGAGGCGGCGGTTGTTGGCCACCAACTATGATATATTATTCCGTCAACTTACTACCATAAAGGGAGTGAAACTATACCTTATCATACTCATATACATTTACAACTAATATATTTCCACTTGTAGTGTCCGAATTATTTTTATGCAGATTTATACAAGAAATAAGTGGAAAATGCACCAAAAGGCACCTCCCTGGAAAGCGCATTCCTGAAAAACATCAAGCCCAAGGGAGAAACGGACAAAAACACGCAAAACGGGCGAGCACACACCACCATACAACTTTTTCGGACCCAACAACGCCACTCCCGCCGAAGCCGAGTTTTACGGGACCCGGGGAGGGTGCGCGCGCACCCCAAGGTGCGGCCGCACCCCCTGAGCCGGCTCGGGCCCAGCTTCGGGGAGGCGGTTCATTACCTTCCAAAACTGGTGAAACCGATGTGGGATGGTCGGTTTGGGCAGATTAGGAAGGTGTTCCAAGGTCATTTTTGATCCTTCCATGTGGGGATGGCCATTTTCCAAAGAGCCCCCTCTCCTCTACCTATAAAAGGAGACCCTCTCCCCCTCATTCAACACACACATCATTCCAAGGAAGAGTCTCTCCCTCTCCTCTAAGCTCTCCCCTCTCCTCTAAGAGAGCTCTCCCTCTACTCTACCCCTTCACTCCAATGGGCTTAGGCCCTCACTAGTAGTAGAGAGATCGGCGGAGGAGAGATGTGAAGGGCGAGGCGGGGAAGCGCCGGACTTGTCGGTGTCTCCCCCAACCTTGTACCTCGGTGGATTCGTGCTTGGCTCCTTAACGGGATCTTGGCTAAGTAAGCTTCCACGGTTCGATAATCTTTACTTGTCTTTTGTTTATCCACGATTTATCTACTTGTTTGCGGGATTGATAGTCGCCCTTGTGGCGGTGCTCTAGTAGAAGGACCCGGGGACGGGTAAGCCTTGTTAACACGCTAGAGTAATAATCACTAGTGTAGACGTCTTTGTATGCGGGCTAGGGGTTGCCTATCTTTTGCGGTGCATCCCACGGTTGAGGGGGTAGGCGGTTTGGTCGTGACAAGCCTTGTCCGATCCTTTGAAATCCCCACGTTCGGGCGTGTCGTAGAGCTAATTGCGGTTAATTGTTCTTTGAGCGTGGGCGGTGCCCAAAGTGAACAAGTAGCTCGAGACTGGCTATCCATAGACACTAAAGGTGTAGGGACCCTTCTCGATAATCCTCCCCATCTTTGGTCGTGTGTGTCCTTGGGCAAACTAATTAGGAGAGAGTACATCCGTTCCTGTGGAAAATACGATACCCTAAATATTTCGGGTGAAAGCTACAACGACAATTACGGCGCTTGCGGATTTATGCGTGTGCGTTAAGAAACGTCAACAAGCTTTTACGGCGCCGTTCGGGGAATGGTTGCTATTATCTCCGAGCTTAGTGAGTCCTCGTATCTATCTATAAAAAAATCAAAATAGTTATTTATTTTCTTTTTCCAAAATGAAGCCCACACCTTTTGAAAACCTTTTCTGTTTTAACGGAGGAGTTCCAGAGCCAAAATCTTTTTCAAAACCAAAACTCTCATCCGGCTATGAACTCCATCCATATTTAAAATCCATTGTTCGGCGGACCCTTTCTTTGGCTACCACACTGAAAACCCATGTAGCCACCTACGAGTTTTCGAGGAAATATGTGCATGCCTAAGCATTCACGGCATGACACAAGAAAATATCATGTGGACGTTGTTTCCGTTCTCCCTCACGGGGGAGAGCAAAACAATGGTACACGAATGTAAATAGGAAGTTTGAATGGGATTTGGAAAGAACTCAAAGACAATTTTTGTCTAACGTTTTTCCCCATCAACACCCTACCAAGGACAATCCTCGATTTCAAGCAGGATGAGAAGGAGTCCATAGGTGCAGCCTGGGCTAGGTTTACAATGTTAATACATGCTAGCCTAGACTTGTCGTTTACCCGATAATGTGCTTTTGCATATCTTTTGTTCGGTCTTGACATAGACGCCTTTGCCCTATGCCTTGACATGACCGCCCGGAGGGTCGTTTTTCACGTAAACCTACAACGGAGCAGAGGAAAATCCTAGATCACATCCTAGAGAAGCATGCTTCTCCCCTTGTAGAACCTACTCCCCTCCATAACAAGGGCATGTCAAGTTTTGAGGAGCCCTCATCGGTCGAACCATACCACGTATCAACAATAGAACCGATTTGTTGAGCCCTCTCCCGAACCGGGAACACCGAAGGAAGGGATGCTTTATCCTTCGGAGTTTCCGATCAAATTCGAGGATCATGGGAGAACCTTGAACCTTCTATGGCACGAATGGAGCAAATGGAGCACGACTCGGCTAAGGAATCTTCCTCTAACATGAATCCTTCAAAAGAATGGTTAATGGAGGTGAAACGTTCTTCCGAAGCAATTCAGATTCTTTCACCTCCACGACCATACCTTGTTCATTACAAGGAAGTTCCTTAGATGCCCTATACAACCCAACAGCCGAGGCAAATATCATGTCACAATATCTTGCGGAAACCCTTTTTGGGTGATATGCCGCTAGCCTCGACCGATAGACTCGGACTCATCTTTGTATGTTGTGGTATTGCTAGGGCCGTCTTAGATGAAAATTCATGGAATCGAGGTTCGCTTAGACTTCTATATCTATCCCATCCTCGACTTTGATCTTCTCATAGGCTACCCTCTCGAAAAGCTTTTTTTTCATGAAAACCCAATAGAGGAAAGCCATTATGAGAAATTGGGAAAGAATGCTTGTGCCTCTCACCTAGAAATCCCAAAGGTGAAGCATCTTCCCAACCAAAACCCATTCGAGGGGACGACGTTCATAACTCCATTCGATTCACCTAAGTTGCTTTTGCATCCTAGTGAAACGAAACACCCGTCGCCTTCACCCGAGCATAAAGGCATGTCCCCTTGGCCATCAAAGCGTTGTTCTTGACAAAGATCGAGATTCAACGTTTGTTCTTCATGACATATCTTTTAAAGATAAGAACTCAAGTGCCATGGACATGCATGAAGCAACAACTCTTGAGACCAAGCATAAACCTCGCTCTTGAGCATATCAAGTTTTCATTTGAAACTTCTCATGAAAAATGCTCACCTTTTGGTTCTCTAGAGTCGTCTTGCTTCAAACCACGTGCCCCCTACGAGGACCCCAACCTTCTCTTAATCCTCGTTCACAAACTTTTCAAGAGGATGGTTGTGGATGTCTTCGTGTATCACAAGTTTTGCCGATATCGTAGTGGCACGATGGTACTAACCTTGCGAGCTTAAAAGCTTAAACGCCAACGTTTTAGTGGTGACTGACGGGAATTTCACCACCTTTCATAGCTGCAAGAAGAAATTCCCAAGGTCAAGCTTACGACCATAAACAAAGCACTACTTGGGGAGATAACCGGATCATAAAAAAAAAGGATGAATAATTCTTTCTTGTTGTTATCGTAAAAAGAAACAACAAAAGTTTTTCTCTTTCTCTTTTTAATAAAAAGCAAGAGCATGTTATCAAGTTAGTATGCACCTTCGGGTATTCTTGTCGCTAACCATTTCAAGTGGAGATCGATTAAGAAGATCAAAAGAGGCATGCGGTGCTTGAAAGCATGGGGCCGACATCAGCAAAAAAAAAAAAACTTTGATGCCCATGGATGGTGGAACCCACTCAAAAGGAGACCCGGACTTTGCACACTTGACTTTTGCACAAAAGTCAAGTGTGGGGAAAGATGGTGAAAACCTCAAGTTCTATACACCAAGGCATCACACAAAAAAAATGATGGTGAATAAAAGATGATGTCACACCTGCCATCTTTGAAAAAAAAAGAAGAATAAAAAAAAAGAAAAAGAAAAGGATTGAAAAAAAAATATAATAAAAAAAGAAAAAAAAAAAAGAGAGTGTTGTAGAAAAAAAAGAAATATATAGAAAAAATAATAATAAGAGAGAGGAGGAGGTTGGCCCCCGCATGGTCAAGATACATACCAAAAGTCTTTGCTGACTCCACCCATCAATGCTTCCACAAGCAAGAAGGGTGCATCTCTCATCCTTTGCGGCTACCATCAAGACCCATGGCCCATACACATGTGTGTGTGGCCTAGCCTTGAGGAGCTCCCGGGACGAGCCATCATGCAACCCCGCAAACAACAACCGATGCTTCATCCGTAGATCTTTGCCGGTAAGTATATCGGTATGCAAAGGAAATAAATATTCACCAACTCAGTCACTCACTTTTTTTCTCCATGAAAACAAAACTTCATGCTTCCTTTGTTATGTCATATGCTTGAAGTTTGGGTGTATTCACATGTGATCACATGAGTTGCATCCATAGATCTTTTGAATTGAGCATGGTGCTTAGGTTAAAAAGATCTCCTTTAATCAAATTTCGACATGGTGTTAGACTTTGGTTAATGAACTTAGAGCTTTGTTGTCATGATCTATGGGGGTATTTTATGTTGGAGACGAATCAAGGCTATGCTTACAATGCCTCTTTTATGAGCCTTGCTTGAGTCATGATGAGGTGAACAAAAAAAATAATAATAAAATAAAAAATATATATATAGAGTTCTCACAATAAAGGCTCCAAGGTATTCATGCCAATAGAGCCATGTGTTTTTCTTCTTTTCCTTTGTTTTCTTCTTTAAATAAAGCCGGGTCCAAGATCAAGTGTGGGGAGATCTCTTAAACACAAGGAACAAACTTACGAGATCTCCCCAACACCATGCACAATCATCGAGCAATTCACGGTGGAGAAGGGCCGAAACGAAAGATTACCATGAACTCCTTCCTCTTCAAACGATGGTTTGTGCAACTCTCACTCTCACGTCTCACAATAATAAAAAAGGGGAGAGAAGAGGAGCGGGAGAAATAAAAGAAGAGGAGATAAACCTTTCAACCCCAAGTTCCTTGTCCTGTTCTTATGATGACATCAAAAGACAAGCTTGGGGAGCCTCCAACCACGCGACCAATTACAACTCAAATCATTGCGCGCACAAGCTAGCACAACCATGAAAGGTAAGTAAAGAGCTAGCTTGGGGAGGACTCCAAGAAAGATAACGAGTATCTCACATTTTGATTATATTCTCTATCTTATAAAATGATGAGTCATGCTAAATATATATATATATATATATATATATATATATATATATATATATATATATATATATATATATATATATATATATATATATATATATATATATATATATAAATCAATAAAATTCATTCCTATACATATGAGCTATGAAAATGTTTAGATTTATTCCCTTGTTGAAATGATGAATAGTTGCTCTGTCTTATGATTTGCACGTGCCTAGTTTATAATTTGAATTTCTCTAAAGTTTGGGTTTAGTGGCTAGGTCTAAAAAACTCGTCCCGAAAAACCTGATTCATGTGGGTTGCATAAGTTCTATCTAGTCTAAGTTGTTGCCAAGTATGATATGATACAAATAGATTTGCTATGATTTCGTCCAAAAGAGAAACTTGACATCAGGGAATCTAATTTGGAAAGAGAAAAGATATGGGCTATGTTAAAAAAAAAGAAGAAGAAAAAAAAAAAAAAAAAGAAAGAGATGAAAAAAATGGACATGTGTGTCGAGGGCGAGAAGAGCCCACATCTCGAAAAAAAAAAGAGAAAAAAAAAAGGAAGAAGAAAAGAGAGGAAATAAAAGACAAAAGCCTAGGGCGAGTAGAGCCCACCTCTCAAAAAAAATAAATAAATAATAAAGCCCATACTTTCTCGAAAAAAAAAAATATATATAAAATATATATAATCTAAATAAATAAATCGGATAAAAAGTTGATCGAAAGGATGAATGATAAGTATTTTGTTATAACCATTCTATCACGGCAACCGCCCAAGATTTTGAGAAAAGCTAAAAAGCCCCGCTACGATGAAAGGTAATAAAAGGGCGGGAAAAAAGATGTGCCATTTTATTCAAACTCTAGTAGAAAATCTTATTATAACCGGCACTTGTGAAACGTAATCGGCATAGTAGCAACTCTGATCAACAACCAAGTACTTATCTTTTTGCTCGAGGGCCGCGCAAAGGGTAAGCTTGGGGAGTTTGTTGACGGTCACCAACGACATATTATTCCGTCAACTTACTACCATAAAGGGAGTGAAACTATACCTTGTCATACTCATATACATTTACAACTAATATATTTCTACTTGTAGTGTCGAATTATTTTTATGCAGATTTATACAAGAAACAAGTGGAAAATGCACCAAAAGGCGCCTCCCTAGAAAGCGCATTCACGAAGAACATCAAGCCCAAGGGAGAAACGGACAAAACACGCAAAAGCGGGCCGAGCCACGGACCACCATACAACTTTTCGGACCCAACAACGCCACCTGCCGAAGCCGAGTTTTTACGGACCCGAGGAGGTGCGCGGCGCACCCCAAGTGCGGCGCGCCCTCCCCGGCCGGCTTCGGGCCCGGCTTCGGGGAGGCGGTTCATTACCTTCCAAAGCGGGTGAAACCGGCGTGGGATGGTCGGTTTGGGCAGATTAGGAAGGTGTTCCAAGGTCGATTTTGATCCTTCCATGTGGGGATGGACATTTTCCAAAGAGCCCCTATCCTATACCTATAAAGGCCCTCTCCCCCCTCATTCAACACACACATCATTCCAAGGAAGAGTCTCTCCCTCTCCTCTAAGCTCTCCCTCTCCTCTAAGAGAGCTCTCCCCTCTACTCTACCCCTTCACTCCAATGGGCTTAGGCCCTCACTAGTAGTAGAGAGATCGGCGGAGGAGAGATGTGAAGGGTGAGGGGGGGAAGCGCCGGACTTGTCGGTGTCTCCCCAACCTTGTACCTCGGTGGATTCGTGCTTGGCTCCTTTGCCGGGATCTTGGCTTAGTAAGCTTCCACGGTTCGATAGTCTTTATTGTCTTTTATTTATCCACGATTTATCTACTTGTTTTGCGGGATTGATAGTTGTTGACGGTAAATAACGCTATATTTTTCCGTCAACTTACTACCATAAAGGGAGTAAAATTAAACCTTTTATGTTCATATGCATTTATCACTAATAAATTCCACTTGTAGTGTATTGTATTTTATTTTGCAGATTTAAAATAAAAGCAAGTGGAAAAAATCGAGCAAAGTACGCCTTAGGAAAGCGCACTATTGCAAAATCAAGCCCAAAGAGCAAATCGACCCAAAACATCAAAGCGGGCCGGCGCAGCCCGGCCCACAACTTTTCGGGCGAAAGGCGACACCCGCCAAGACCGGGCGAGCGCGCCCGGGGTCTTGGCGCACCTCAAGGTGCGGCGCACCCTCCCCGAGGCGGTGTTCCCGGGCGCCTCGAAGGCGGTTCATGCACCTTCAAACTTGGTTTCCCCCACAGGATGGTCGGTTTGCGCATACAAGGAAGGTTTACCCAGTCGGTTTGGGTGTAAATTAGCACTTAGGCCCCTCCTCCAAGTGTATAAATACCCCCCCTCTCTCCCTCTCTCAACACACACCATTTGGAGTCCAGCAAACCAGCAATACCTCTCTCTCTACCACCTCTACCTCTCTCTCTTCTTCCTAGAAGAAAGAGCTTTGGTAATACATCTTCTCTATGGAGCATTCTTCTATTTACAAGTCCTATATCTTTATTCTTGGCCTAACTTATGAACTAGAGTATAGTTTTGTTCATGTTCTTGTAGTGGTATATGAACTAGAATATAGTTTACATATCATGATCTTGACATGTTCATTACAGTTCTTTAACGAACATCATATGCCTAACTTGATTAGAGGTGGGATAATGGTTTGTTGTTCCTTCGGGTTTGCTCTTGTTCTAGTCCGTCCATTCGACGAGTGGGGACCCTGGGGGGACAAGAGTAGTGCTCTAGTATGCGGGCATGGTGCCCGGGTATTACGACACCTGCAAATATGAGTGCACGCCACGGTTGAGGGGGTAGGCGGCTTGGTCGTGACAAGCCTTGACCGTCCCTTGAAATCCCCCCACGTTCACCTGTGCTGTAGGAGTTCGTAAATGCTTCCTATCGGGCCGTATGGTAACCAGGAAGTCTCCCTGTTATCCTAGACCTAACAACGCTTAGATCAGTTTGCATATGATCCTAACTAATCATTTGTATGGCCAGGACTAGATACATTAGATCTACTCCATTAGGTTATTCGTTTATTCATTTATTCTTTATCTATTATCTTTATCCTTTTTGCTGGTGGATTTCCAAGTGTGTGTCACACTATCTATGAACCGTATCACTTACCCCTGTCACTAGTACTTGAAATGATTTTTGCGGCGGCCCGGCCCTTTCTTTTCCGTGGCGGGCGCATTTTTGCCCGCCACGGTTAATGCGTACCATTTACCGTGGCGGGCGCTTTTTATTTTGCGTGGACGGGCACTCTTACCCGCCATGTAAAAATTGAATTTACGTGGCGGGCGTCTTTAAAGGCCCGTCCACGCAAAATAGAAGCCCAGCTGCAGGTCCAGCAGAAAGCCCACTGTCTCATCCCTATCGGGTTCGTATATAAACAAACTCCGCCCTCTCTTGAAGGCATTCTAGGGTTTCGATCTCATTCTCGCCTCCTCTCTCTCTCCAAGCCCAAGCCGACTCCCTCTCTCTCTCGCCTCCCGACTCTCTCTCTCTCTCTCCAAGCCGCGGTCGGCCCACCCCTCCTCTCACCTCGGCATCGGGCCGCGCTCCCTGAGGCGCGCGGCGCCCTTCCCTGCCCCGACGGCGCGGTGGCGTCCAGCACCCGACAGCGCGGCGGCGCCGGTCCCCTCCTCCACGGCGGCGGGAGCCGGTGGAGGCGGATCAGCCGCCGCCCACGGCCTCTCGGCCGGCGGATCCGACCACCACCGGCGGATCCAGCGAGCAAGACCTTCCCGGCCGGGCGGATCGGGCGGGTCGGAGCTTCCGACGGCGGATCAGCGGCGGCGGGCGCGGATCCGGCGGCGGCACCGCCGCGGATCCGGCGGATCAGCGTGTCGGCAGCGTCGAACAAAGGACCGGGCGTGATTCGACGGCGCCCTTCCCTCCCTCTGCGGTAGCGACGACGGGCGATGTGGCGGCGGATCGGGCGGCGGCGGGTCCTCCGGTGCCCGGGGATCGGATCAGCGGCGGCGCCGGGCGGAACCAGCGGCGGCGTGGCGGATCGGGGCGAACCTAGGCGAATCGGGGCCCGTCCGGGCTTTTTGTTTTTTGTATTTTTTCGATTAACCGTGGCGGGCACCGCGTGCGCGCCACGGGTGTTCCTCACCTTTTCCGTGACCTCCGTCATCGACGGGCGTGCTCGCGCCGCCACCAAAACTCTAAAAACGCCCGCCATCAAAAAAAAGCGTTTCGGTACTAGTGTGTTATGAGTGATTTGGTCTAAGCAAACACATGTTCCTCTATTCAGATGCCATGCTAATTTATTAATCACATGCCTTCCTTTGGGAAAATATAAATAACGATACCCCGAATACTTAGGGTGAAATGCTACAACGATAGATCCGTGCGCTGCGGATGAATATCTACAATGACAAGATCTATCCGTTGGCAGGTCTCATTTCGGATCACCCGACATGGTGGTTTACTTGGGAATGTCGGCGGTGCATTTCGACAGCTTTTATTGGGATGGGTTTTAATACTGTTTCCTTTGATTGCGTTAAGAAATGCCAACAATAGTCGTCCTTGTGGCGGTGCTCTAGTAGAAGGACCCGGGGGCGGGTAAGCCTTGTTAACACGCTAGAGTAATAATCACTAGTGTAGGCGTGGTGTATGCGGGCTAGGGTTGCCTATCTTTTGCGGTGCATCCCACGGTTGAGGGGGTAGGCGGCTTGGTCGTGACAAGCCTTGTCCGTCCTTTGAAATCCCCCCACGTTAAATTTGTGTCGTAGAGCTAATTGCGGACACCTTTCTTTGGCGTGGGCCGGTGCCCGAAGTGAACAAGTAGCTCGAGGCGGCTATCCATAGACACTAAAGGTGTAGGGACCCTTCTTGATAATCCTCCCCATCTTTGGTCGTGTGTGTCCTTGGGCGAACTAGTTAGGAGAGAGTACATCCGTTCCCTGTGGAAAATACGATACCACGAATATTTCGGGTGAAAGCTACAACGATAATTCCGTGCGCTTGCGGATTTATCTCGTGTGCGTTAAGAAACGTCAACGGCCGGTGTCGCTCGGTTGAGCGGCGGTGCCGCTTCAGTCAAAAACAGACTGTTGCTCGGGTGCTTAAAGCGTCATATTGCATCACGTATATTCTTGTGACCTTTGTTGTTGTTAGCACTTGACACCCCACAGGAGCATGGATGTAGGGGAGGTACCTACATCACCTAAATGTGTGAAAATTGACCTTAATGTCAAATTGAGAATTCAAATCTCACTCACACATTAAGGGGAGGTACCTACACCTATAGCTTGAAAAAATCTATATTTTTGACTATCTTTTGTAAGCTCTAATTAGGTTGTCACCAATCACCAAAAAGGGGAGATTGTAAGTGCAATCAACCTCTAATGTGGGTTTTGGTGTTGATGACAATATAAATAGAGGACTAATGAGATTTATCGAGTTGACAAGCGTGAAATAAGCAAAGAGGACATTGCAAACCTAAAGGAGGAGTACCCCAATTCGGTTCAAGAGATGGTACTTCAAGAAGGGAGGTTTATATTCGTTTTACATTTTGAATTTGAGTATAGGACACGTCGTACTATTAAGAGGGACTAGAATCTTTGTGCCAAAGCGTGCAACCAAGTGCTCTTTTTCACACTACATAACCTCGGCTCCAAACTTAGCCGGACATTCAAATTCTTTCTAATCCCTTGTTTGGTGAGGCGAGCGGCGATGCGCTTCGGGCATGGCGGCGGTGCCGCTCGTGTCCTCGACCGTTGGAAGGGGAAGTATTTATACTTTCCTTTTCTACCCCCAACGGTAACCTTTACTTCCCCTCGCTCACTTTCGAGAGAAAGTACCCAAGTCTTTCGACTCTCTCTCCTCCATTGAAGCTCCTCACTCCCTCAAGCAAATCCATCGATTCCACCATTGATTCTTGAGTGTGAGGGCTGCAAACTTTGATTGGAAGGGAGCTCCACCGATCTTCATCGTTCTAGAGGCACTTGGTTCACACTTTGGCCGGGCGGTTTTGGTTCTTTACTCTTGGAGCTTGCTCCTAAGCCGGCTAGTGCGTCGCCCTTGAGCTTGCCAACTTGTGTGGCAGCCTAGGGAGGTTTGTAACACCCTCTTGCATCTAATACATCACCCCACATCTCTAGGATTCGGTTCCTAGACTTGTGAACGAGGCAAAGAGGCAAACCTTTGTGGTGAGCTCATTCCTTTGTGGAACCTCAACAACGTGGACTTAGGCAAGCCTTGGTGGCGGAATTTGAACCACGGGATAAATCCCTCGTGTCACCGTGTGCTTGTTTTACTTCACATTGCATATATATCTTGTTGTTGAGAGATTTTAGGGTTTGAGATCGATCTATCTTTATACCTGTGATCTGCTTGTTCTAGCTCTCGATCTGACATCTATACTTGTCCAGGAACCAAGGAAAATTATTAGATCTACCTTTTATCGGACAGTTTTTGAACTGTGAGCTAACTTCTTCTACAGGAGCGGCAGTGCCGCTTAGAGTAGCGGTGGTGCCGCTTGGAGCGGCGGTGCCGCTTGGCCAGAGCGGCGGTGCCGCTCAGGTAACTAACTGTAATCTGTAGTGATTTTTGAAACAGGCCTATTCACCCCCCCTCTAGGCGTCCAGCGATCCTACATTATTGCAAAACCGGTTTGTATATTAAGCTCTCTAAGTGTGCCTTTGCTCAACGGGGAGTTGAACTATCTTGGACATATCATTAGTCCAGGGTGTTTCAACCGATCCTAAGAAGGTCAGTTATTGCGGGAATGGCCTTCACCAACAAATGTCAAAGAGTTAAGGAGCTTCTTGGGAATGGCAAAGGTTATTACGTAAAATATGTGAGAAATTTTGGCATCTTGGCTAGACCTCTAACCAACCCTGCTCAAGAAAGGGGAGCGTATGTCTAGACTTTAGAAGCTGAAGCCTCTTTTCTAGCACCGAAATCGGCTCTCATGATTGCTCTGTTTTAGCACTTCAGTTTCTCACTAGAGTTTGTGTTAGAAAGCGATGCATCGAGAAAAGGGCATTGGGGCAGTACTCCAACGTAATGGTCACCCCTTGGCATATGTTAGCAAGGCATTGGGACCTAAAGCTCAAGAATTGTCAACTTATGAGAAAGAATGCTTTGCTATACCGATGGTCGTGGAATATTGGAGATCATACTTGCTGAATTCGAGTTTATTATTAAAAGCGATCAAAAGAGCCTTGTCCATCTAGATGATCAGAGGTTATCTACACCATGGCAACACAAGGCACTAACCAAACTCTTGGGACTTCCCTACAAAATTGTCTATAAACAGGGCAAAGACAATAGGGTAGCTGATGCACCGTCGTAACTAATCATGCTCCAACACATGAGTTATCAACGATATGCGTGGTCACTTCTCCATGGGCACAAAGCACCCAACAGCTTATCTTTTCGACCCAACATGTACCAAACTATTACAGGAACTGGCTATCACTTCTCCATCAGGAAATTATAAACTCCACAAGGGAATTATCTATTATAAGAAAAGAATGCGGGTGGGTAACGGTTTTGGGCTGCAACAACAAAATCTGCGTGATGTGGGGACATTCAGGTATGAAGCCACCTATCATAGAATCAAGAAATTGTTTGCTTGGCCACAATTGAAATTGTTTGTGAAAGAATTTGTAGCCCATTGCAGTATATGTCAACAAGCAAAAACTGAGAGAATCTCTTCTCCGATGCATTTATCTCCTTTACGAGTTCACGACGGTGGCGGAGCCGGCGGATTTTGACGCCCTAAGGCCTTTAGTAAACACTTAGGCGAATCTTAATTGAAGTTTCATGGCTCGGTTTCCAAAATTGCCACATCAATTTGTGACTTTGAAATGAAGAATGAAATTGGCTCTCTCAATGCATATCTCACTATTTCATAGGCTACCAATAGCATTTATTTCTTATATGGTGTTGTAATCAAATGTAGCGAGCATACGCCATGGATCTATCGAGATATAGCGGCCCGAATTGGAGGGGAACTAAACAAGCCAAAGAACTCCATCGAGAGAAAGCGTGCACATCATAGAGCTTCTCGGTTTAGGGAGGTAGCGGCAAGCCGCCGGCGGCACCATACGTGAGGATATTGCCTTGCGTTTGCGGGAGGGACACGGTTCGGATTGACTCGCGTCTTTGTTCGCGGCGGAGAAAAGGAAAGAGATCGAGATGCGTGTGCGTGGGCTGTCGGGCCTTTCGATCACGGCGGGCGTCGGGCAGGAGGCCGGCGTCTCTACGGCGCTGCGACGGCCTCGTCGTTCGAGGCGGCGTGCTTTCGGTCGCCCACACACGGCCGTTCTGCCGGATGCGGCGGAAGCCCGGCGGGATAGGGCGGGAAGGTGCGGTCGTGCGGGCTGCGGAGCCCTCGAGGGCCAAGGGGGAGCGGGAGGCCACGTGATCGCGCGTCGTCAGGCGGCGCCGGTGGATCTTTGCCTAAGCTGCCGGGTGCCGGCCGCCCGGCTTGGGTTGTGGTTTGTGGAATGCGGGACCGCCGGAGTGCCGCATGAGAGGGGACGGAGGGAGAGCGGCGTGAGGGACGGAGGCTGGCCGGGTGTGTTTCTTGGGCCACAAAATTGTTCACCGAGCCTTGAAAAAATACAAGGGGTATAAGAATTTTTCGCCCACGCCTAAGGCCATGGCCTTAGTGGCCTTAGGCCCATCTCCGCCCCTGGTTCCCGATGGTTCCCGGAAATGTCTTACTATGGACTTTATTGAAGGATTACCAAAATCAAAAGGGTACAATTGTATCATGGTGGTAGTTGACAAGGTTCTCCAAGTTTGCATACTTTGTACCACTCACCCATCCATTTCTTTGCATTCCAAGTGGCAATGGCACCGATGGATAATGTCTTCAAAATTCATGGTATGCCTTACTCCATAACTTTCGATCGTGCTAGAATCTTTACATGCAACATGTGGAATGAACTGTTTAAACATTTTGGCACCGACCGCATATGAGTACATCTTACCACCCAGAATCTGATGGCCAAACTGAGAGAGTAAATTAGTGCCTGGAAACTTATCTTAGAAGCTTTGTTCATTCTTGTCCATCTAAGTGGTCAGCTTGGTTGTCTTTAGCACAATTTTGGTACAACACATCTTATCATTCATCTCTTGGTCAAACACCATTTTATGTGCTATTTGGCAATCATCCACGCAATTTGGGCATTGAACCACCTGGCAAGTCTGATATCATAGAACTTGATGAATGGCTCAAGGACAGAGAACTCATGCAGGATTTGGTGAAGCAACACCGCTTAGAGCACAAAAGAAAATGAAGTTCAGGCAGATAAGAAAAGATCATACCGAGAATTCTCAGTGGGTGACTGGGTTTATGTCAAGATACAGCCCTATGTGCAAACATCTCTGGCCAACAGATCATCCAACAAGTTGTCATTCCGTTATTTTGGGCCATATCAGATAACTGAGAAGATCAATGCAGTGGCCTATAAACTGCAGCTCCCTGAAACTTCTCATATCCACCTAGTGTTTCATGTCTCATTATTGAAGCGTGTTGTTTCAGCTGATAGTCTGGTAAGCACTGCCTTGCCAGATACCTCTCTTCAGTTTCAGTTCCTGAGAAGATAGTGGACCGTCACCTGCATGTACACAACAATACTGCAATTCAACAAGTTCTTGTGCAATGGACTGATCTTCCGGCGGAATTGGCCACCTGGGAAGATGAAGATGCTCTTCGTCAAGAGTTTCCAAGATCAACGGCTTGGGGTCAAGCCGTTTCTCAAGGGGGGGGGATGTCACCTACACAGGTAACAGCAGCACTAATACTCTGCCTGATGATGTCGTGCTCAGAGACAAGAAGCAGAGGAGCAAGCCCAACCCGAGGGTGAGCGGGCCAGATTGGGTGTGAAGATTGTTATTGGGCTTTCCATTACGTTTCTAGTCGTTCTTTCTGTTTCGTAAGCCCATGAACGTGTGAAGGGTGACAGCTGTGTGCTCCCCTATGTAATTGCTGGAGAACGGAGAAGACAACTCGAACTTGAACTGGTGGTTGAAACCGAGCCGTAGCGGCATCGGCGGCGAGCTCCTGGCTGGCGGCCGGAGTGTCGATCTATCCTATTCAGGTTTCCACCGTACACTTATCCTGTTCGAGAATTAGTCCGGTTACAAGGCCCCATTGGAATCCATCCAGCTTCTAAAAATTAGCTAGCTAATATTGGACTATTAGCATAAAAGCAACCTGAGTATTCTGAATGTGACAACAAGGTGTGTTTGTGAGCAGCAGTTTAGTAGTATGTTCCCGACAGCACTCTTTGACTATATGTGTTTTCCAGCTTGTGACTACTGTTTCTGGTTGTCAGCCTGGGAATACCATGTGGGTTTGACTGTGTGGCCCCAGATATACCAGAGGGGGCATTAGAAAATTCATTCACATTGACCGATGGATCCAACAAATATTTTTGGTTGCTTATCAGCTTCCACAGTTCTACTGCTTGGTTTTTCTTGTTACTGGAAAGCATATTTACATTGCATGCCTTGGTTTTTCATGATCTCTTAGTATTACATAATCTGAATTACAGTAACCTTGACTGATGGATCCAGCAATAATTGTTGGTCATTTATGTGACATGTAATTGTTATATTGGCAATATTTGCAAGAGCTCTGTCACTTATATTTGAAGTTTCTAGTATTTGTATTTCTAATAATCTGAATAAAATCGAGCACACACATACATATGCATGTCTATCCGGTATTAAGCAGGCAGATCTCTCCCGTATCAAAGTTTATTTACTGTGTGTCTGAGATGTTGTGGAGTATGGACTGCTGTTGTGGATTACTGTCACAATTTTCTTAATTGCAAAATCTTGGCATTCATCAAACTATGAGCTACAGATTATTTGACTAACATTTTATTCCATTGTGAATCATTTCTACATGGCAGTTCCATATTTTGTTGATGGCCTTCCTTCATCAAGAGGTTGAGTTCCTAAGCGCTAGTAGGAGAAATGAAACTTGTCCTAAAGAAGCTTGTCGACTGAAACCTGTATCATATTAAACCTCTCATGTGCTGTTATGAAATGATATAGATGGCTAGGAAAGATTCAGCGATGCCTACCCTTTTAAGCAGTTTATCACACTGTACTTTTGATTCTCAAGTCACTGGACATTTCTATGCAAGTCCAGCCAGACTTGTTCGTTATGTGGCCACTGATGAGATATGTACATGTCTTTTGAACTTGTATGTGTTTGTATTGAGCAGGACTAGTTGTTTGTAACCAGTTGTTTGTTAGGGCTGGTGTGTATGGATCCAGACATGGCTTCATTTGGCCTTGTTGTTTTGGCTTTTTTTTTCACGGTGATCTATTTTTTAGGGCTGGTGTGTATGGAGCTTTTCTGCGAAAAAAAAAATAATCACTTTGGATAACGCATGTGCGTGAGTCACTGTGACCGCAGTCTGTTTTGATCAGCTGCATGTTGATAGGGGCATGTTGACAATCACAATTGAAAAGCTGGTGGTGAAGCTGCTTTACTAAACACAATTATCAGAACATCTCATCTCAATTAAGAAAGTTGGTGATGAAGCTGTTTTCTAGAAAAAACAGCTTAGCTAATTAAGCTACTGTGTGCCAAAGGGCCTAATACTCTAGTTCATTACACACAAATAGTAGGATACTGACGTGGCAATGAACAAATATATACTGCCGGCCTGTGAATCAAGCTAACGACTACCATTGACTGCCACGTCAGATGTGCTTAATCTGCTAAGTCTTTTTCAGATATACATACACATATATGTAAGTTGTACCAGAAATGTGGTTCTACTTTTGATCATTAATTGTTATCTGTGTATCTTTGCTCCATGACTTCAGTTTACTTGTATTGTCTTCAGCATTATTCATGTGCAGTTAAGATCATCGACACGGGCATCCGCGGGCAAAACTTTTTAGTTCAACCAGGGTACTTAAATTGTTACGAAAACGGTCGGGAGGAGATGGTGAAGGGCGCCGCCACGGTCGATGATGCCACCATGGTCGAGGGCTGTAGGGCCATCGTCGGTCGAGGTGACCAGGGAGCGTTGCCGTTGATTGAGGGAGCAAGTCCCCGCCGGTCGTCGCGCCACAAATGAGCGAGCGTCCTGGGGGCTTGCGGAAGGGAGGGGATTACAGAGTGATTACGAAGGGAGGGATCTCAGTTTCCTTTCTTAGGCGGGGAACAGAGGGTGCGGCAGTTTCTTTTTCTACCATGCGGGATCGCAGAGGCAGAGTCACGGGTGAAGTGAAATTTTACCGCACCAAATGAAAGTCTTACTTTTGTTCTTTTTATGTTGTATAAGAGATATAGTAGTATCTAGGAATCGTATATAGGTAGAAACTGTATAGGCAGGCAGAAAAAATAAGGTGAACGTTCTTTGTCTTTGTTTGAACTTTATTAATAGGTTTATGTTTCGTTCTTTGTCTTTGTTTGAACTTTGTAAAGGGGTTGGTTTTAATCTTATCAACGAAAGCAAGGGTGGGGACCCCTCTTGTTTGCCCTAAAAAATAAGAAAAAAAAAAAGGAAAGGGTTCCTGCTATTTCCTTGTCAGTGTCCTAGTGCCCATCAAAATTGGCCCAAAAAGCCATGCTTTCAGCCCATTAGGCTTCTTGCAGAAAAAAAAATACTGCCCATTAGGCCTGTATTTTTTCTACAAGAAGACTAATTTGTGATTTAGCATTCCTTTCTCTCTCATGGAGCCAATAGCCGCCACCTTGTGGTTGTTGATTTTTTTTTTTCTTGTGAATTTGTGCTCATGTTCAGACATTGCTACAGTAGTGTTCTACCAAATGATGCAGGTCTAGTGTAGTCAAAATGGACCACTCGATCAACCATCAACATAACAATACAGTAACATGTAGTGATCGACTTAACATATCTTACTGTACTGACAGAATGACAGTCCCTCCACTAACGATGGCACCAAACCTTAGCCGGCTACAATAAACGGGGAATGGAAAGATAGAGCACACGCAAGGTTCACACGTACAGTTTGGAAGAATATTCATGCACTAGGCGATCGATCGAAAAGCAGGACTGCAGGATTAGCCATGCGTGACACTGCAGCAGCCGGCGGCGAATATGATGTCGTCCCAGTGCCACAGGATGATAATGCCAAAGCATTCAATAATTGGAGCTGAAGGTGACTGCAGACACACGTCTGGGCAAATGGAACAGAGACACACGGCTAATATGATAGGATGACCATTCCAAAGCATTCAATACTGTAGCGTGTACTCTTCTTTTGCAGGGGTGGACCCACAGGGTGGTCAGGGTGGTCCACCGACCACCCCTGTGGCCCGCTGGTCAGTGATAGATAATATAGGGGAAAAATGAAAAAAAGAAGCCATCCAGAGCTTGCCGCTCGTCCGAGTCGTCCGACTCCCATCTTGCTACATGGGTGGTCCAACTCGGGGATTTTTCGGCGCGAAGGTCGCGCCGACCACCTGTTTTCGCCCGCCCAAGGCGGCCCAGCCCACGGCCTGCTCGACCTGTCCTCCCTCTTCTTCCTCTTCAATGGCGACGCGGCAGCGGCAGTGGTCCGACGGGGTTAGGGTTCCGTGACGGGGTTAGGGTTTCCATTTCCTTCCCAATTTGTAGAATGCACCTAGCCCGGCCTGGCCGTGGCCGTCGACATGGCGGTGGCGGGCGGTTCGCCGCCGATGAGCGAGGCGGCCGGTGGCGGCGCCGTCGGCCGACGGGGGCGGAGTCATTCGGCTAGGTATGGGTAGGCTTTGTGGGGCGTCGAGCTCAACAATGGCGGCGGCGGTGGCGATGGCGATGGTGAAAGGAGGCGGGAAGGGGAAGAAGGGGGCGTCCGTGGCGGTGGCGGTGCAGCGGCCGGTGAGCTAGAACCGACGGTGACGGCACGAGGAAGAAAAAGACGGTGGAAGAAACGAGAGAGGAGAGGGCAGCGGTGGGGCCGTGAGGGTGGGCGGCTGGCTGAGCCGGCCTGGTCGGCGTGGCCCACCAATCGGCGCCTAGCACGCCCGGTCCAACTCCTTTGCTGCATGGGCAGGCCTAGCTTGCTACTTCTGCGACGGGAGTTCAATTGACTCGACACCGGGACTAATCGACGGGGGGAGTTCATTCGACATCGCATGATTTTTTCTTCGTTGCCGGTTGTGGTCGCCGCCATCGCTCTCGCTACCCATTTGGGAGACCGGAGAGACAGGACCATCGCTTCTTTCTTTCACGGCGTTGCCGGGGAGTCCCATGGGCTACGGCCATAGACCGTCAATCAATCCCTGCGCGATCGGGACAACAGGTCAACAGCTCTTCGCAAGTATTTGTATTCAATTTTAACAATTTATATTAAGATTTGACGTTGTTTTACCGAATTATAACATGATTTACCGAATTATATTATGGTTTTACCGAATTGTAAATGGTATACGGAATTGTGTAAGAATTTTTGGGGCAACCACCCAACGCGGGTCCGCCACTTTTCTTTTGACCCTACAAAGAAATCTGATCCAGTGACCGACCCTACGCAGAACAAATGATTGGGGCAGACAAACTGAGGAGTGAGGACCGTGTGTGGGGCACTGCCGCACTGGACACCGTTATTACTGTGTACAGTCTGCCACCGGATGGACAGGATGGGCGGAGTCTGATTTGAGTTGTCTCTCTAATTCATGTCTGCAGGTGACCATGAAATAGCTAGCGTTCACTATGCTTGCAACCTTACAACTCAAAAAAATTGTCTTCATTTTGATAGAGAAAATTTTTCACAAATCCAGTAACCTTGTTTATCAATGAACTCCGAGGGCCCGACATCTTTTTCTCCTACGGAAACGCTGGCGGTGAGCTGGACTTCGACAAACATTGGACCGTTAAATCGTCAGGGAGCAAGATATCGCCACGCATCATCGGCCGAGAAAGGTCACCGGGTGACTTGGCCATCAACAATAGATACTGATCTGCTCATTGTTGACACAAATTATTAGCATCTCATAAATACGCACTCTGAACCGTCGCTGTTCGTCACCAAGCAGGCAGTGTTATCAGAGTTCCACAACATGACGGCAACAACTTTTTTTTTTTTGAGATTACAAAGTACAATGCAGACGCTCAACACGCATTGACATACACAATCACCGTGCGACATAGAGAAATGCCTAGCAAATGTTAAGTTGCTTAACCGTTGAATGCTAGAACTAGAATACTAGCACCAGCAATTCCTTGAGTTAGAAAAGAAAATTCAACAATGATGCCTATTTTTTTGCTCATATTTTCCCCGACACTACTGTCGCGGTCGCACTTGATTTTTCAGGTTAAGGGAAGTGGTCTCCGCTACGTGGCTGCATGCTGCACTGCTCTTCATGCTTTAGGGCGCACACAACTTCTTCAGGATTCGAATTTTAACCGGTAGTGGTGTTGTGGTCTCCAAATTGTACCTCTTCAATGTGTAGTGATGGTTCAGAGCTAGCCGAGGATTCAATATATATCGGCCAAAAATGGTCAAATTTTTTGTTTTTTACGTTAGGGAGAAAAATATATATTCATTTGGTAAAAGAAATACAAAAATTGAAAACATTGTCATATGGTTTGAATAGGATGAAGTAAACAAGTAGCTGCTTTGTAGCGGTGGTGAAACATTTATGAGAGATTTATCTACAAGCACAAGCAAGAGATTTTGGGTGAATCTAGCTTGGAACCGGTTTCTGTTCGCTTGAATTTATCATCCCTCGCTTATCAGCCATTGTATAGTGTTTTTCTCTCAAAACAACATAAACTGGCTCATATATAGGTTCGTCTCTCGAAATTAGTCTCTGTAAAACATATGTTCAATATCAAATCGATAGAACATTTAGGCACGTTGGGCATGGCTCTAGCTTTGACTTCACACTATTTCTTGTAAGGAGCCCTGCCAAATGTGCATCTTTAAATGACTCTTGCATGGAGTTAAGAGGAGCTCAAGCTCTTTTGTAGAGAGGAGTCGGAGCTATGAAATCATGCTTCTACCTGTTCCTCGTCAAAAATCTAGTACAAATTATTATAATATTGTTAATTTGTTACTACTGTCTTTTTAGCCGCTGAAGCTGCTCCTCATCAAGTAAAACAGCTTCAACTCTACCGTGGAACTGTGGAAGCTGCCTAAATGTTCTATCAATGTTTTTAAAATGAGTAAGCGTAGAAACGAAATGAAAATGAGTATATTTGTTTTTTAAAAGGAAATCACAAATTGACGGTGATTTTGTGTGGAGTGAGAAAAATTGAAAAAAACAATATAGAAACCCCTGTTGAGGCCCGTTCGCAAGCTTGGTCTCACAAATCAATCAACAAGATATATATAGCTTATTAGGACAATTGATTTTTTTCATGGACTGTTGGTACGTTCCTGTTTGTAGAGCAGGCCGTCAATTAAATTTCATCAAAAATGGTTTGGTTGTCCGTTGGGTCAAGTCATACCATGACCAAGCTATAGATAGCATAACCCAGTGGACAGGAACAACGAACATGCGTATCAATCTTTTAAATATATTATTTTTATATCCCCCACCTAATCTTTGAAAAAAATTGCCACTGTCCTGCTTGCCCAATCATTCACATGATTCTTTAGTACACGTAAAACAAGTGCACGATTTAGTTGCGTTATGTAAACCAGTCAATGTCGCGTGGCCTTGAATCTCCATCAGCCTTGGCTACCACAGCAAGCTGTTACAACTATATAATACAGGTGTTGACACTCTGAATCACTACACTGCTCAGTCTCTAAATTGGTGCAGTTACATTCTTGTAGAAGAGAACCGTGTAGAAGATTAAAAGCACACCCTCCGTATAGGTACACGGATTTTACTACGTAGTGTTTAGTTGCATAACAAAGAATATATCTAGGAATTCTAAACGATTTATAATTTAAAATAAAGGGAGTAATAGTTAACACTGGTTTGTGGTACTTCGGATTACTCTCGGTTCCTAAGCAAATAATTAGTACTAATTAATTTTTTTGAGTGGAAGGTTATTATGGTAATAGTGTCTCACACCACGTTACTTGGTCTCCCACCTCTCCCTTGCCAGCCCCCCGTTGTCATCTCACTCGCCAGGAGAGGAGGCTAGATGCCCTAGCCGTTGTCGCAGCTGCCTCACCCTTGCCCGCGAAGGGGCGAGGCTATGCACAAGCCCTAGCCGCCTTCGCCGCCTCGCCCTCGCCACCGCCACAGCGTGCGGCGTCGCCGCCTCACCACCCCTCGCGCTTTGCTGCGGTGGTGGTGTGTCCTCGCCCACGCTTCGTCGGAGGGAGCGGTCGCTCCGCCCTCCTCGCCGACGCCCCGGTTGACCGCACCACGGAGGGTCGGAGAGATGGAAGGATGTGTCGGAGAAATAAGCTTCAGGGCCATAGTACTTCAATCATCCATATAGTAAACCCGAACATTATAGTTCTATTATACATTTACCATACTACCCTTAATTATATACATAAATTTTGAAATTAGTTTTTTAATTTTTGTTATGTCAATTTAATTTAGTATGCACCTGGTGCATATGGGCCCACCATTTAATACACATGCTCTTCCGATACCACTAAAATTGGTTTCCATATCTTTTTAGCCGTCGGATCGGGCGTCGTGAGCCATATAACCATTGTAAAAAAAAAAAAAAACTCTTTATATATAGCAGCTAGCGTGGATCCAAGCTAATTCACACCACTGCCGTCCAAAGTCCTTGCAAGGCGACATGTCTTTTTGTCTACTTCTGCATGAGGAGTATATGGTATCTTGCATTGTGCAATAGTTTGTGACCGAGTGAGATCCTGCCATATTTCTGGCTAACTAAAGCATATATATCTACTATAGTACTATATATGGACGGTAGCACTTGGAACAGTTGCTTTCTGCACAACGCTCATTTGTCTGCAGACGTATATATAAATGACTCTTGGAAATTTTAACAAGCGGCCATACTGACTTATAAGCTTCTAGCGATCTGCTCTCTGCTATTATTGATTAGATATATACAAGCATACGTATATTCACCAAAACTGTAGCTGCCGTCTTCTGTGATTTGTTTCTTTCTTACGACCAATAGTTGCTGTCAAATTTCTGTCATGTATAACAATAGTAGGATGCAACTATTTTGTCTGTTCATATCGAAAAGAAGTAGCAACAAGCAGCAAATCTTGTTCATACGTTGTGCATGATACAGTATATATTTGCTTCCAAAGACGAGCTACCGACAGTTCTGTAAAAGTTGCCAAATAGCCCTACGGGTGTGTTCATTTCCTAGTCACATCAACCAAAAAATCAAAAGTTTCCAAAATTCTCATCACATCCTATCACATTGTTGTTGTGTTATATTACACTGGGTAAAAACCCGTGCGTTGCAACGGGAAAATAAATTTGCATTCAAATGTTTCTACATGAGCGTCATTAAACACTAAAAAATTCTTGCAAATATCCGAATTGTTATACCATATTTGCGTTATCATGACAAGCAAAACATCTAGATGATCCTCAACAATATATTTATTTAAAAACAAAGATGTATTGTGATAAAAATTCAACTTTATTAAACACGGGTTATATAAGCCTACACAAACAGCTTGATGTCAACATACTAATTGTCAGCTAAAACTAAAAGTTATAAAAGGTTCCATGTTACATTCAACCGAGCTAACTAAACATAAACAAAGCATGCATCATTGGAAATCTCGTCACACAATAATTTTTCATACTCTAATGATCAATCCATGATTAGTCTTCTACACACGGGTAGACAATGTTTTCCTGGTTCTTAAAATCCACTACCAGTCCATACATAGGTGAGCTACCCTTGCAGCTTATCACGATGCAGATACCCCTCTGAACACCACCACCGGTTGGTAAACACATGAAAGAAAAGAAAAAAAAATGTTAGGGAAGTAGAAAGGAAACTGACTGAACTGAAATAGAGAAGGTCCCAAACTACAATAGCTTTAGGAGGCTTAGATAAATCAAAATGATACAAACCTGACAAAGTAACCCGACCTGTTGAAGCTATTGTAGAGACGAAATGAAATGATATAAACCTGACATAGAAACTATGTTTGACGACAATATATTCAGCAAAACAACCCTACTGAAGTTATCATTGCATTTCATTCAGACAAACAGAGATTATCTGAACCAACCTGGGAAAGCAGGGACAACAACCACATTGTCAGCCAAATTATGATGGTTTGGTGAAAGCCAAAAGTTGCAGTATTTTTCTAACAACATGATGATGCTTCGGTGCAAAATAACAAGGAAGCGTAATACTGTGACCTTGCTACCTCTGCAGTCCACAAAATTGGTTTATTCAGAATCTTCGATCTGTGCACTACCCAAATTGCAGCTCGATCAACATATCTTGTGGGCAGCATACATGTGTTCATGCTGTCAGATCCAGTGTCGTTGCTTAGCAGGATGCTGCATGATGTTAGATCCAAATTTTCAGAACACTGTCATACATTTATAAAGGCAGAAGAGAGGAAAACAAGCAGAGTTAGCAGATACAAAACAAAAATGGGAGAACATAATTAAATGTTTATCAAAACAGAGTGAATGAATGGCATGCCAGCTATTTCAGACTTGCAGTGCATCTAGTGCACTTCCGATTTGGTAATGTTTTAACATAGATATATCTGAAGCCAAAATGCACTGATTGTAGAGCAGCTTTAGTTGGGTACGAAAATCAGATACATACTGAAACGAAGTATACAATTAAAAAACACTATAGGACATAACCCCTGCATGTATTTGTTTCTGACTTGTGTGAATCCTCATTAAATTATTGACATATTTGTGAGTACAGTAGCTTGAATATAGTTATGAAAAAGTTTATGGTTGTAATGATAAGCTGAAGCTATAGAAATCTAAAGCATGGAATTCTAAATTCCGAATGTAGGCAATGTTTATGTAAACATAATAGCTCTTTAAGGAAGATGGCTGATCAAAACAACAAAATCGGATGAACTTGAATTGCTGAAATTAAAAGAAAATCTGCTTACCTGCTATGCTCCTTATAGTGCAGCTCTGCTACTGGGTGCCAGTGGTCTGCGTGTGCCAGCTGCATCTGTCGGCTGGCTGTAGCGGCTAGTTGCCTGGCTTGGCCGCCTGCGCACTCCGATCGAGCTTGCCTCCTCCTCGCTGCCCGATCGAGCCGGCCTCGGATGTTGGTCTTCTACCTCCAGTTAAATACATTGCAAAATCCAAATATGTAGCCCAGAAAAGCAGGACTGAACAGATGTGCGTCTTCTTGCTCCGGACGCCCTTCCTCCGGTTCGCCTCTAGGATCTAGGTCCTGGTTGGTCATTGCTGCCGTCGAGTAGGGCGTGGCCCATGCCGCTGTACCCGCCGCCGTCGCCGGTGTTGGTGGTGGAGAGGCGAGCCCCGTCCCCTGCGTCCACGGCGGCGTGGTGTGCGAGACGTAAGGAGCACTCCGCGGCGGTGGCGGGACGCGGTGGTGTTGCTTTGGCCCCTGTGGAGGCGGCAAGAAGGAGCAGGAAACGCCGCCGGGCGGATCTGGCCGGCGAGCCTAGTCAGACCGGCGACGGCGGTTGCTGGCTTCGACGAGGCAGGCATCGTGCGTGGGGTTTGGATGCTGGATTTGGGGCAGACTGGATTTCGGACGGGAGAGCGGGAGGGGAGGGGATCGTGCGCGGGGCGGGTTTGGGAGCGGGGCGACAGGCCCACTTGTCGGCGCAGATGTGAGCCGGGCGGTCACGCGCGCGAGCGAGCGAAAGCCGGGTGGACGATTTCGTTTGGGGCTTTTTGTAGTAGGATTGACACCGTTATTATGAACCTATGTTTATCTAAAACAGTTGACATCGGCGCCCTAGCTTCAAGCTTCTGGTGAAAGCCACTAGCATCCCCACAAGCCTCCATCATCCACAATGAACCATTTATGCTAACCGCCGTCCACTAATTACTCCCTCCGTAAAAGTTGCAATTGTAGGATATGACACACAAACCAATGTAGCTAGCAAACTACCAAAAATACTTGTATCCTCAATCTCTCCTATGAGTCAGTCCCATGATATGGCACTTAGCCTGTACCATCTACTTTAGTGCTTTTTGTGGGACAAATTTTGAACTCTTGTATTGTTTTTTTTTTATTATTGATGGAGTGTATTGTAATATTATATATATCTTTAGATTAGATATGTTTACTATAAAAATATACTTACACAATTAATGTCTGTATACTATAGGTAACCATGAACAGGTAGCGTTGGCTTTCTTGCTTGCAGCCCCAAAACTCTCGATCCATAGCCGCTTGCCTTGTTCGACTAAATTCGATCGGTTGTCATGCTGATGTTTCAGTATGCACGCACGTAGATTATCGCACAGGCAACTCAGGCCGTGCAAGGTCACCGGCTGACTTGGGCAAAAAACAAGGATCCTGCATGCTGCTCGTTGGCACAACTATATATTAGCGCCTAAAATATACTACTCCATCCATGTATCCAAACTATATATCCTTGTTGGTACATCCTACGCACCGGGGAATTTCTTGCACCAGTACTTAAAGCTCGCGTGCGAAGCGCTTGCTTAATGGTTTAGTACATGCCGAGGTTACGTACACACCCAATAATGAGCAATATGATTAGTTGCCAACTGGGGGAGTCAATGTGTGTGTGTGTGTGTTTGGGGGGCTTTAATAAGATTCGTCAAAGCTCACCATGCAAGTGTCTCTTCGGGGACACCCACTAAAAAAAAAGCTTACCATGCAAACAGTTAGTTGGAAATAGAATAGCAAATATTGTTGATGCCAACAAGAGAACTACTGGTGACAGTGTGACAACATCAGTTTAAAACTCCTACTGAACCGGCTCATCATCAATTTCCAACATATACTTTGCATCAAAGTCCATAACAATGCAAGTTTTAGGGCGCGCCAGCGAATGGAATCAGAGACTAACGGAAGGATATATATGTGGTGATGCCCCCACTGGGAATTAGATGGAACTGTTCCGTTCTTCGCCCGGCTGTTTTCTTGACTTGACTGAATAATTCATGTTTATGACTATGGCGGGTCATGGAGGTCTCAAACAAGATATCACATCTATTGCCTATTCCCGGGACGGACGCACATTAACACAACCGCGCAGCACAAACAGCAACATTTTTTCCTTCAAAAGAAGAACATTTGTTTATGAGGTGTGAAATAATACAATTAACCTATCCTCAATTCCTCATCGGACACCAAAATTGGGACCGTACCAAAGCTACATATTACGTGCAACCTTGGCATGCATGCTAATAAAGTTATGAAAAGGAGCCACCGACAGTTAAGTTCCCATGCAAATTTTGTCCATCCCGATTTCCCTAAGATAAGATATATATATTCAGATGACTGAACCCTTGTCCTCCTAAAACCCTTTTTTCATCATTCTGCAACAAGTCTCATTCAAGAAGCGTAAACAAGTGTATGCTTAGAATAATAGGTAACATTTTAGCAGTCCTGAACACATGGTGTTATTTCACTCAAAAAAAAAAAAAAGGTGTTAGTGCTTGTATGGGTACGTCACAGAAGTCCATGATGCTCATTAAGGGCTTAGTGTATTAGGTACACATCAAACTCTTTGACAACCAAAAATCTATATTTTTCCTAATGAAGTAGGATTTTCCTAGTGTTTTGGCATCCAAATTTTAGTATAGATTTTTCTACTAAATGCCTTTAGTGATATTCTCATGTGCCTATAACTAGTGGTAATGTGTTTTATTATTACTAACTAAAATCTAAAAGAAGTCCACCATTTGAATAATGTTTTTAATATTTAGTTGGTCATCTCTGGCTCAAGAAAATTGGTAGTGCTTTATTACTAACTAAAACACTAAAAGAAAAGTCCACCATTTAAATAGTGTTTTTTTTAGTTGGTCATCTCTAGCTAGAGTTGCCCTTATTTTGGTTACTTACATAATACATATTAAGCATATTTAGTTGAGTTGCACTTATTTTGGTTAAAACCTATTTTTACTAGCTAATTGCTTTCTCAAACAAACTCCAAGTGTTGCATGAATCCAAAGTTAGAGCTCTGCTAGTACGTGGTCCCAAATATGGATATGGATTGATCCAAGTAACGTAATGAGGAGGTTTGTTTACCATAATTGGTGACAATTAGCATTTTTTGGTAGTGTTACAGTACAGTGTACCAACCACAGAATTTAAAAGGCATCTTCACTTGCTCATGTAGAATTAGCTTTTCAACATTTTGGCGCTTGTATTTTCAAATCACAATGTACCAGTAGGCTATTGTTTGGTCAGCATTTCGGCGCTTGTATTTTTTCGAAAGCTGTCATACAGAACTGTAACGACCTACGAACATTAGAGTAGCTAGTTCGTGTTGCACAAGTGGTATGACTCATCACTGCTATTTGGTATTAAATCGAACAAATTTTTTTTTGAAAGAAATCAAATTGAACAAATGGATCTGATGAAAGGAAGAAGATACGATGGGAGATATACCTTTAGAGATGGTGTGACTAGAAATCCACACATTTAAGCAAGAGTGTCGGCATTATACTATTTGATCTCGGAAACTTTTGGACTTATAAAAGTTCATACAACTATATATCTCAGTGCGGATAAAATAAAGTAGTAAAGAGAGTGCAATATTGAATATAATTTTTTTTCGCTGTTGGTTGACGAGACGAACTGCCCTAGTAGCATTATATTATTTATAGATAGAAGAAAAATGCACTTCTTTATACAAGTCTACACGGCTACATGTATACAAAAACGAATGGTGTTCTTTGTTTTCTTTTTCACCTAGTTTTCTTGCTAAAAATCATGGCCTAAGTTGTTTAGCTGTGTTGAAACTCCAAGTTGGCTATTTTGGTGAGTATAGTGAAGTTTGAATGTTTGATTGGTTAGTTGCTAGGTTATTGTATTGAAGTTGTGAGGTGTGAGCTAGTTTTGTGTTTTTTGGTCTCGTTTACACTAAAAAAACTCCATTGCTTTTTGTCAATTTTTTTCTCCTTGTAACAAAAAGTGCAACAAAACCATCCATTTAAGAAATGTGGTAATTCTACTTGCAGAATTTAAAATGATATACTTTTGTAATACTGTATAGACACTCATATATACTCTATTTCTATGAGCACGTCCGAAAAGATTGAGCCGGTAGACCTCGAGATTGAGAAAGTCATTACCTTAGCATCAATGTTGACAGGCACTTTACTATGGAAAGAATAATACCATTAATTTCTAATAAATAAAAAGATAGTACAAGAGAATTTAAATCCGACATATTCAACCACCAGAAAACCAACCAATTGAGTAGAGTCAGTCCCCATTTATTTAGACATACATACCTATGATTCAATCAAGAAAGAGTAGAATTAATCTTATATAATGGAAAATTTTTCGAGGACATGAAATTTATATATGTATCTCTAAAGATTCTCTCGCTCATCCCTGTGGCACGTCATCCATGAGGCCCCGCTACTGTCCCACTACCATCCTATAAAGCCACATCAAGCAAAGTCATTATATGTGTCACTTGCACTTCACCTTCTCCCGCAAAGAACGCAGCGAGGCATCCATCTCTAATTTTTAGTGGTTAACATTCTAACAAATCTATATCTCTCCTCCACACCCGCAGCAACGTGAGGAATTCCTCGTAATATATATTAAAAGCCAATGCAGCAGCAGATTCCATTTCGTTAATGATGCTTACGTGTTAATCGGACAAAATATACCTGTTACTATCTAGCACAGCACAATTTTTGTTATTGAAAACCTATTATAGAGCCGAGCCGGCGTTTTCCCCCTTAAATTGCAAGCAAATTGGAGCTGCCTTGAAGCAAGTGACGACCTAATAAAGGAAAATCCATCACCAAGTGGTTCATATAACGTTGTTCGTAAAGAGGTAGCTAGGGAAGTTGTTCACGGTGGCAGCCCTAGCTTGTTAGCGAATCGTGAGAGTTTTTGTCACATTCGCTTGACCACATAAGAGTACTGAGTACGTCTTTATACACACTCAGCAACAAACTCTCTGAAAGTGAGCGGTCCCCGTCAATTCGGACCCTCATAGCCGGCCTACGTGTTCAGGGACGCAACGCAATACGTGTGATGTTCGTCGTTACTCGTTATTAGGAAGTAAAGGCCTTTTTTGCACGTGTTTATTCTTTCTTTTTGAAGCAGCAGCAGGTGAGGTCGATGAGAAAGAGATAGATGGCCGACACAGACGGACCTCACCTGCATTATATATGTATTTAGTGAAAACCTAAATTGTATAAGCTATGTTTACATCCTTTCATTTTGCATCCACATATTAAGGCGAACCTATAGTTTATCACTTTTTAGATAATGGAATATATAGTTTATCTACCATCCCCATTGTGTATTTTTCATGACGATAGATGGGAGTTTTTTATATAATAAAACATGAATAATCTACTTGTGTACTATTGATGATAATGATTAGAATCTACCAAGTAATGGTCAGATTAATCCAAAAGATTTTAGAATCTAACTTTTTCCTGGCTTATGGTGAAAATTAATGTGTCACTGTCGAGCAATGGTAAGATAAGATAAACTAGGTGTCTGGCACTAGAATAGAACCTGTGGAGATCAGCGTCGAATAAAACCGCAGTACAAAGAGAGATGCTCCCATTTTCAACTCGAGTAAAACAACCACCTCATCATTGGTATGGTTCCCAGCCCTAGCTTATAAAGTCGTGCACACACAGCTAGTTGTCTTGCCAAGCTGCTAGTGCTGTCCTTCCTTGTTTCTTCCTCCTTCCTCCTGCTCGGAGCTCTCCGCTCCCGTCCTCCGCACTGCAGCGACATTATTTCCTCTGGCAATTAACAAGCAGAAAACAATGGGGTGCAAGGCGTGCCAGAAGCCCAAGGTGCAGTACCGCAAGGGCCTGTGGTCGCCGGACGAGGACGACAAGCTCCGCGACTACATCCTCCGCTACGGCCACGGCTGCTGGAGCGCTCTGCCCCTCAAGGCTGGTAAGAAATCGCACGAGAATCCTAGCAAATTGCAATGCACCTTGTTGGCGCTGCGTGTGCTGATTTGCCTGCCACTCGTTCAGGGCTTCAGCGCACCGGCAAGAGCTGCAGGCTGCGATGGATCAACTACCTGAGGCCGGGGCTGAAGCACGGCATGTTCTCCCAGGAGGAAGAGGAGACCGTCATGAGCCTTCACGCCAACCTGGGCAACAAGTAAGCACCAGCAAAGACTTTCTCACCTTTTTTTTTTTAGCCTGTACTACACTTGTACAGCTTGTACTGCTAGAAGACGATTACTGACAAGTAAGGTTTCCATTACCAAATGGCTAGCTCAAGCTCAACTATATTGTAGTAGCGTTTCATTTCTAAATTCTACCTGGATGCCATGGATATCGCTAATTTAAGTGGTGGAGTTGATGCTGACACACATATGCATTCCATAGAGAGATACTCGATTTTCCCAGTGCTCAAATTTCTTTCACTGACATATGCAAGTAAAGCTTACTTTATGTAGTTCCGGTTTTACACTTTAAACGATATACAAAACACGATATCGTTCTGAATTAAATGATGGAACGATTTATAAATACAAGTGTCAACTATCCAGCCCGACCAATTGGATTGGAGTTGGCCGATCTATATATATAACAATCATTTACTTCGACGATCTGAACCAAGACCTTTAAGTACTGGTACTGACGCCATGTCACCAAGTGGCATAGTATTATATTGTATTCAACTGATTCGTAGTTATATAATCCTATAATATTATACTACTACCCCCAAGCGAAAAAAGAAGGCGTCAGAGTTCTTACGAATACGTCATGCTACTGTACATATGAGTAGAGTATATAGAAAGCTACACGAGTAGTATAGCACAGGTTTAGGGTCCCAGCTAGCTTGTCGCTGCAAATTCAGTTTTGTCAGTGATTAACCTTTTATGACTGACTCACTGATGACACTGAAAAATTTCTTGGCCTCAGGTGGTCTCAGATCGCACGGTATCTGCCGGGCCGGACCGACAACGAGGTGAAGAACTACTGGAACTCATACCTCAAGAAGCGTGTCGAGGGCAGCGCGCAGGGGAAACCCGGCGACACCCGCCCGTTCCGACGTCCACGTGAGCCCGGACCCCAGCGAGAACGGCCAGGGGTCCGTCGTCAGCCGGCCGGCGAACTCCGACTCGTCCGAGCCAGCGGTGGAGTCGTCCTCGGCCGACGACTCGAGCTGCCTCACCGTCACCGAGCCTGCGGGCGTGGGCGCGGGCGCCGCGGTGCGCCCGCACGCGCCGGTGCTCCCGAAGGTCATGTTCGCGGACTGGCTGGACATGGACTACGGGACCAGCCTCGTGGCGCTGGGTCCGGACGCCGGCGTCTTTGACGTGGGGAGCGGCCGCAGCCCGGCCCAGGGCTTGAGCCACCAGGGGGTCGTCGTCCGCGCAGGTCGACGGGCAGTGTGGCGTCGTGGATTCCCCTGCACGGGCTCGGCGTCGGCGGCGGCTTGTGCTTGGAGTTTGACACGGCGGCGGATCAGTTGGATGTGCAGGGTGGAGAAGGGTTCTGCGATTTGCTCTCCATGAGCGAATTCTTTGGGATCAACTAGGCCGTCAGAGTGTTGTTGTCTTCTTTCCAACGGTTCACAATCGCGAAGCATTCTGTTGAATCTGTCTCTCCCTCCGTAGCCAAAGTGTAAACTGTGTGCTATCTGAGTAAATATGTGGGGAAAAACTGCTGTGTGCACCCCGCACACCAGTCCGTTGGTGTGCACCTCCACTTGATTCGTGACACCTGTCCCAGCTTTCATCATTGTCGTACACTTCGTTGGGACCGGCTCAGCTACGTATTCTGCAGGCTTGGCTCCGGCGTTGGGCTCCGCGACGCATTCTGCTTGTACTACTAGGCTTGCCTCCCAGCTTAAGTACGAAAGCTGTGCGTTAGTATGAAGTTGCTTCTCCTCGCTTAATTTCGATCATCGTTCCATGTAAAGGTCATGTTTTTTATTTTCCATAATAATTATCGTTTCCTTAGATCTTTGAACGATGCTATCGATGTTGAACAAATAGCATATGTGGGATTAGTGGAGAATGAAGTACCTAATGAGGTAAAAAAATAAGAGTAGAATAATTGACTGGCCATATATATTATTTTTTTTAATGATAATATACCTCTAGTTTACAATTCACGCATTACTAGTACATAAAACTGGACAACATTTGATCACACCTAAAGTTGGATTGACTTTTGAATCTAAGGATGAAGCTTACAAGATGTATAACAATTATCTTTGGAAAGGTTGTATTTAGAAGCCAATGATGCACAAACACCGCCTGAATTTGTCGGAATATATGGAGTGTTTTTTCTTCTAAAATTATATATATCTACTCTTTTTTTTTTCTCATGATTTTGTCAGGTTACATTAATGAGCGACGCACAATATATATATATAATCTAATTTGTCTCACAAAACAAGCTACTGTCAGCGAGATGTACTACATACAGTATATGAGCTATATATGCATAGCGCTAGCGGTTCACGTTCAGAAAATCAGAGTTAACTCGTCCTTATCACGTGAGGGCACCGAAAGAATCAAGTGACACCCGTGCCTGCTGCAGAATGCGTCGCGGAGCCGAACGCTGGAGCAAACGCTGGAGCCGAGCCTGCAGAATACGTAGGAGAGCCGGTCCCAACGAAGCGTACGGCAACGATGAAAGCTGAGACAGGTGGCGCAAATCAAGTGGAGGTGCACACCAAAGGACTGGTGTGCGTGGTGCACACAGCAGTTTTTTCCAATATGTGAGGGTTATTCATGCAGCAGCAGCGAAGCCAGAAAAAATGGTCATCGAGATCGGCACTCACACTACTTTAAAAAAAATGACAGCCACAGTCATGCATAATATAAGTTTTTTTTTACAAAGCATAATGTCAATTCCATAATGTAGCAATGCATATTGTATTGTAACAAAACAAAGTTTTACAAGGTAGTTACCTCTTACAGTTTCCCTCTATGATTTTGATCCTCCATGTCTTTGTTAGGGCCGATGTTCCGTTGCCGTGGTGCTGATGGAGGCGCCTTCTACGCCGGTCGCCGGAGCTAATGCTGGTGTCATCAAGAACCCGACTGCTTGTGGAGCTCGAGATGCGCCTACGGTGTCGTAGCTGCGAAGGGATGTGTAGCTTGGTTGTCGATGTTCTCCACCATAGTGTATGTTGGAGGGACGTTCAGCAGGATCATCAGACTAATCTCGTCGTCGAAGTGCGCCGAGTAGATGACCGTGTTGGTGGCGGCGCCTGAGGGGGATTTGTTCTTCTCATCTGCGGTGGCGTCCATGGGGGTGTTGTCATTGTCATGGACGTCGTTGTTCCAGTTGTCGACATTAGGCTTGGCAGTGGCACCCGTGGGAGAGGCTTTGTTGTCGTTGGCGACGCCCTTGGGGCAGCGTCGTCATCATCGGCATTGGTATAGGTGCCCACAACGATGTCGTTGATAACATCTTTGGAGGTGTTGTCGATGTCAATGACGTCGACGTGAGCGACATCAATGGCGACGTCGGGCGACATCATTGTAGCATTGACGATGGTGGTAGGGGCTCCATGTTGGTTGAGATGGACTTGCACGGTGATTTGTGGAGCCTGGTGATGTTACGGTCTACGAGGTGGTTGATGCCGTTGGTGTCCCTAGTGCGGCGTTATGCGGGCGTAGAGGCTGATGTCGGCGGCGTCGGTTGTGTTGCCCATGATGGTAATGGTGTTCCTGATGTTGCTGTTGTCAAAGATGACGTTTCTGGTGTTATAGGAACTTATCTAGACCGTTGATGGGGTCTCGCGACGTAGGCCTAGTTGGGTAGGCTTTTCGTCGAGCAGCTAACGGACGTGGTGGTGGCCACCTGATCTGATTTGAGCTACGACAGTGGAGGCGTCCTCGGGGATGGTGTGCTCGTTTTTGCAGTGTTGATGGTCATGGCGGGGACGTTGTTGGCGGCGCCTGGGGAAGCACTGTTGTCGTCAGCGGTGCCCGTGGTAGGGGCGGCGTTGAGGATGTCGTCCAGCATGCCACTGACCTTCATGTAGGTAAGGTAGCCTACAAGGATGGCGTTGTGCTGGGATGGGAGAATGGAGCCAAACTTCACCTTGTTGTGGTTGGAGATCGTAGCGTTGTTGGTGGCGTTCTCTTATCCAAGCGCGTATGTGGCCTCCATGATCATCTCCTAGTAGGACGACAGCAGAGCGGCCATCGAATCCTGATGGTGGCAGCATGGGTGGATCGGACTGATCTCTGGATACCGGTTTTGCCACGGCCGTCTTCGAAGGGGCGTGGCGACGGGCGCCGGCGACGGTGCAGGCGGCACTGGTGGTAGGGCAGGGGGTGGCGCATGCGGCGGCTACGGCATGAGAGAGAGTTGGGAGACATGAGTTGTTACCCCTTTAATTTTTTATTAAGATTCAACTGATTACAAGTCCCTTGTATTTATAGTCTGGGCAAGACGTGCATCTAAAAAAATCTCTGCTTTATTTTCTATTTTATTCCAATCTTTATTCCCTAAATATTCATTATTTAATGACGAAGCTGACGACGTAATGATAGTGGAAGGCGGCGGCGGCCGGCCGGCCTCCTGGCTGGCGTGCGCGTGCCCTTTGGGCCGGCCTCCCTTGGGTTGCGAGAATTTCGTTTTTGAAGATCTACATTTGCATGGATCTGGAATGTTTAACAAAATTTTTATATATGAAATGAAGCTATTTCTTTTTTTTTAGTTACACAGTACAACGCAGACGCTCAACACGCACGCACACTCATCTCTATGAACACACGTACGCAAACTCTGCCCCTATGACCACCTTCAAAGGACTGAGCCGACAATCTTGAAATTCACGAAGTCACCACTGGCGTCTCGCTGTCGATGGGACGTAGCTTACCACTTAATGCGCAACACTGAAAAATCCTGGAATAAATCCAGGATAATGTGTCACACCCAGGATTTGAACCCTGGGTGGGAGGCCGCCAACCAATGGTCTTTTGTCATTGCGTTGTGAGCCCCTTAACACAAAGCTATTTCTTTTTAATATGAAGCTAGTGGAACTCTCCTAAACAGACTATTTGTAGATTAAAAAGATATACCAGCGACCCGGAAACATGGCAAAGGATATTATCTAGGCCCATTTCCTTAAACTAGACACATGGTACGTCTTCCCGTTAGTTGATGTGGCGGTCCATGCTGGCACTAACGATGCCAGACCAGTCCTAAACTTAGATGAGTGTGTCGCCTATATACCTAAACTTTCCATTAACAAGTTTAAGATGACTTTACAGTTTGCTTTGTTATTTACTGATAATGCCAGATATCTCATGATTTTTTTGAACACGAATGTGGACTTTTTTTAGATTACACAGTACAAACACTTAACACGCACGCACACTCATCTCTATAAACACACGTACGCAAACCTTATCCCTATGAGCACCTTCAAAGGACTGAACCGGTAATCTAGTTCACGAAGTCACCATAGACGTCTCTGCCGACGGGGGACGCCGCCTACCACGTAATCTTGGCGGCGCCGGAAATTCTGAAATAAATCCAGGATAATGTGTCGCACCCGAGGATTTGACCAACCTTACGCCACAATAGTAAGATAGGGCAACCGACCGTCATTTGTTTAGCTATACCGACCGACCATCCAATGCCATTTCAATATTTTTACCTACCGTTGTTCAAACATCTAATTAGGTTGTGGTATAGTGGCCACTGTCAAAACCGAAACGGAAAGAAGCTCCACCGCACACCAACGGCTTTGAGATGTGAGATGGACCGCCTTAGACGCTTATATGCTTAGGCGAGTAGAAGTTGTTACCGAACGCCCATTGTTCAGTCCATGCCCCGAGCGCCATGCAAAGTCGCCATCAACAACCACCCCGCCACGTAGAGTGGAGCCCGATCCATCCACCCTTCATCCACAATATCCACAACCTCCACCGCATCCAAAAAACATGATGTCACGATTAGCCGCCGCCGGAAGGCAACACACCACCGCCGACCGACTCCAAAAACACGGGCTCTAGGCGTGGAGACTCTCCCTTCCCCGCACTACACACTCACAAGTGTCCATGTCTCATTTCGGATCCCCACATTATTTTTTTAATTAAAAAGCGTGGGACAAAAAAAAAGGCAGCAACGGATCCCCACATATCAAATTAAAAAGTGGTCAACTATAAAGTTTCATAATTTTTCAAGATCTACAATTTTCATTCAGGGTGTTTTCCATCCGAGGTTGTTTACGAACTTTGAACTTTAAATTTGAGACATTTGAACGTAGGTTTTGCATTACTAGATGATTTCAAATTAAAAAGTGGTAACTATAAAGTTCTATAACCTTTTGAGATCTACAATTCTTATTTAGAAAGTTCTTTTTTTTCATCCGAGGTCGTTTGTAAAATTTAAATTTCAAAATTTAAAAACACCACATTTTGAGGCATAAAAAACAATGAAATGGTTGTTAACAACAAAAATTCATAACTTTTCGAGATCCACATATTTTATTTAGGTCATCTTCCCATCTAAGATCTTTTTTAAGAAATTTGATTTTGAGTCTCTTATTTCAAAATTCGGCAACCCAGAGCGCCTCACTACAGAGCCCTTTGTTAATATAAATACGTTACTTAACACATGCCTTTGAATAAATAAAAATGTCTGAAATATTAATGTTTGTTGTAAAACTCTATTTGGACTAGGATATATATGGAATATATCTAGAAGATAGAGTCCTAGTTCATATGTGGGCAACTTTACCAAAACTTGGAGTCCTACTAGAAGTAGGTATTTCCCCATATATATAGATACGGAGACCCTCATTGTAATTACCAGTTCATTATTGCAATAAAGAAAAGCAAGTCTCCATACATATTGTCTTCTCAGTATTTACTTTTGCCTCTCGCCGAACTCGCCGATACGTAGTTATACAACACGTCACACGCATGAAGCTATGTGGACATAATCTTGAAGATAAAGATCTCATAAACAAAACCCTATCAACCTTTCACCCCAAGCTCACTTATGTGAGTCGCCAGTACAAAAAGGACAATTATAAAACATATGTCGCCCTGAGTAATGCCTTGCAGCAAGATCAGGGAGAAGATGAGACAATCATGCAGAATCACTTGTCTCGTCCCCATCGCACCGCGTGGCACCATCCGAAACAAATGCCACATCATTCAAGGAGAATGATAAAAGGGGAAAGGTGTTCAAAAAAGAACCATGGAAGGCTAAAGGCAAGAAATTCAAGAAGAATAAGAAAGAAAAGTCTAAGAAGACGCCTGTGGAGGGGAGAGTACGGTGAGCGAGATCGGGATTGTTTTAGATGTGGCATGAGGGGCCATTGGTCTCGTATTTGTCGCACTCCCAAACACATCGTGGAATTGTATCAAGAACTCCATGGCCGAAGAAGAAGAAGCAAGCTCGAGAAGCAAGCTAAGCATGAAGCTCATTTCATGGATAGCGAGAAGCTAAAAGATCTAAAGATAGCGAAGACAACAACAAGGATCTAGAAGAGTCAAGCAAGCATTCTGGAGATGTAGATCTTGACGATGACCTCATGGATGAGGATAATCTCCTTAGTGATGAAGATGTGCACGGAGATCTTGAGTAGTTCTCCATATTATAATAAGTTAGCTATAGTATTAGTTCTCTATATTATAATAAGTTAGCTACAGTACTAGTACTAGTAATAGTGATGCGTAAGTTTTAAATTCCTGTAATGAATTTAATGGTTTGAAATAATCTCTTGTAGAGAATATTATTATTATTATACTATTGGTATTTTATCACACTTCATTTATTGCATCTGCTATATTCGTAATTATATGTATTGCTTTATTATTATAGAACGTGAAGTACTATGGCTATGGGTGAGGAAATGTGTCTTATCGACAGGTTACTAACTGGAACAGTCCTTAGGGATACCCGCTACTTCCAAACACTTAGAAAGTATGAAGGAAGTATAACGACCGTCATTGGAAATGATAATAAAATAGTCGGCGCTGGTAGAGCCATTTGTTATCCTACCAAATGGGACAATTTTAGTAATCAATGAAGCATTACTTTATCGGACTCAACTAGAACGTTGGTAAGCTTCAAAGATATCCGTGCTAATGGTCTTCATGTAGAAACAAATGATGATGATGGTGAAGAACGCCTCATTATGATTAGAAAGCATGGCGATCAAAAAGACTATTGCGAGAAAGTTTCCCATCCATTAAAAAAAGCCTATACTACACGTATGTTAAACCACAAAGTAATATAGTTGTGTTCAAAACAATTTTTAGCAACCAAGAGTCATATAGAATATGGCATGATAGACTTGGACATCCGGACTCAATATGATGCAGCGAATCGTGAAGAATTCAAATGGTCATAAATTGCTAACTAAAGATTTTCCAAATCAAGAAGATTTTTTTGTGCATAGCATGTGCAAAAGGGAAATTAATAACAAGACCCTCAAAACTAAAAATTCAAGCGAGAATCAATTTCATTCACGAACGAATCGGGGTGATATATGTGGACCGATTAGTCCCGGTCGGGGCCTTTTCGATATTTTATGGTATTAATAGATGCTTCCTCGAAGTGGAGTCAAGTATGTCTATTATCTACCGAGAAACCACGCATTTGCACGTTTAATGTCTCGGATCATACAATTGAAAAATAATTTCCCGGACAATAGAATTAAATCCATCGAATGGATAATGCGGGAGAATTTACCTCGAAGGTATTTAATGATTATTGTATGACAATGGGAATTAAAGTGGAACACTCTGTACCACACGTGCATACACAAAATGGTCTAGCGAGAATCATTAATAAAGAGGATCAAGTTAATAGCGACAACTATTACAGAACCGCTTATTGCCCACATCCTGTTGGGGGCATGCCGTGCTACATGCAGTAGCACTAATTCAATTGAGACCATCTCGCCACAAGTGTAGAATCACCATTAGCAAGAGCACGTGGTACAATACCAAATATTTCCCATTTAAAGAGATTTGGATGTGCCGTATACGTTCCAATCTCGCCTCCACGAACTACAATGGGTGCTCAACGGAAACTAGGAGTTTACGTAGGGTATGAAAGCCCATCAGTAATTAAATATTTAGAGCCCTCCTTTCGAGATTTGCATACGGCTCGATTCCATTTGTATTTTCAATGAAGATCATTTCCTGCATTAGGGGAGGAAAGTACCTATCTAGGGGACGAATGCCGCGAAATAAATTGGGAAACCACGGAATCCATGGAATGGATCCACGTACTAATGAAACTGAATTAGAAGTTCAGAATATTTTACATTTACAAAGAATTGCTAATGAACGCGCGAGGCTTTCACCAACACTAAAGAGATTATCAAATCTCATATACCCGCCCGAAGAAACGAGGAAAGAATAGAAATCCCATTTGAAGAGGATAATTTAAAGGAATTCCGAAACTCACCCCTAAAGCAATGAATGCTAGGAAGAGGGGGAGTGAACCGGTTGCACGGGTACGTAAAAGCCCGCAGTACAAGCTAAAGCTAAAGATCCTAGGAGACATCCTATGGAGAAGATGCCTATGCGAACTACCGAGTGGATGTGCGTGAAGTACAAACTCAAAGTGAGAATGCGGCGCAAAATATAGAGACTCACGTTGAGAGACCGGAAATTCGGATCTAAATGCACCCGTAAGTGATGAAGATCTAGGATATGAAATAATAGAAGAAAACTCAACAAATTATGTTGAGGCGGGAGTAGTATATGATAGGAAAACAATAAATGTCGACATATACTTTCTGAGCAGATTGCACAAATCATTGACTTGGAACCGAACCAAAATCAATGAAGGAATGCAAGAAGCGTTACGATTGGCCAAAATGGAAAGAAGCAATAAATGCAGAGTTAAACTCGCTTAAGAAAGCGACAAGTGTTTGGTTACGTAGACCTTACGCTGAAGGTATCTATCCTGTAGGGACACAAATGGGTATTTGTCCATAAGAGGAATGAGAAAAATGAAGTGGTTAGATACAAAGCGAGACTCGTAGCTCAAGGTTTTCACGCAAAAACCCGGGAGTAGACTACGAAGAAACCTACTCTCCTAATGGATGGACTTACTTTCCGGTACTTAATTGCAATGGCAAGTAAATATGAATTTGCGAGATAAAACTAATGGATGTTGTGACCGCATATTTATATGGGTCATTAGATACTAAATCTATATGAAAGTCCCCGAAGGAATTAAAGTCCCAAACGAAGAAGAACGCGGTATATATAGTGTTAAACTACGTAAATCACTATATGGTTTAAAGCAAACGGAAGAATGTGGTATAACGAGGCTTAGCAATTTTTTATTGGATAAAGGATTCTTGAAGAATGACGATTGTCCTTGTGTTTTTATTAAAAATCAGAAAAAGGTTATTGTATAATCTCTCGTATAACGTTGATGATCCGAATATTATTGGCACTTCACAAGCTATCGAGGAAGCTAGCTCTTATCTAAAATCTGAATTTGAAATGAAGGATTTAGGTAAGACTACATATTGTTTAGGCTTGCGGCTTGAGCATACTCCCGAAGGGATATTAATGCATCAATCAAATTATACCCGAAAAGTATTACGTAAATTCAATATGAAAGATGCATATCCACTTACAACTCCAATGGTCGTGAGATCACTTTCGATGTAGAGAAAGATCCATTTAGACCAAAAGAGGAGGATGAGAAATTATTAGGACCGTAATATCCTTATCTTAGTGCTATTGGAGCATTAATGTATCTAGCAAATGGTACTAGGCCCGATATAGCCTTTCTTTGTTAATCTATTAGCAAGATTTAGCTCAGCTCCAACCAAACGTCATTGGAATGGCGTTAAGCATATTCTCGATACCTTAGAGGAACCGAAGATCTCGGATTATTTTTCAAGAAGAATGGAGATATGACCATAGTAGGTTATCTTGATGCGGGGGTATTTGTCCGATCCACATAATGCAAATCTCGAGATGGATATGTGTTTTCGTTTGGTGGAGGCGCAATTTCTTGGAAATCAACAAAGCGTCTATCGTTGCTACATCAACGAATTACTCAAATAATAGCATTATTTGAGGCAGCTAAGGAGTGCACCTGGCTTAGGAGAATGTCAAGTCACGTATTGAATACATGTGGTATGACAGTTGCTCCTTCCCCTACAATTATTTTTGAAGATAATAAAGCTTGTATTGCACAAATACAATCAGGATATATAAAGTCAAATGTAACAAAGCATATTTCACCTAATTTTTTTCTCAACCCATGAAATGCAAAAGAATGGGGAAATTTTAGTGACTCATGTAAGGTCTTGTGATAATCTAGCGGATATGTTCACTAAGGCATTGCCTACAAGCTCTTTTGTAAAATGCAGAGAAGGCATAGGCATGAGAAGACTTAGAGAAGTGCATAGAACAGGGGGAGAATATCCCTAAGTATATCACAATCTTGATTAACCAATTATCTAGAAGATAATGGTAAAATTAATCGTTGAAGATTAAACATTGTACTCTTTTCTTTTAATGAGTTTTTTTCCTGAAGTTTTTCTCATATAAAGTTTTTGATGTGGCAATGTATGCAATATAAGTACTTGTAGTATGTGCTCTTTACTCCATTTTTCCCACTTTGGGTTTTTGGGAGTTTTTAATGAGACATATATATCGTGGTAAAGAGCCCAAGGGGAGTGTTGTAAAACTCTATTTGGACTAGAATATATATGGAATATATCTAGAAGATAGAGTCCTAGTTCATATGTGGGCAACTTTACCAAAACTTGGAGTCCTACTAGAAGCGGTATTTCCCCATATATATAGATACGGAGACCCTCATTGTAATTACCAGTTCATTATTGCAATAAAGAAAAGCAAGTCTCCATACATATTGTCTTCTCAGTATTTACTTTTTGCCTCTCGCCGAACTCGTCGATACGTAGTTATACAATATATTAATTTGTCGATAATTTTTTGGGGGTACAATTTGTCCACAATTAAATAAGTCGGCCCACTGTCTCAACAGTCCTGCGCGTTCGGTGTGCGGTGTTCTCTTCCAGGCGACGGAGGCGGCCGGCGACTGCTCTCGACCAATGGTGGTGAGGTGAAGGGTGATCCTGACTCCTGAATACCTTTCTGACGGCGCCCTCGTTCTTTCCACCTTGTTCTTTGGCTCCGCTCATTCGTCCTGTTGTGACTTGCACGCCCAGGCAGCACACGCGCCCGTCACCTGTTCGACGGAATGCCCAAGGACGGCAAGGTCGAGGGAATGGCTCTTACCCCATCGACGGAGAGCCCAAGGACGAAGGATCGTGTCAGACAACAGCTTCTGGCGAATATAAGTCATTGGTGCCTGCGTAGTTGCGTCCTCGACCACTACTGGCCTGGGGCTTCTGGAAGTTGTCTCCTGCCTGCGCATCGATCATCCTCGTCACCCTCGTCGACGGATGAGAGAGCGCCAAGGAATTTGTCTACTTGTCAATCATCCGTGAAGGTACCAAACGGACAGGTATGGTGGCTGTGTTCACTTATTTGGTTTACTTTGCGAAATCTATCTTCCCTCATCGTGTAATTTGCAAATGGGCAATCCAGTTATGTTTCGCCCAATTCCATGTCTTGTGGTGCCGTTGTAGGACAACTTTTGGGTCCAGTTGACGCCAATAATGGTCTGACATGAAAGGGCCGCTACCTGACTTGATTAGGTGATTGAGTAGCACTGCGCCTGTCCTGAGCTCGAATCCCCTCATCTATTTCACGCTAAAACACAGGTCTAAGGTCCGGTCCAGATTGTGGTTGTTTTCACATGGGCTATGATATTACTGTGTATGGGTAGGACAAGGGGTTCGGAAGTTCAGTCGACCTGCGTTGTGTGAGAAGGAATTCGTCTTAATGCAGTGCCCGATTGCCCGGCGCTGTCTTACCCCGCAGCTCAAGTTTTTATGGTTTAAATTTTGGTTGGCAACGAATTTTCATGATGGCTCCCTTTACACTTCCTTGATTGCAGTAGGCTCAAGAGTAATTACATGTCTCCTTTGCGCTATTAATCCGGAGAAATTATGTGTCGCTACATTTTGTACTGTCATGCAGGGATAGTTGACCCTGAAGCACTGAACTGGAGCTACCAAAAGCTCTACCAGGGTCGTCTCTCTGCCATCCAGGCATCCAGCTAAGCTGCAGCTCCTAGGCTCCTACTGTCTGCAACTCTGCATCCTGAATCACCAAAGCCAGCGTATCAGGGTAATGGAATAGGATCAGGCACCTGATTCGAGCTTCGATCTATGTAGGTGCTCTAATTCCTTCTGCAAATATATCTTCCTATTGGCTTTCCTGATTGAATTTCTCGCTAATGATGAATTGTTTTTCAGGTTTCTCAGTAAGTGCCAAGAATTATTGTACCTACTCAAGGTACTTGCATCATAATAAGCCAAAGTGTCATATTTGATACGTCTGTTGCTCTTGCTCTGCTCTGACCGTCGGCACAGGTATTTGTACACAACTTATTTTTCTGTCGCTACATCAATGTGTATCCTCTGATATGCATGCTCTTTGTGGCTCATAATCATGTGACATGAAATTGCTTAATCTAGACCATCTGCACATAGAGCAAGGACCGACATCCATTCCAAACTATATCTTTTTGTTTTCCTATGGCATGTTCTTGAAAAAAAAATGCCACAGGAGTAATTTTTTCCAGTGAGTTCCTATATACTATCCAGATAACTCACCTTAGTTCGTAATTTCAGAACTTTTACATCCATTTTATTATTCAAGAGCTAAAAAATAATATTGCTTGTATTATCACATCAGCCATATTAGTTTAAGGTGGCAAAACTCACATAATCATTCGTTTTGCAATTTTATCCACAGGGGTTTGGCACAGGAGCCTTCCAAATATGGCTGGAATTGGGGTGCTTTAGCATCTGGACTGTTAACTGTTGCAGGAAACAAGCTAGGCTCACTGATATCCTGTGAGTTTGCTTTCATTACTGGTTTAAAAAAGGATCTCTCGGAGCTTCAGGATATACATACAAGGATTGTTAGCTGGCTGGCTGTGGTTCGTGGCAGAACAATAGGCCATGAAGCATCTGGTCGAGGGGTGATGAAATTGAGAAGTCTTGCTAATGAGATTTATGATTTAGTTGATGATGTCTACATTGAAGATGAGAAATACAAGGTAAATAGCGACCCTGATAAGGCTGCTATAACTGACAACTTTTCTGCAAAACCGGAGTTGCTTCCGTTCCGACACATGGTGGCCCATAAAATAGACGAAATCAAGACGACATTTGATACAATTGTGAAGGATACACAACACAATTTACAAGTGGATCAACCAATTCAAATCAGAAACAAGGAAACATCATATCAGTCTTTTCTTGAGTAATGTTGAAGACTTAAAAATACCATCAAGGGATCATGTGAAGGACAAAATCATATCTAAGCTTGTACAATCTAACAAAGAAAAATGTAATCATATAGTTTCTATTGTTGGGCTTGGTGGTTCTGGCAAGACTACTTTGGCCCAACATATCTGTCATGATGACAAGATAAAGGAACACTTCACAAATACAATATTCTGGGTCCATGTATCGCAAGATTTTTGCAAAGATAAATTCATTGGGAAGCTATTTGAAGCCGTCGTTCAACAAAACTCTGGTGTCCATGCCCAACAGCAAATGCTCCATGCAATTTCAACCAAATTGAGTGGAAAGAAGTTTCTTCTTGTCTTGGATGATGCTTGGCACGAGGATAGGCAAGAGTGGGAGGATTTCATGGTTCTCCTAAATAATGGTGCTAATGGAAGCAAGATTCTTCTGACTACTGTCGTAGCCAAAGTGTTGCAGAAGCTGTAAAAGCGGAGGATGTATTCAAATTGCCATTCTTCTTAGAGGATGAGAGCTGGAGCTTCTTTCTAAACAGTTGTGGTTGGGTGGAACAAGATTTAGACTCTTCTTATATTCAGATTGGAAAAGATATCGTGAAGAAATGTGGTGGGGTGCCGCTAGCAATAAAAACTCTTGCATCTATTCTCCATGAAAAGAGGACAATAAATACTTGGAGAGCTATAAGAGAGAATAATCTATGGGAAGAAGAGAATATAGAAGGCAGGGTATTTGCATCCTTGACACTGAGCTATATTTACTTGAAAGATCATCTAAAGGAGTGCTTCACATTTTGCTCCATATTCCCAAAAGGCTACAAAATCAATAAAGACTACTTGATTGAACAATGGATTGCCCATGGATTCATCAAGCTGAAGAATGAAGAGCTGGCACATGATATTGGAAATGAATACTTTGATGCCCTTATGAAAGCTGGATTTCTTCAAAGACTCTATGAAACTTGGCCCCAAAAAGTATAGTATGCGAGATGCATGGCCTGATTCATGATCTTACTTGTTATATTTTACAGTATGAATCGATGGAATCTCTACCGAAGGACATGACTACACATAACTGGTCACAAAAATGCAGATATTTGTCTTTGATGTCTTGCAGTGAGAAGGTTGAGGGGAGAATATTTGACAAACTCCGTGCTGTATATGTCTCTGGAGGCAACCCGTCATTTGATAACCATGAGACTTTCTATATCCGTAGTGTTGTTCTAGACTATGCAGTTGATACAGTATTTCCACAATTCATACTGAAGTTCGAACATGTTGGATATCTTGAAATCCATCACCTTAGTTGCACAGAACTTCCAGAGGCTCTATCAGGCTGTTGGAACTTGCAGTCACTCCATTTTATTAGTTGCAAAGGTTTTGTGGTGTTACCTAAGTCTATTGGCAAGCTTAAGAAGTTAAGAACTCTAGAGTTGAATGATATTGCCGATCTAGAGAGTTTACCTGAGTCCATTGGTGATTGTCAAGATCTTCTGTTCTTACAACTAAATTACTGTCGAAAGCTCAGAGACATACCGAGCTCCATGGGTAGACTGGGGAACCTAAGGGTTCTTCTTATTATCAGTTGTTCATCTTTGCAACTTCCTTCAGAATTCAATGGTGAGTTTAGCAACTTACAGACAGTCAACTTACATGGTTGTTGGGGTCTGCAAGACCTACCACGCACATTTGCCTGCCCGATGCTTCATACTCTCCACCTTTCAGAAACCAAACTGACTGTACTGCCCCAATGGGTTACATCGATTTGTACTCTAGAGTGTATATACCTTCAAAACTGCAAGGAGCTAGTGGAATTGCCTAAAGGTATATCTAACTTAAAAAATCTTACAGTTTTGAATGTAGAGGGTTGTGGAAAACTACAATGCATGCCATCAGGATTTGGTCAGCTGACCCTGTTAAAACATTTGGGCCTCTTTGCTGTTGGCTGTGGTGGAGATGATGCAAGAATCTCAGAGCTTGAAAATCTTGATATGATAAGTGGACGTATGGAAATTACAAACCTTAAATACCTGAAGGATCCAGGTGAGGCAGAAAAGGCCATGTTGAAGCGTAAGAATATATGGAGTTTGAGTTGACCTGGTCTTCAAGTCAAACTGAAGAAGCGATAGTATCAGATGTGGAACAAGATCAGGCTGTGCTTAATGCTCTTGAACCACCATCACAAATTGGAAGTCAAACGGAAGAGGAGATAGTATCAGATGTGGAACAAGATCAGCGTGTGCTTAATGCTCTTGAACCACCATCACAAATTGGGAACCTGAAAATCTGTGGTTACAGAGGCTCCATTTTGCCAAGTTGGATGACGAAGCTAAATGATTCTTCTTTCTATGCTGGCATAGTGTTCAAGCAGGCCAGTCTATGTCAATTCCTTTCTCTGACAAAAATGACACTAGAAGAATTTCCTAACTTGAAGTATATACGAGGACTTCAGGAGTTTCGTTCGCTAAAGTCACTCACTCTGGTCAAATTGGCTAACTTAGAGGAGCTGTGGACTACAACAAGCAGTTTTCAAATTCATGGGGAAGAATCAGAAGCAAAATGTTGTTTTCCTGTCCTGTCTGAAGTTCGCATTACAGGCTGCCCAAAATTGAATGTGAAACCCTACTTCCCACCATCTTTGGTGTCATTGTCTTTTGAAGAAAGCAACGAGCAGCTGCTATCCACAGGTAGCCTGTCCCATGCACTTCCTCCAGCTGCCGATGAATCTTCGTCATCCATCAATGTACATTCAGCGGTGCCTTGCCTCAAGGAACTACGAGTAAGAAAAATGACAGGATCATCATCTAATTGGGAATTCCTGCAGGGCCACACGGAACTAGAAACCTTGCATATTGAATGCTGCAATGATCTGAAAGAATTACCTGATAACATTCGAAACCTCACCTCCCTGAGGGTGTTGTGCATACAAGTATGCCAGACCCTTACAATGCTTCCTGAGTGGCTAGGCGAATTGCGTTCTTTGCAATTCCTGTTTGTCTTCATGACACCGATGCTTGGCAGCCTCCCAGAATCGACAAAGCACCTTACGTCCCTTACCTCATTGCAAATTTGTCGTTGGGACGAGATGACGGAGCTGCCTGACGTGATTCAGCATCTCACCTCCCTTGAAGTGCTCAACTTGGTAATGTGTGATGGTCTGACTGTGTTGCCGGAGTGGATAGGACAGCTCTCGGCACTTCATACTCTGAAGATCCAGTATTGTCCTGGCCTTGAGTGCCTGCCCAAGTCCTTACAGCAGCTTACTGCTCTCCGCGAATTGCAGATCGCTGGCTGCCCTGACTTGTTTAGTCGTTACAAGCAAGGAGTTGGCCCGGACTGGCAACTGATCTCTCACATTCCTAATATTCGCATGTATTAGGACGCTGAAAGTCAGACACGCGAACATTGCAGTATTCATTCCAACCATTGGTATGTTCTACCCACTACTTTTTTGAGTTGTTTTTGTATTTTGTGCTGATTGATTTTGTGTCACTCTTTGTCTCCTGTGCTATTTCCAGAGTGTATTACTTCTCGGTCCTCCCTGATGGCTGGCAGTAGAGCAAGGTCGCACGTCCTCTGCAATTACACATCTGTGTTATTTATATAACAGTGATCTTCAGCCTGATGGAATCCCATTCGTGTCTGCTGCAACCTTAGTCAATGTGCGTGCACTTTGACTAAGAAGGACCCGGTGTCCAGTGAGCTGGACTATTCAGAAACTTATTGGTTTTTTGTTTTGCAAGGATTGCTACATACACTACTACAGAATTGATTTTTGCGTGGTGTTCAGATTTTATTTTCCCCTGGCGGGCATTTGAGAAACCGCCCACGGAAAATACCCTAATTAACCGTGGCGGTCATTTTTGATTAACCGTGGTGGTTATAATGTCTCCGCCACGGTTAATGTGGCCCAATAACAAGTCCAAAAGCCCGGGGAAAAAGCCCAAAACTCGGTCTCGTATATATTGAGAGAGAGAGACGGGGAGAAGTGAAAAACTAGGGTTTCCTTCTCGGACTCGGCCGCTCACCACCTCTCCCTCCCATCTCACTTCTCTCGGCGCCGACACCACCTCTCCCTCCTCGGATCCTCCCCTTCTCGGTCGAGCTATGGCGGGCGGCGGCGCTCCTCCTCTCCTCTCTCCCTCCTCGTCCCTGGCGCTCGCGGCAGTGGTGTGGAAGGCGTCGGCGCGGTTCGCGGCCCGAGGCGCGCAGCGGCGTCGCCGGCGGATCAGCGCGGGCGGGCGGCGACGCGATGGCGCTCCGACGGTCCTCCCGGCGCGCGCTCCGGCGGTCCTCGAAGGCGGCGGCGGCGAGCACGATGGTGGCCTCCGGCTTGGCGGCGGCGTCCGGATCCACGACGCGGCGGGGTCGGGCGGCGGATCGACGACGCGCGGCCTCCGGCTCCATGGCGGCGGCCACCTCGAGCTCCCCGAAGATCCGCCGCCTCTCCTCTCCAGATCCGCCGGCGGGAGATCCGAGGCGGCGATCCGGCGGGGCGGCCTCCCGCCGAGTTCGGCTCGGCGGCGGCGGCGGTGACGCCCCCAAACCCTAGGGGCGGCGGGCCCGATCTGGGCCCAAACTGGGTTTTTTTTTTTTTTTCATTTTTTTATTATTTACCATGGCGGGCATTTTGTCCGCCACGGAAAATCATCCATTTACCGTGACCCTCCGTCCGTGGCGGACAAAAACCGCCACGGAAAATGTTTTTGTCCGCCACGGTTAATCGTTTATGTAGTAGTGATATATCGGCAATCTTATATGTAAGTGGTGACCAGTGGTGATGAAAATACCATGGTTCTACAAAGTACTTTTGTTTAGCCTTGAGGTCATGGTTGGAAATTAGCTGTCTGAATCTGTATAGAACTATACAATAAAACTTATATATGCGTGTCTGTATTCGTTTCCAACACAAATATTAAATGGATGTATTTAAATCCTACTTGCATTATTTTTCTCTACCCAATTCCCGATCATATTAGCAAAAATGGCTGGATATATGTATTCGTGAAGATTACACTATCAGGTGAAATTATCTAAAAAGTTAATCTTGTGGCCAATGCCTAATTGAATTTATTTTAAGTAGTGAGTAATAATATTGTAAGAGATGTAGGATACATATAATGTGGTCGATGTATTGCAATGGGTCTCATGAGCTGATTATATAGATTCCATAGGACTAATGCCCCACATGTGGCCCATTGCAATATGAACGATCAGAAGGGAGAACAATAGAGATATATCCCCTACAGTCGGAATGTCGGTGCGAAAGCTTTATTTGGAGACTCATGCAAATGATAGCCCTTTAGTGCTGAAATAGCCGAGGTCGAGGTGGACGTGGTCGAAGGCATGGAGGAGGCATGGGTTCGGTGTCGTCGAGGCGCTTGAGTACACAAACTCAGCAGCTTCTTACCGAGGACAACAGCAAAACGGTGATCGGCGAATGGCGATGATTGCAGGATGCAACAAGGTCACACTCGAGCAGGGGGTGGCGACCGACGTCTTCCTTCAACAACATCGTCGTCGATGCCAGCGCTTAGGATAGTAGATGAGTAGAGTCGGACCCGGCGTCTACTTGAAGAGGGCCGGCGGCGGGTGGCAAACGGCAGGGCGACACAAACTGATCTCTTATCGGGAAAAACAAAATAACACAAAGATTAGCGGTCTGCGAGTACAATCTCGGGGGTGGGGTAGAGCGACGCCACCTCTCTAGCGGCATGACGACGGCCACGCCGAGGCGGGGCGTCAAGGGTGGATGATGCCCGACCTTTCGTGTCGTGCCATAGCACCAACGACTTGCACCCCACAGGCCTCCTTCGATGGCTTGACGATGACGCGACGCAGCAGTCGGAGGGATCAGCCACACATCCTACTAGGGCGCTGCCCCCAACGGGATTGATCTCCCGGGGGGTGGCGCGACAAGTGATAGTGGAAGCCTAATTAGGTCACAGGATCGTGACCAACCAATATTTTATGTAAGAGAGGTAGGATGCATATAATGTGGTCCATGTATTACAATGTGCCTCATGGGTGATTACATAGATTACATAGGAGTCAGAACTAACACCCCACATGGGTAGATGATGAGCTACTAATCCTATTACTCTAATAAATATTAATTTGAATATTAAACATGATGCATAAATAAAATTTATTTATTTTGTATATACTAATAACTTTAATTTAGTATAGTTGATTATGTTAATTTCAATTAATATAAACAATGTTTGAGTAAAAAAACATTAATATGACTAATGATATACAACATAGTTTTGTCATAGTAGATATTCAACTTTTAAAAGTTGTGTGTAATTGTGTATGAGTAATATAACTAAGCTTGCGTTGATCCGAAATACCGTTATTGATTTACAATCATATAGTAATATGACTAACAATGTATTATTATTGTTGAAACGAATAGAATCTGTGAATAGTTTCCATAGTTGGGAGGTCGAACATTCCTATCTAGTTGCCTAGCTAGTTTCGGAGTTCTATATACGTTCTAGATTTTGCTTGGTTGATAAAACCGTATGATATAAACGATGGGGGATAAAACTGTATGATACGGGACTACCAAACAAGGGCCAAGGCCCAAGGCCCAGTCTGAAAAAACGAGCTGCTCCTTCCAATCGAAACGCCTCCTAAATCCCCAAACCCTCCAACTCCGATCGGGTACCCCGCCGCCGCCACCGCTCCTTCTCGCCGCCGCGCTTGCCGCGTCCCCCACTCACCACCCAACTATGGAAGTCCTCCAACTCCGATCGGCTCCTGTAATCCGCCGCGCAGACCGCCTCAGCCGGCTTCCGGACGAAGTCCTAGCCCAGATCCTGTCCTTCCTGCCGGCGCAGGAGGCCGTGCGCACGTGCGTCCTCGGGCGGGCATGGCGCGACGTCTGGAAGCTCACCAGACGCCTGAGGATCACCGGGGGCACCGTGCCGAAGCTCCAGAAATCCGTGGACACCCTGTTTCAGCTCCGACTCGACGGTCTCCATTGCGCGCCCGTCGACGAGTGTGAGATCAACTTCCCTATGCCTGACCCCCACGACACGGGCTTCACTGTCAACCGCTGGATCCACCGTGCCCTGGAGTGTCAGGTCCAAGTGCTTCGGGTCCTCTACGAGTCATGCAGTTTGCTGTTGCGCAACGACATGTTCGTCGTCTCGCAGCACTTGACCAGGCTAGAGCTTAGAGGCGCATGGCTCCCCCATCGTTGGCTCGACCTGCATGACTGTCCTGCGTTGGAACATCTGGAGATTAGGTCCTGCACGTTCTTGAGTCCGAGGAAGATTATGTCCCCGTCACTTAAACGCCTGGTCATCACAGCATGCAACTCCAGTGCATATCGTCCACCCTTTAAAATTAGTGCTCCCTGTCTTGTTTCACTGTGGTTGGAGGTCGAGGCATTCAGGGCTCCCATTCTGGAGAGCATGCCAGAGTTGGTGGAAACATATGTCAGGATTGGGATTGACAGATATGCGGTCAACAGCTGCTTCTGTGATCATCCCATGGGTTGTCATCATGTTATGCGGCCTAGGTATATTTCAGATGGTGACATTGATAGCGACAATGATGGTGACATTGATAGCGACAATGAAGAAGATATAGAAGATGACGCAAGACCAGATACAGAGGGGTGCGTGCTTCTTGAAGGTTTAGCACATGCTAAACATCTAGTGTTGTTAGCTCATCACTCCACGGTACACTTGTCCTTCGCCGCCTTTTTCAATCCCATCATTATTCACCAATGTGATAAGAAAATATGTGATCCAGTCATGTTCGTGTGTGCTGATATATTGACTAATTGACACTCTCGCTATCTAATATATCTAAGTATCTTTTTTGTTTCCACCTCTCCAGTATATTTTCAGAAGAGATCTAAGGATGTGCCCAACCTTTTCCAACTTGAAGACTCTGGTACTGAATGGTTACTGGTGTCAGCCTGCAGATTGCCGTCCACTAGCTTGTATTCTTGAACATGCACCAGTTTTAGAGAACCTCACTGTCGTATTTTCTGAAGAGGTAGAATACTTCTAAATGGACAAACTATAGCATTTTAGGTCCGGATATAAGGTGACAAGTTATAGTTTATTGACCTTGGTGACTTCGTTTATCATTCCTGCAGGTTGAGCTCAAATATCACATTGTATTGGAAGGATACCCTACAGTTGAATCAACTATGACAAATCAATGCCTCAAGACAATCAAGGTTAAATGCCATACTGTCCATGAAGGAGTTGAAAACGTTCTAAAATTTCTGAGCACACTCAATATATGTAAGACAACAACCAACACTTATTGTCCTTTTCATTTCTATTCCTTTTACATGCATGTCGTAGCTACACTACTCTTGCAACCTAGCTGCTTGTTAAATTTCTATATGATTTATCTTTGCCTGTAGCAAAATATGCTTGAAAGATACAAGTAAAAGAAAAACACTAACAAAATTGTATATAATTTACCTTCAATATTAATACTTTCATCCTTCTCTAGAATATGAGACAATTAAACTTGTTCATTCATTTTTCTCAGACAAAACCCTAAAAAGGTATTAGAAAGTCACTTCCCAACGAGAGATAATATCATTCAATTGGCTAGAAAATGTTTTGGCGATAGTACCATAACAATTTTGTTTTAACAATATTTCTCTGAAAATATGGAATATTTACATGTGAAGGAATGTTGGTCTCAAGTGCATCTTTACTCTATTGAAACCCATTCGCCAATAATATTCTTAGCTTTCAATTCTTGTTCCATTCGAATAAAGCATCTGATTTATTGCTTATGTGGTGAACTAAATCCATTGAATTATATTCTTTGTTTCCCATAGCGCTGTTCAAGCTCTCCAATCTTTTTTTTAAAACATTGAAGCTCTCCAAACTTATTGTGGGTCTTATGTTTGTGCAGGTTTTGTCAGTACAGGGCCAAGACCAAGAAGATCAAGATCAAGAACAAGAAGGCGTTGCCGGTTGAAGCTGAAGAAAATCCGACAACAAGGTAGTGGCTGAGTATTAGAATACCGGTGGTGTCGTTGGGCTTGTATTGGGCCGAATCCTTTATGTGTATCTCTAGTCGTTGTTAAGGCATATTGGGCTGGTGGCGTATAGGCCCAAGCCGAGAGTGTGTGAGTAGGAGAGTGTGAGAGCGTTCGAAGACTTGGGTATCGAAAATTTGAACTCGTTATTCGTCCTCACTCTGCTTCGTCTCGAATTTCCTTTCGTGCTATTCAAGCCTAACCCTGATTCTCTGCTAATTCTTCCCAAATTCCGTTCCAGTTCCACCTATCAGTCTCAACTATGATCCGAGTTGTGACAGGTTTCAACTCGAAGTGACAGAAGGCTCCACATGAAGATGAAACAACTGTCACTTAATTACTATATATTATTCCACTAAATCAATGTCGAACTCAGTCATGGGAAGTACCATAGTATTAAACTTGAGTATAATCTCCAGAATCGGTTATTAATTATGCAGAGCTATGTGGTATTTGTAGCCATTGTGCCTAACAGCGAGCTCATGATGCTTGTTTGGTTCCATTATGTATCTAGAACCCAAGAGTGTGATACTTGTCATCTTATCTTATTATCTTCATTGTTGTCGACCTTACTTTGTTTAATCTTTAGAAATCATCATATTATGTTCATTGTTGTCGGTTTATAGGATTCAATTGAGGAACATGCACTTGATAATCTCTCGAGACTGAATGTACGGCTCGACCTGAACTAGTATAAATCTCTTTGGGATGCTACCATTGTCTTCCTAGAGTAGCACGGCAATATAATAACTTTACTGGCCGGTTTACAAACAACCAATGATGCCGATCGGGACTCGAACCTAGAGCTGTTATGGTCTCACACGTAACTCCACCAAAAAGTTAGTTTTTTTCCTAATGCAAATTCATTCTCCTCTTATTCTCTTTCCAGGATTTTGAGATGATTATTTGAAATACTAAACGAGTATAAATGATTTTTTAACTGATATCATCTTTGGTTTTGTTCGTTTTCTCTACTGAGGTTGTTTGAAAATTTTGAACTTCAAATTTGAGAAATTCAAGCATATTTTCTATCTTGGATAAATAATTTCAAAAGAAAAAGTTGTTAGCAACAACTTGTGGAGCAGCATCGCCATGCTCGTGGCCGGTTGGTTCCGCTCTCGTTGCGGCGCACGAAAGGCGCCCCCGGTGGCTTTCGGCTACCCCTCACGGCGCGCTACAATTAGCACCGCGCGACCAGCGAAAATGGCAGGCGGCCCAACGACGCAGTGGTCCTCGCATGACTTCGTCTCAGGACCATGGCCGGTGCTCCTCAGCCTCTACATGCGACAAGACCATCCCCCGCAGGGGCGAAGCTACATTGTAGCTAGGGGGTGCTAATGCACCCCCAAAAAATTAGGAAAACAATGAATAAGCTCAAAATTTCACCATATTTGCACCCCTCATGACTCATCTTTATGCACCCATAAGGCAAGCACACCCCCTTCCGATTTGCTCTAGCTTCGCCACTGATCCCCCGTGACGCCGCTCCGCCTCTATGTGCTCTAGTACGGGCGCTGGAACCCTCCCCTTCCCAAGTCCCCCGGCGGGATCTCGACCTCGCCACTGAGGTCGTAGTGGACGTTCGCAAAGCTGCTGAGAATAGCGGACGGGTGGCTCGTCCGGGCGTGTAGGGGAGACCATAACATATGGCACTGATGCTGTTTGGTGTGCTAAATCCTCCTTTAGTATGCGATAGCATACGGCGTTGCCGTCAGTCTTACCACACTCTATTGGCAAGTTTATGAAGCTTAGAACTCTAGAGCAAATTTTATTTGTTGGATAAATGATTTCATAGAAAATTGTCGGCTACAAGTTCTAAAACTCTTCAAGATCTCCAACTTTATTAGTTTTTGACATTTATCCATCCTATATCGTCTAAAAACTAAATTTCAATATATGAGACTTCAAACTAAATTTCCATCCCATATACTATTATCTCGAACCAAGAAGTTGTCAACTATAATGCTTTATTATATCATTTTGATTTGAGATCTATATTTTCAGTTCGGGTTGTTCTCCATTGGAGATCATATTGAGAACTCAAAAACTTTGAACTTTAAGATGTGAAAAACTCAAACAAAATTTGTTATATCCAAAATTTTCCAAACCAAAAAGTTGTAAACTCAACGTGTTCAAGAGGGCCGTGTGTAACTCGGCTCTAGCCGGACTGCTACTTACAACTGAGTCTGACCAACAAGGCCCAAGGCCCAAATTCCGGAAGCCTGACTGACGAGCTGCTCCTTCCAATCGAAACTCCAAAAATCCCCAAACCCCTCCCACTCCGATCGGAACAAGATCGTCTAACTTCAGGCTTTGTGACAGCATCTGCAGTCACACAATCTGAGTCGTTCTTTGCTGATCCAACGTCAGATCCATCAAAGTGACAATGGGCTGCACAATGGTAAGACCCATCACAGCCCACCCAGGACCGACCGGTGCTGAGAGCTAATCTAAAAACTCCTATATAGAGCTCCCCACTACCCATACCTTAAGCAATTCTTCCTGACTATGATTGGTCCCGTGATTGTTAACTGAAATTGAAACTGAAGCTTAGCTGTGGCGTCTTGATTGAAACTCCTCTCGAAGCCAAACCGCTGCCGCACCCGTAGACTCATCCACCGGCGGCCTCCTCGCATGCCTCTCGAAGCCAATCCTCTTCCCCAATAATCTTAGCACCATCCACCTCCCCGTCGATCCATCCACCGGCACCCCCGACTCCATCCCCGTTTTCCAGCGCTGACCGTTCCCCTCCACCTCCACTACAACTTCGGATGCCGCCGCCGCACCTTCCTCCATCGCCACGCCAGAGCCGAAGCCGGCAGCCGCTGCCCCAGCCTGGCGCTTCGGACTCGAGGTCCTCCGCGCGCAGCCGGCGTGGGCGCTGGGCGCCGTGGGCTGCCGCATGTTCCTCCGTCGTCCAGGTACTTTCCGTTTTCACCATCTGCCTGCAGAGTCCTGCCTGCAAGTGCGTTACCTTTCCCTGTTACAAGCCAGTCGGAGGCGGAGCTCCCCATGTGACCATTTGGCATCCCGAGGCCTGAGGCCCCAGCGGCATTTGCTGCTCATGCGCCGCTCGCCCCAGGCCTGCCCCGCGCCCGCGCCGCTAGCCGCAGCCCCAACAATGCCGCGCAGCTCGCAGTTGCCCGGAGGCTGCCCCGGCGCTGCTCGGTAACAGGTTGTAGCCATGGAAGATGAGGATTCGGGGGTGGGGGATGGTTGCGGCAAGCAGACAAGAGGCGCAACAGCAACAGCAACTGGAGCTGGCCACGGGTTTGGCCGGGCTGTTCATAGCGTCCGGAGCCTGCAGTTACAAGCAGAAACAGAGAAACAGAAAGAACTGATTGAATTGATGCAGTGTAGTTTATTCTACCATATTTTATATGCCTAATTCATCTAATATACTTTATTTTATTGCAAGGGTACTCATGCCACAGAAAGGATCCAATCAGATTAATGTGGTCGATCAACACACTTTGTCTGATAAACAACACCATCACTCGCAATCACAATTGTCTCATGATGCTGACGATGCGCACTGGTCTACAGAAAATATCCAGGAACCAGGTGATGCTTCTTCTCATTTCAGAGGCACCAATACCCTTTCTATAATTTGCAGTTGCATATTCCTGATCAAACAGAGTCTATGTAATCTTCTAACTCGCAGTGCATTTAGGGACCACTAAGAGAGCCAGATGGACTCACCAAATGAAACTATTCCTTATTGAGCTTTTAAAAGAACATGATGTGCCGGGTTTCAGAACACATAATGCTTCGAGAAAGGATGCATGGACAGAACACATAACGCGCAGGGTTTCGAAAGGGGCAGATTGTTTTCTTACCGTCGAGAGATCGCTGTGTGCTCAATTTTGCAGGGGGGCCCCGTGATGCTCACGCTTGAGGACAGCTATGAGAAGCCCTATTTCGCCATCCTCAAGGTCTGTGATCGTATTAGGATCAAACGTTGCGAATAAACTGTTTTTCTGTCTAGTTTCTAAAAATTTACTCGATTCATTTGAGGATTTGCCCCCTGATAATCATTGGGGTTTTCACTCTTCAAAGCAGATTTGTCTCCAATCGATATGTGTGCTTAATTGGTATTTGTTCAGAGCCCATGGATTAAGGATTTGCCCCCTGGATAATCATTGGGGTTCTCACTCTTCAAAGCAGGTTTGTCTCCAATCGATATGCAATTGCATCTATTTAATTTGGTTGCAGTTGTTAAGCCATTGTTCCCCAACGATTTTTGTTGGTTTATTCAGCTAATAGGCAGTATTCAGTAACTCCATTTTCACTTGCTTTGATGGTTTCAAATGTATGTTTGGTTCCCGTTATCATTGTATGGGAACATCAATTCAGCCTCCATCATGTTTCAAAGATGGTCATGTTAAATTTTGCATGGTAATGGAACTGAAACGCTCATGCTTTAGCTGAAAAACATTTGCCGATACTGGGCGCCATTGGAGGAATGTGTGTTACTCGCTGTTGTGGTTCAGTAGCTGTGAGGTAATTACCTATTTATGCTTATATTTTCAGGGTTTATTGAAGGTTCTGTATCAGAACCCTAGACCCACAATCATTGAAGAACGTACAGCCATAAGAGTTAATGTCAGTTCATATACTTTGCTAGCTTTGGATCACCATGCCTGTGTAATGTTTTATTTTTATTTTTAGGAAAGGTCCTGTTTGTTATCCTTTTAGTTTTCAAAGAGTCTGTCGATGTGTTATCCTTTGCTTAAAATACTCTGAATATACAGTAAACAAATAAAACTTTGCATTTTAATATTTTTTTTGCCATTTATAGAAGTGTACCATAAGTTTCTTTGGCGATTGAAGAGGATTGCAAGAGCGTATATATGTGGAGCCTCTCCACCTAGGTATGCCGGCCAGATGCTTAATCTGAACAAGGGCGGGATATGCTTCTTATTATGGCAAACAGTAACTGAATCCAGGAAAAAGGATAGTTATGCATTCTAACAAATTGGGCCCTCTTTTGTCTTTACAGGTAACACATTGTACTGAAACTATCAGTAACGTGAGTGCCACTGGAAGACGTGTAAAAAGGGTATGGAAGAGGATTTCATGGAAAATGCGTAGTCCTCAGGTTAGTTATAATAACTGCACGTGCAAAGATACATGTATATTGATACTGAGATTGCTTGAAACATGCTATCCATTTTGGAGTTGATTCAACTAAATTATAAATACAATAGTTCCTCGGTGGTCGAACCATACATCGGCCTAAACCACGAAGACATGCACTCAATCTGAAGAAAAATGTACGGCGCCTGGGGCTTTAGATCGCCTTTCTCTGCTCTAGCTGCAGAAGGGAAGGTATTTGCTATCTGAATCTTCATGAATAAAACTTAATTCGATGTGTGAGAAGCCTGAGATGAGATTGACTATTGCAGATGGAACCACCCTGGATCGTGGCTTGACTGAAGCTTCTCACTCTCTCTCTCTCTTTTTACCGAAGCTTCTCATTGGTCCAACAAAATAACAGGATGGACGGCACCTCCGGGCGAAGCAACAGCGGGCGGAGAGCTCGCTGGCTCGCAGCTCCCGCGGCCATGGCAGTCGTCAGTGATCGCCTTCATCGTTTCCTGACCTCTGGTTTCCATGTGTCTAATAAACTTCCTCCAACCACCACTTCCACCCACGAGAACATCAGTAGTCATGCATATTCCTTTGCAAATGAAAGATCGCTACCTTGTTGTCCTACTATATGTCACCGTGCCCTGTAACATCTTCCCCTCTGCTCATCTCCTCTAAGGCTCTAAGACAAGATGATCCAGCACACCACGCGTATGTAAGTTTGCTCCTCCGGCTCTTCCGTTTTTGTTTGTTGTTAGGTGAACTCTTTTACTTTTATAAAGCAAAACCATCACCTGATTCTTATTTGTTAACATTTGTAATCCACCATGGTTTCAATTTGATCTCCCTTTTGGTCTTCGTATCTGTCTGAATGGAAATACTCGATACACCGTGTGGATCACTGGTATTTGTACTCTCTCTCTGTTAGGCTCACTCGGTTAAGAAACTTCAGTTCAAATACCTTGCCACTTTGGTTTAAATAAATAATTATACTCATTTACCCTGGTATTTCAACTTTGCATAATAAGCTGATGTCCTTATCGTCAAGAGATTAAATCAGGGGAAAATTTACCTTATAATCATTGCATTTTTCTTAATTCCCGCAGCAACGCGCGGGTGAGGTTCCCTAGTAATAAAGAAAAGTCGCCGCCGCCATCTTCGTAGTTTTCTAGTCGACCGCAAACTGTGCCACCATCGCCGTCCAGCCATCCCATGGACAGCCTGCCCTCTTCGTCTTGGTCACTTGGGCAAGAGTCCCGCCTTCTTCATCTTCACCTCCTCACCGAGGGCCGCACCGTCGCCATCCCATGCAAAGCGTCACGCCGTACCCTCCCTCACCTAGTGCTGCGCCATCGCCGTCCCTCGCCGAGCACATACGTCGCCGTCACCATCCCTCGCCAAGCGTCGTGCCGTCGTCGTTCTGGAACCTATCGACCTGCAGCTGGCTCCTTTCCCACCTCTGCACTTCTTCCGCCTGTGCAGAGCTAGGCAAGGCCCAGAATGTTCAGAGATGCACAAAACATTCTTTTGTTTAGAGACTGTGCAACAGCTAGCAAGACTATGTAACTTGTGATTGTATCCAAACCACCAAAAATCATGCAAATTGTATAGATTACTAAAAATCAGAGCTAACCAATCTTCTTGTTGCAAAATAAAGAAGTATCAGGAGATGGAAATCGCGCCAAAATAAAAAAGCCAGCGCCAAAACGAGAGCGATGAAGCTATTGTTGGGCCAAGGCCCAGATAGCAGAGGACCTCGGCAGCCAGACTTGTAGGCTACGCTTCATCTGTTCGATCATGAGCCGACGGTAGATACAGGCTGACTGCAGCTGCAGTCGTTTTCACGTGAAGTTAGACGACCTCGTTCCTCCCCTCCATGACCACAGGGAGTGACGAAAAGGGACCTAGCCCCACCGAGCGCACCTGCTTTGACAAAGAGCAGGCACGCCACACTAACCCCGCAAGGACCGAGGTGACTATTGTCCACTCAGACAACATCTCTACCACGTCGCAGGCACAGAGACACCCATTCCAGTCATCTTTGAACTCTTGGAGCTCTGATTCGGCCATTTCATCCATAGGTTTAGTCTCCTACCTCTCTCTTCATTCTTGCACCCCACCTTCAGAGTATTCAAGCGAGGAACACACAGTCTAGCTGAGACTAGAGCTTTGGCCCGAACCATTATAAACTACGATGTGTGGATACTTCAAGGGGGGTGTGTATCGCGTATCCGATACTCCGCGGATACGGATACGCCTTGGATACGTGTTGCACTGGATACTAGTATCCGATCTGGCGTGGGCCAATTTGGATACGGTCCATGAAGCTAAATGGCCCAAATTCCACTCTTCTACACGACGTCTTCGCCTTCCCCCCAAGCTGAGGCCGACGGCCGCACGCTCGTATTATATGTGTGTCGTCTCATATTCTGCTGTTCCGCCTCTCGCACTTCCTTCCATTCGACTCGTGATTGGCGACGGCGGCGAGCCGACGATCAGCGGACAACGGCTAGGGCTGTGCAAGGCCGCAAGCGGATGCCGCCCCGCCCCGCCCTCGGGTTATCTCCTATAGCACTAGCAAAAGATCGTGCTCCAATTGAAGTTGATGACTAGCAAAAGAAGAAGAATAGTGTCCCGTGGTTGTGAACCCGTGTCCCGTGATCTATGGATGACTTTAAGTGATATTTTAATTTGTGAACTATGTTTTATATTAAATTATGTTGTTATTATTATTATTATTATTATTATTAGAAAAAAAAAATCTTAGCCGTATCCCCGTGTCACTGTTTTTTGGAGAATAGTGTATCCGCGTATCGGATACGTATTGTATCCGATACACGTATCCCGTATCCGTGTAACCTAGATTATAAATACTCGTGTCTTTGGGATGCTACCATCGCCTTCCTAGAGTAGCACGACAATCAATAACGTAACTGGCCAGACAACGCCGATCGGGACTCGAACCTAGAGCTGTTATGGCCTCACACGTCACTCCACCAAAAAGACACTTATCGTAGGTAAATTTATTCTCCTCGTATTCTCTTTTTAGGATTTTGAAATGATTATTTGGAATACTAAACGAGTTTATAAATGAAAAAGTTTTCAACTAGTATCACCAAGTTCTACAAAATTTGGTTTTGGTTGTTTCTCCACTGAGGTCCTTTGAAAATTTTTGAATTTCAAATGTGAGAAATTCAAGCATATTTTCTTTCTTGGATAAATAATTTGGAAAGAAAAAAAAGTTGTCAGTCTATAACTCTTCAAGATCTCAAACTTTAGTTCTTGTCATTTATCCATCTTAGGTCGTCTAAAAAAATTTAAATTTCATTACGTGGGACTTGAAACTAAATTTCTATACCATGTAATATCTCGTACGAAGAAGTTGTCAACTATAATATTTTATATAGTGTTGAGATCTATAATTTTAGTTCCGGTCATTCTCCATCGGAGATGTTATGGAAACCTCAAAATGTTTTGAATTTTAAAACGTGAGAACTCTAATAAAATTTGCTACTCCAACTGATTGTTGCCAACAAGCCCAAAGGCCCAAGGCCCAGGTTGACTGACGAGCTGCTCCCGGCTCCTTCCAATCACCAATCCCCAACCAAACCCTCCGATCCTGCCGCCGCCGCCGCCACCCCATCTCGCCGCAGCACACACACAATGCCGCGCCGACAGCCGCGCGCTCCCCTTGAAGCGATGAGTGGTTGATTGGAGACCGGAGACGCGATCGAAGCAACCTCTGCGACGTCGAGGCGAGGTGAGTTGGGGATCTCGCTTGCGCATTTGCACTTTGTTGGTGCTTACTCCGATGCTCCTGTCCCTCTCTGCTCGTCGCTATGCATTTCCCTTGCGGGCAGCGACAGCGCTCAGATTCCCAAGCGATGGCGGCTCCTGTGAACCACCCCGCAGACTTCCGGACGAAGTTAGCGACAGCGCTCTGATTCGGTGGATAGGGTACCAAACGATGGCGGGCGCAGACCGCCTCAGCCGGCTTCCGGATGAAATCCTAGCCCAGATCCTGTCCTTCTTGCCGGCGCAGGAGGCCGTGCGCACCTGCGTCCTCGCGCGGGCATGGCGCGACGTCTGGAAGCTCACCAGACGCCTCAGAATCACGGGGGCACCGTGGAGGAGGTCCAGGAGTTCGTGAACCACCTGCTTCGCCTCCGACTCAACGGTCTCAACCGCGCGCCCCTCGACGAGTGTGAGATCAAGCTCCGTACGGCGGGTGGCGATGACACTTTCAACCGGTGGATCCACACTTCCCTCCAGTGTCAGGTACAGGTGCTTCGGGTCCTCGACGAGTCATGTAATTTGTGGGTGAGCGACACGTTCCCCATCTCGCAGCACTTGACCAGGCTAGAGCTCAGAGGCGCATGGCTCCACCGTCCTTGCCTCAACCTGCGTGCCTGTCCTTCGTTGGAACATCTGGAGGTTAGGTCCTGCTTGTTCCTGGGTCTGAAGAAGATTGTGTCCCCATCACTTAAACGCCTGATCATCACAGAATGCGTCTCCACTGCAAATGGTCAACTCTTTGAAATCACTGCTCCTTGTCTCGTTTCGCTCTGGTTGGAGGTCACGGCATTCAGGGCTCCCCTTCTGGAGAGCATGCCAGAGTTGGTGGAGGCATATGTCAGGATTGACTCATATTGCAGCAACAACTGTTCCTGTGATCATCCCATGGGTTGTTATCACGTTATGCAGCCTAGCTATACTTTAGATGGAGAAGATACACGGGGGCGCATGCTTAAAGGTTTATCGCAAGCTAAACACCTAGTGTTGTTAGCTCATCACTCAACGGTACAACTGACCTTTCACTTTACAATATGCCTTTTTCAATCCCATCAATTATTCACCATTTCATAAGAAAAAATATGGGATCTAGTCATGTTCGTGTCTGCTGATAGCAGTCATAAGTATTGACTAATTGACACTTCTGCATTCCCACATCTGAGCATCTTATTTAAATTAAATAGGTTCATATCCACCTTTGTGCCTGTACCTAGATATAAATCAGCCATTTTTACTATGTTTTCTTATATTGTTTTCAATTTGTCCAGTATATTTTCAGAAGGGATCTGAGGTTGTGCCCAACATTTTCCAACTTGAAGGCTATGGTACTGAATGGTTACTGGTGTGAACCTGCAGATTGTCGTCCACTAGCTTGTATTCTTGAACATGCACCGGTTTTAGAGAACCTCACTATCGTATTTTCTGAAAAGGTAGAAAACTTTTAAATGGACAACTATAGTAAATTATTGTTTATTGACCTTGGTGACTTCGTTTATCATTGTTTATTGACCTTGGTGACTTTCGTTTATCATTGCTGTAGGTTGAATTCAAATATGACATTGTATTGGAAGGACGCCCTGATGTAACAGCTGAATCAACTATGACAACTCAATGTCTTAAGACAGTTAAGGTTAAATGCCATACTGTCCATGAAGGAGTTCAAAATGTTCTAAAATTTCTGAGTACACTCAATATATGTAAGACAATAACCGACACTTATTATCCTTTTCATTTCTATTCTTTTTACATGCATTTCGTAGCTACACTACTCTTGCAACCTAGCTTGTTAAATTTCTATATGTTTTACCTTTGCATGTGGCAAAATATGCTTGAAAGATGCAAGTAAGAAAGCCACTAACAAATTTATATAAAACTAGTAGCGGGCGCAAGGCTTCGTCGCCCCTGCAAGCAGAAATTTTGGTAAAATAGTTCGTAGTCTGATCATGTACATATGAGAGTTAAATTGCACAAGTTATACAACCTTGAGGCAGGTCCTTGTTTAGCAATCCAAACTGTAGCACAGGAAAATTGCAAGTTTTGGTATTCCACTTTTGAACCTTTGGCAAGGAGGTTGCATATGTGGCTCAATGCCCCTTTCTCTCTTGGGCTCTTCTTTTCCTTGGACTTTAACGGGTAATACGAAGAATAACTGCTTCAGCAATGACGAAAAACAACACAGAGAAAAAAAAACAGGTGATTAACACAATGATGAGAGGACATCAACTCGAAAGGTCATGAACGTATGGAAAACAGACTTCCCACATGAATAAAGAATCTTTTTCCTTAAATAACCAAACATGTGGAATCGCTCATGTGAAAGTTTCGATGGAATCCAAAAAAGTGATATTTTGCTGATGTGAGGCTGCAATGTGCTGCAAACCACAAGCTGTCCAGAAAATAAATGTTGCTGAGCCTGACCGAACTACCTGTGCAGGTAGCCTAGCCTCAGTGACATACATATGAGTTCCCTCATCTATTAAGTGATGTATCGTGGACACTTAAGGAAGGCAGCAGTGTAAAACAGACACATACGATACGTAGAGAGCAAACAATGCATCTGTGATTCAGGGTGGACACGTGAAAGGCGCCGGTAATTCTATGGAGCAAAATTGCTTTGGGCCTCGCTTCCCCTAACCGAAAAACAGAAAAATTCCTTTCCTACCGCTTACAAGATTCTTTTTTTATTTATTTGGCAAACAAAAAACTCCCAGAGAACAGAAAGCTGTATGTTTTTTTGAAGAGAAATTCTTCTATAAGTAAAAGGTCCCCGTGCAACCTGAAGTTGAAAAAGGTAGGGGGTTTTGTAATCTTCTCAAAATATATCAAAAATGTAAAAAAAAACCTGTAGTAGTTTAGTAGCAACAAACATAAGAAAGTGAGTAACAAGGAAACCGGGAGTGTGGAAAGATACCTGATGGTCAATGCAGGCGCAGCACAGGATGACAAAGGACGCTGCAAACCCAATTGTTGGAAATTAAGGATGTCCCTGGTGGGAGCAAACTTAGTGGGCAACTGTTGCACAACCAAGCCAAAACATCTTAAGATTAGTTGCAACATGTAGTTACCTTGTGTTTCTAAAAGGCATAGGAAAAAAGTTATATATAGGGAAAATTTCGTAACATGTGTTAGGTGATTTAGATAAACCGAGGAACTCACGGCAGCAAGTGGTCTGATGACATTCATTTTGGAAGTCAGAAGGGTGTACCGAGTGCCAGCGCCTGAGGAAGGGTATATTTAGCGCCAAGCCTTACCCGCACCATGTGCAATATGCACTGATAGAACCTCCCATGTGGGACTTTGACTAATATTATACAAAAAAATTATCTGTTAATCTGTGACAATGCAACATGTGGTGACCTAAATGTCTGTAGTCTATTATAATGATCAAAGAAGGTTCAGCTTAGGATAAAACCGAAAATGGACTTACATTGGGGATGAAAGGTAGCTGGGTATGACAGAAGACTAAAGTAACACTTAACTAATCGCCAATTTACCGAATAATGAAACCCCCGATAGAAGCTTGCCTTTGATGCTCAATCTAGTTTACCCTTTTTTTCTCTTTCATCCTACTTTCAAGTTAAACATACATGCGAGATCTTGGAAGAGATCAAATCTCCTAGTCCATGGTCAGCAAGCATAAGTCAGGAGGCCTATATACACAGGCTGCACCTTATTTAGGGAAATAAGGTAGGGTTACAGCCTGCACTTGTAGAAGCCAACCATGCTGAGAAAATTGGTTCTTGTGCAGAACTTGGAAACAATTTCTCCTAACACTATTCTTGAACACTGTAGCTGAACTTGGGAACTTGAGAAAAGTGGTTCTTGTGCAGAATCTGGAAAGCTGAACTAAAACTTGCAGCATAGATTAACAAAAATAGACACCATTCTGCTTTATGGATCAAAAGAATGCTTTGGTAATAAAATTATGGCTGACATAATGAAAGGTGAGAGCTGCAGTTTATACGAATCTGAATGCAGGAGCAAATGATGTTAGATGACTACTGCCTCAAATAATCATAAAACAAGAAAATAAAATAATAAAACAGTGGAGAAATAAGCATTTGACGACATCAGCCCAGTCTATATTAGGAATATACGAAGAAAAAAAACATGTGCATTTTTGGCTGAATAACGTGCTGTGAAGAAGCAAGGATGATGGAGGCAGAGACAAAACAAATAGGCACTGAATTAAACAATGTAGGTTCTTTTGGACCAGAAAAAAGTTTGGAAACTCTATATAACTTTGCCATCAGCTGTTAGACAAGATTGTACATAACTTTTGTTGAGGTAGAAAAAACAGAACTATTGCTTATCATGACACCTGCTGCAGACAGTTAGAGTGGCCAGCACAATAGAACTAACAGACATGAAAGTGCATTTGTCAAAGTTAATTCGTACACATCACTCAAAATTCACAAATTGATGAATTTGCAGTACCAATGCTTGGTTTCAAAATCATGGTTGTGCCAATGCAGTAAGAAACTATATATAAATCTCATGAACGCCCACACTCTGGATGAATTAAGGAGACTTTTTTTTCATAAAATAGAATCAATATACACTAATGCTGTGAATAATGCCCGCACTTTCGATGAGAGAAAACTGAAACCTATGATCTATGGGGAAGAGTTATTTGCCTATCAGCTATTTCTTCACATCAAACTGTCAATCATCACGCCGAGCCAAAATTGGTTTTTTTTTCACAAAAATCACTTTTTATACTCTCAAACTCATCCACATCTGCAGTAGAGGAACTTGTAAACCCACCTGCCCAGGACGTGAGCACGGATCTATGACAAGATGAGATGAGAGGGTCATATGGAGTTGAGATAGGAATCTGAGGGCCTACAGGAGGAGGAGCAAGTCGAAGAGAAGGCCAGCGACAAGGACTTACCTCCTGGCTGGGAGGCACTCGAAGAGACGACGGGGCTGCCGCGACGGGCCAGCTATGTGCAGCTGGTGTTGCAGCCCTCGTAGCACTGCTGGACGGCACTGAAGCATTGAGACCCTCTTCACTGGCGAGCAAGAGTCCATACGCAAGCTAGGGTTTCCTAGAGCGCAGGGCCGAAACCCTAAGTTGGGTAGCCGCAGCACCGGGCACGCTGACAGGCGGTGACGACGGCGACCTCGCACCGAGCCGGGAGGCAGCCACAGTTGAGATCCATTGGTGTGGCTGCCCTGCACACCATGGCGCCGACGTGGCCACGCCGGGTCTGGCCGGTGTGCCGCCATGCTGGGAGAGGTAGAGGGAGGGGAGACGCTGGCGGGGTGGCAGTGCGAGCAGTGGCCGCCGGGCGTGCCGACGTTGAGGTCGAGCTCCGCCACCTTGCCATCGGCCCGCCAGTGTCTGTGGAGAGGGTTCGAGAATTGGTGAGAGATGAATGAAGGAAATTGTATCTATACTGGAGCCACTGGCCACATCACCTGAAATCTTTTGGGCAGTCCGATCTTGCAAACGAACGGTCCAGATCTCTCGAATTGGATTTTACTGGAAGCTAATTCTACTGCTTCACTTTACGAGAGAATATCATTCAGTTGGCTAGAAATTGTATTGGGCATAGTACCTCTACAATTTTGTTTTGATAATATTTCTCTGAAAATAAGAATAATTGACATGTGAAGGCATGTTAGTCTCAAATGCATCATCTATACTCAGTTGAATCTCATTGTTCAATAATAATTTTAGCTCTCAATTCTTGCTCCAGTTGAATAAAGCATCTGATTTACAGCTTATGATGCAGTTGGTGAACTAAATATCATAATGTATTGAATTATATTCTTAGTTTCCCATATCGCTGTTGATGCCCTTCAAACTTACTGTGGCTTTCATGTTTGTGCAGGTTTTGACTCGGAGTGACAGAAGGCTCCACACAAACATGAAACAATTATGAGTTAACTACTATATATTAGTCCACTAAATCAATGTCGAACTCATTCATGGGATCTACCATAGCACTCATGATTATGTTGTATGTCTGTTCACTCCTACTTCTAGTCCTAGGAGCATAATCTCTAGAATCGGTTATTTGTTATGCAGGGATATGCGGTATTTATAACCATTGTGTCTAACAGTCAGCTTATGGTGCCTGTTTGGTTCGGTAATTGTTTTACTATGTTGAACATGTGTATGTGTTACGGCCTTACGGGACCAATCTTTGTTTTATCTCTAGGAGTAATCATATATTGTCTTAATTGTTGTCGGCCTTAATTACTTTGTTTCATCAATAGGAGACATCATATTATCTTCATTGTTGTCAAGTTATATGATAGCATCCCTGGAAACAGTCTGATGCTATTCATTTTAATCTTCCTTTCTGTGAAATTTAAAATCCAATGATCGTTCAAATGGAGTGGTAGAGTTATTAGGGTTAAAGCCACGCTATTATATAATGTATATAATATGGAAATGTATATTGTTTAGTAGAGTTATTAGAGTTTATTTCCCCTGTACCAAAACTTCAGTCTCCCAGGCCATGTCATTGCTTCCCTGTGGCATTTGGTTTGGCATGTGTTGCCTGTCTCTTTTTTCTCCAAGAGAAGTTGAGCAATAGAGTTGGACAGCTGGGGTTCTCGACCCTTTCTTTATGCCACTTATCACAGCTTGAAATGTCATTGGCATATCTTTTCTGTTGCAATCTAATCTTATTGATCGAATTCTATGGCTCCCTGTGTTGATCGAGACTGAAAGAAGCTTTCACTCATCTTGGAGGAGGCAGCCAGCCACAACTCAGAGTGAGTGATTTTTGCCGTGGGCTTGCTGCACTGCACTGAGAATTCGGAATACTATAGTAGTAGAAGTTCACTGTAATCCTTGTAATGGTTCAATAAAATGCCTGCTGAAATATTTTGATGAACCTCGATCTACTGCTGTTGCTAGAACTAGAGATTTGTAGAGGTGGTTGGTAACTACAATCGCTCCTAGAAATTGATTACAATCGTCTTTACAAATCACTGCTAAAAAATGTCAAAAACTATAAATTTAGGGGGTTGGGGAATAGCAAAAATAAAGTCCAAGGAAACCTGATGTTATGGGCTGCATCTCTAGTGGCCTTAGTGCCGTTGTGTCATCATGGGCCAGAGGCCATTGTACGTTAGGCGGTGGAGAAATATAATCCCCGCACTGCCGTTTAGAAGGTTAACGAACAACAGAACTCGAATTCCCCAATTACTCCCTCCATTCCAATTTATAAGTCGTTTGACTTTTTTTGTCCCTAAGTTTGACCACTCGCCTTATTCAAAAACTTATGCAAATTTTTATTTCTTTTCGTGGGTTCTTTTGTTAATATAAAATCTTCAAAAATAGCTTAAATTTGATGATATTTGCATAAATTTTTTGAATTAGACGAGTGGTCAAACTTAAAGTTTAAAAAGTCAAACGACTTATAATTTAGAATGGAGGGAGTACTATGTAACCGTTGTTATTGGAGTAACTATCCCGCTGAATCCTGCTGCAATCCGTTTGTTCTTCCTCAAATTCTTGCTAATCCTTCCTCAAATTCCCTTCAGCTATCAATTATCGTTACACCTGATATCCAGAGCTCCGTTGATTGGGGAGAAAAAAAATTTTCCCGATCTGTACCGGGCGCCAAGAAGTCCAAGTATCGATCGAGATGGCGGCAATCGCGGAATCCCTACAAACGATTCACGACGTCATGGCCACACAGTTCAAGAGCTTCCAGGATATCATGTCTACCTCCTTGGACAAGCGGAGCGCCGGAGTCGTGGCGCGACGACCACGGCGACCATGGAGACACCCATGGAAGAACACGGAGGCGACCCGCATCAACCGGCCGGAGTTTCGGCCGCCGCCTCCCGTCGTACCCGGCGCATCTTCCGCCGCTGCCAAAGATCCACCGCCGCGGGGGGCCGCTAGCCCACCGCTTTCCGCACCGCGCAAGCGGAGGTCTAGATCCCAACGTCGACCCGGCGAGCTTGTCGACCGCGACGACGCCTTGGGGAGACATGCCCATGGGGCCCGGGCGCGGGGGAGCCTCCCTGAGCGCTTCCGCCAAACAACGATCATGGTACGCCCCATATTCCCGCTACGATAATCCCCGATGAGAGCTAGCTTGCATCGCCCCCGTTCCCCCAAACTTGAGTTCCAAAAATTCGATGGCACTAATCCACGTTCCTAGCGGGATCAATGTGATCTCTATTTCGAGGTGTACGCGGTTCAGGAATCCATGAAGACAAGGTTCACATCGCTCAATTTCACGGGTCTAGCGAAGACGTGGCTTCAGACTATCGAGCGCAATGGGCGGATTGTGGCTTGGGGCAAGTTGTGTGAGGCGGTGATGAAGAAGTATGACAAGGATCAATAATCCTTCTTCGCGAGTTAGATGATCAAGCGCCAAGTGGATTTAGTCTTTGGAGTATCAGGGAGAGTTTGAGTGGATTGCTCATACAAATCTTTGTTGTATAATCCAGCCTATGATGATACGTTTTTGTCACCGTGATTTGTCAACGAGCTCAAGGACAGTATTCGTGCCCCAATCATGTTACATCAGCCTAGAGATGTTGATACAGCGAGCGCGCTATCACTGATTCAGGAGCAGGCTGTGATCAAGACTAATGGGAAGGCACCTAGGCGGGATTTCACCAGGGAGCCTGTCAAACACGATAAGCCAACTCAATCAAATCCTCGACGAAGACAAGCTCACCACTCTCAAGGCCTTTCGTCGGCGTAATGGATTGTGTTTCAAATGCGGGGAGAAGTGGAATCCAGGCCACAAATGTCCAAATCAGATATCCCGCATGTATTGGAAGAAATACTTGAAGCTATGGAGGTTTCAGTAGTTGAAGATGAAGTGGACATTGATAATCTGAATTTAGAGGATGATCAGGGGATGCTGATAGTAGCAGTTACCACACCTCAGCATTGTCAAACCAAGCAAACGTTTAGTACTTATGCTAGTTGATTCAGGAAGTATTGGGACCTTTGTGAGTGATCAGCTGGCGTCCTTGCTCAAGATTCCCACAGATTCTTGTCCTGCTAGCACATTCAGAGCTGCTGATGGTAGTGTCATGCTATGCAACCAGTGGGTGCCTAAGCTTAAGTGGTCCATTCAGGGGCAGACATTTACAACTACTGTCAAGGTGCTTCCATTGAGATGTTATGATGTTATTCTGGGAGAGGACTGGCTCGAAGCACATAGCCCTATGACAGTGGACTTCAAACAGAAGACTATGGAAGTCATAGTGGGCAATAGCAAAGTAATGCTGCAGGGACTGCTTGGGGATTCTGCATCTTGCTTACCCATCACAGCTGAGAAGCTTAAAGGTATGATCAAAAGAGGAGGCCATATCTCATTGTATTGAGATGTCAATACCAGCTATGGATGAATGGATCCCTTCTGTGTGCACTATTGAGGCTCTGCCTGTGGAGAGTGTGCCTGCTCCTGTCAGCACTTTAGTTCAGCAATATGATCATCTCTTTGCTGAACCTTCTTCATTGCCAACTAGAAGAGAAGTTGATCACACCATTCCTCTAGTGCCTGGAGCACAGCTAGTTAAGGTGAGGCCATACAAATACTCTCCCATTCAAAAATATGAGATAGAGAATCAGTTGAAACTCATGCTTGCTCAAGGTGTCATTAGACCTAGCTCTAGTGCTTTTGCATCTCCGATTTTGTTGGTTAGGAAAAAAGATGGGAGTTGGAGATTTTGCATTGATTATAGACACTTGAATGCTCTCACAATTAAGAACAAACAGCCTATGCCACGTGGTAGATGAATTACTTGGATGAATTAGTGGGAGCCAAGTGGTTTACTAAATTGATTTTAGATTAGATTTGCATGGTCGGCGGAGAGGAACACAAAACAACATTTAGGACCCATCATGGCTTATTTGAATTCTTGGTGATGCCATTTGGGCTCACAAATGCCCCAACAACATTTCAAAGTTTTATGAACAAAATCTTTGCTGAACTACTCGGAAAAGGGGTTTTGGTGTTTATGGATGATATCCTTATCTATTCTTCAAGTTTGGAGGATCATGTTCAGTTATTGGCCAAGGTTTTCCAGATCTTAGAGCAACATCACTTTTGATAAAGAAAAGTAAATGTGTTTTGCAACAAAGACTGTTCAATATCTGGGTCATGTGATTTCAAGCTGATGGGGTGGCTACCGATCCTTCTAAGATCTTGTCCAAAACTGGCCTACTCCATCTCTTGTTAAGCAATCGAGGGGTTTTCTTGGCCTCACGGGCTATTCGTAAAGTTCATCTAGTATTACAACATGATTGCTAGGCCACTTTCTGACATGCTCAAGAAAAATGTGCAATTCTTATGGACTCCTCAGGCTGATCAAGCTTTTAAGCAACTGAAACAGCAACTTATCAAAGCCCCCGTGTTGCAAGTCCATGATTTCAGCAAGTCTTTTGAGATAGAGACTGATGCCAGTGATCTTGGTGTGGGGACAATGTTTATTCAAGATCAACACCCTATAGCTTATCTCAGCAGATCTTTGGGTCCCGGGAACCAAGCTCTGTCTGTGTATGAGAAGGAATGCTTGGCCATTTTACTTGTTGTGGAGAAGTGGAGGCCATATATACAGCACAAACCATTTACCATAAAGACAGATCACAAGAGCTTACAGTTTCTGACTGAACAAAGAGTTTCTTCTAGATTTCAACAGAAGGCTCTGCTGAAGGTCATGGATCTACAATACTCTATTCATTATAAGAAGGGCAGCTCTAATCCTGCAGCAGATGCATTGTCAAGGTGTGAAAATCAGGCTGAAATTGTTGCTATCCCTGAGTGTATTCCTGCTTGGATGGCAAAACTAAAGGAGGGATATGGTGATACTGAGGCCAAATAGCTGTTGACTGAATTGGCAGTAACTAATACAAATGACAAAGGTTTCTCTCTTGTCAATGGTGTCCTGAGAAAGAATGGTCGAGTTTGGGTGGGCAACAATGCAATTGCTCAGCAACATATACTGACTGCATTACATGACAGTGGTATAGGTGGCCACTCAGGCATCACTGCCACTTATCTGAGGGTGAAACAATTGTTCGCATGGCCTGGATTAAAGAAGGCAGTCACAACATTTGTGAAGCAGTGTCAAACTAGCCAGATGGCTAAAACTGAGAGAATTAAGTCTCCTGGACTGTTTGAACCACTACCAATACCTTCACAAGCATGGGAAGTGGTGTGTCTAGACTTCATTGAAGGACTTCCTCCATCTGGCAGGTTCAACTCCTTACTGATGGTAGTTGACAAGTTCACCAAATATGGCCATTTTCTGCCATTGTGACATCCTTACACAACCCTTCAAGTATCCCAAGTCTTTTTGGATAACATATACAAGCTTCATGGGTTACCACGGTTCATGGTATTAGATAGAGACCGTGTCTTCACTAGTGCTATATGGGATGAGCTATTTCAGATGACTGACACAAGCTACTGATGAGCTCAGCTTACCACCCACAAACCGACGGACAGACAAAACGTCTCAATCAGTAGTGGAAGCTTTCCTTCGTTGTACGGTGCATTCCTGTCCAAAGAAATGGAGCAAGTGGATTTCAGTGGCTGAATATTGGTACAATACCACCACACACTCAGCTCTGGGCAAGTCACCATTCGAGGTAATGTATGGGCATTCTCCTACACAGCTGGGCATCTCTAATTTGTAGTTGTGCAAGGTTCCTGATCTGGAAGACTGGCTGAAAGAGCGAAAGCTGTTATCGGAGTTGATCAAGCAGCAGCTGGCTCGAGCACAACATCGTATGAAAGCCTAGGCTGATAAGAATCGAACTGAAAGGGAGTTTGATGTGGGTGACATGGTCTTTCTCAAACTCCAGCCATACATTCAGAATTCAGTGGCGCACCGGACTCATGAAAAGTTGTCATTCCGTTTCTATGTCCCCTACAAGATTCTACAGAAGATTGGCAAGGTCGCTTATAAACTGGAACTCCCACCTGATGCTCGTATTCATCCAGTGGTGCACATCTCCCAAGCAAGAAGAAGCGGTACCTACTACCGGGCCCCGGTCGGGGATGACGTCTTTCGTGGGCTTGGACCCAACTCAAGTGTTGTATCCGAGAAGGTGCTCAACAAACGCCTTTCAAACGAGGAGCCAACTGGGTTCAACAAATGCTCATCAAATGGTGTGACCTTCATGAAGGTATGTCGACTTGGGAGGATGAAGCTCATGTGCACCGTCAGTTTCTATATTTTGCAGCTTGAGGACAAACTGGAATTCAAGACCGGGGGAGTGTTATGGGCTGCATCTCTAGTGGGCCTTAGTGTCGTTGTGTTGTCATGGGCCAGAGGCCATTGTATGTGAGGCGGTGGAGAAATGTAATCCCCGCCCTCGCCGTTTAGAAGGTTAACGAAGAACAGAACTCGAATGCCCCAAATACTCTGTAACCGTCGTTATTGGAGTAACTATCCCGCGGAATCCTGCCGCGATCCGTCTGTTCTTCCTCAAATTCTTGCTAATCCTTCCCCAAATTCCCCTTCAGCTATCAATTATCGTTACACCTGACCTATTAGCCACATAGCTGCAAGTCAAAAGAGTTTTCACATGATAATGAGCTCGCCTGTTGGGGTTATGATACCTCAGTACCTCAAGGCAAGGATTAGTTGGTAGGTCGAACACGCGAGTCAACATAAGCCCAAACGACTGACCGGTTATGCTAGGCCCAGTTCCGAAGATGAGGCCTGCCATGACCACTCCCTCTGCTTTAGTCACATACCAAGGCAGCAGCTCGCAATTGCTCTAGTGACGAAAAGGGACTGAGTCCCACCGAGCGAACCTGCTTTGACAAAGAGCAGACACACCGCACTGACCCTGCAAGGACCGAGGTGACTGTTGTCCCATCGGTCCACTCGGATGCCATCTCTACCACGCCGCAGGGACAAAGACAACATCGCTTGCGGGTATAAAGACTCACCAACCATGAGTAGCTCCGCGAGATACATTGAAGTTTCCACCCACTACGGGATGGGAACCACGTTGGTGACCCGACTCGAGGATGGCCGGACCTTCAAAGACCGCAGCCCTAATGCAAGGGATCATGGTCACCAACTCCACAAACCATCAGGTGATCGATAGGAGGGGCGGCTACCGACTAGTTGTACAACATCCCTAGGATATTAGAAGGTAACGATGAAGTTCACGGAGCATAGGATAGCTGGTGAACTACCTATGTCCCTACAGTATCGCCATGATCAGCACTATAGGACATCCCACAGCATGCCGCGATGTGGGCCTTAAGACCATGACGACGGCCATGGTCGGACATGCATCTCAAGACAGTGTTACTTGCAAGCCAAGTTAGCCAAGATCATTCCTATATGCACCTTGACTCGGGCTCCATATAAGGGCAGCCCGGGCACCCATTCCAATCGTCTCTCGAACTCCTAGTGCTCTCATTCATCCATTTCATCCATAGGTTCATTCTCCTACCTCTCTCTTCGTTCTTGCACCACATCTTCATAGTATCCAAGTGAGGAACACACACTGGGCCGTCTCTCGAGACTAGCTTCGGCTGAACGGTATAAATTCTTGTGTCGGGATGCTATCATCATCTTCCTAGATTAGCGCGACAATCGAATTACTTTACTGGCCGGTTTACAAACAACTGATAGTGTTGATCGGGACTCGAACCTAGAGCAATTATGGCCTCACACGTAACTCCACCAAAAAGAAACTTATATTAGGGAAATTCATTCTCCTCGTATTCTCGTTTTAGGATTTTGCCCGAAAAAAATCGTGTGCTATGAAAAAAAGTGTTTCCCTTTTCTGGCCGCTATTGCCACTATAGCGGCAGCTTCGTGCTATAGCGTCATCTGGCTCCTCACGCTATAGTGTGCTATTTGTTTGGAACCGAGAAAACATGGAAACAATCATTTCCTCAATCACTCTTGTAATCATATATTCTTATCACATATCATATCACATATGTAACTATCATGGTAGTTTGTATGTAGGTTGCTATCGCATCAACCAAAATCAGAAAAATTCAACACATAGACATAGGCACATAGCTACAAAATTACTGTGTAGAACTGGGATTTGGCCATTTTGGGCCGGGCAGCTTTAGCGGCTTATAGCGCTATTTCGTTTGAGTGGCACTATAGCGCGAGATAGCGCCAATAAGCGTATAAGCGCAAAAAATGCATGCGATTGTGTCGCGCCATTTAATTTGCACCACTACATCGCGCTATTTTTCGTGGGGATTTTGAAATGATTATTTGGATACACGAGTTTAAATGAAAAAGTTTAAACTAATATCATCAATTTCTACAAAATTTGGTTTTGGTCCTTTCTCCACTGGTTGTCTGAAAAGTTTGAATTTCAAATGTGAGAAATTGAAGCATATTTTCTTTATTGGATAAATAATTTCAAAAGAAAAAGTTGTCGGCTACAAGTTCTATAATTCTTCAAGATCCCCAACTTTCAGTCCTTGTCATTCATCCATCCTAGGTTGTCTAAAAAATAAAATCATTACGTGGGACTTCAAACTAAATTTCTTACCATATACTATCTCGAACTTAAGATGTTGTCAACTATAATATTTTATATAATGTTGGGATCCGTAATTTTAGTTCCGGTCATTCTACATCAGAGATCTTATGAAAAACTCAAAATTGTTGAATTTTAAGGCGTGAGAACTCAAATAAAGTTTGCTATATCCAAATTATTCCAAACGCAAAAGTTGTAAATTTCGAAATTCTCTTCTTCTTTTTTTAGCAGAAATTTCGAAATTCTCAACGTGTTAGCAACCGAGTGTTACCATCAAGGCCCAAAGGCCCAAGGCCCAGGCTGGCTGACGAGCTGCCTGCTCCTTCCAATCCGGCGCGCCGCCACTCCATCTCGGCGAGCACAAACAATGCTGCGTCCCCCACTCACCCGCCGACAGCCGCACGCTCTCCTAAATCGACGAGTGCATGATCGGAGGCCGGAGACGCGATTGAAGCAACCTCTCCGCCGCCGAGCCGGAGCTCGCGAGGTGACTGTGGATCCTGCTTGCACTGCACTCTGTTCGTGCCGTGCCATCCTCCTGACCCTCTCTGCTCCGTCCCTCACCTCCCTTGCAGTCAGCGACAGCGCTCTGATTCGGTGGTTAGCAGGGTACCAAGCGATGGCACCTCCTGTAATCCACCCCGCCGACCGCATCAGCAGGCTTCTGGAGGAGATCCAGGCGCAAATCCTGTCGTTCTTGCCGGCGCAGGAGGCCGTGCGCACCTGCGTCCTCGCGCGGACATGGCGCGACGTCTGGAGGTTCACCAGCCGCCTGTTCATCACGGGGGCCACCGTGGTGGAGTTCCAGGAGTTCGTGGACCGCCTGCTTGGCCTGCGACTCAACGGGCTCAACCGCGCGCCCCTCGACGAGTGTGAGATCAGGTTCCGTATGGAGGATGACTCTGATGGATGGGCTGAAGACAATCACACTGTCAGCCGCTGGATCCACACTTCCCTCAAGTGTCAGGTACAGGCGCTTCGGGTCCTCAACTATGGTGCGGAACATGGACTTAATGACAATTTCGTGATATGCACCGACAATTCCCTATTCTCGCCGCACTTGACGAGGCTAGAGCTCAGTGGCATATGGTTCCAAGATAATGATGGATTGCGTTGGAACAGTGGCATATGGTTTCCTGCGTTGGTACATTTGGAGATTACCAACTGCTTGTTGTCGTGTGTGAGCAAGATTGTGACCCCGTCAGTTAAACGCCTGGTCATCACAGGATGCGAGGCTGGAAGGGTTGAACGCTGTAAAATTAGTGCTCCGTGTCTCGTATCGCTGTGGTTGGAGGTCGGGTCATTCAGGACTCCCCTTCTGGAGAGCATGCCAGAGTTGGTGGAAGCATATGTGAAGATTGACCTATACGTGCCCGTGTGTGGCTCCTGTATTACAGATAGTGACGTTGATAGCAAAGATGAAGAAGATACAAAATATCCTGAGGGGTGCGTGCTTCTTGAAGGTCTAGCACAAGCTAAACATCTAGTGCTGTTAGCTCATCACTCAAGGGTACACTTGATCTTGACCTTATATGCCCCTTCCAATCCCATCATTTATTCACCAGTTGTTTTGATAAGAAAATATGGGATCCAGTCATGTTCGTGTCTGCTGATAGCAGTCATATGTATTGACTAATTGACACTCCTGCATTCCCACATCTGAGCATCTTAAGTAAATTAAATAGGTTCATGTCCACATTTGTACCCTTGTCCAGACAAATCAGGTATATTGACTGTGTTTTCTTTTTTGTTTTCAATCTGTCCAGTCTATTTTCAAAAGGGATCTGAGGTTGTGCCCAACATTTTCCAACTTGAAGGCTCTGGTACTGAATCGTTACTGGTGTCAACCTACAGATTGCCGTCCACTAGCTTGTATTCTTGAACATGCACCAGTTTTAGAGAACCTCACTGTCATATTTTCTAAAAAAGGTAGAAAACTTCTAAATGCACAACTATAGCATTTGAGGTTCACATATATAGTAAATTATTATTTATTGACCATGGTGACTTCGTTTATCATTGCTGCAGGTTGAACTCAAATATGACATCGTATTGGAAGGACGCCTTGATGTAACATCTGAATCAACTATGACAACTCATTGCCTCAAGACAGTCAAGGTTAAATGCCATACTGTCGATGAAGGAGTTCAAAGCGTTCTGAAATTTCTGAGTACACTCAATATATGTAAGATAACGCTAATACTTATTGTTGTCTAGATTTGTATTCTTTTAAATTGGAAGTCCAATCTACAATACTCTTGCAACTTTGCTTGTTAAATTTCTGTATGATTTACCTTCGCATGTGGCAAAATATGCTTGAAAGATGCAAGTAAGAAAGACACTAACAAATTTGTATATAATTTACCTTCAATATTAACTTTTATCCTTTTCTAAAAAAATGAGACAAATAAACTTGTTCATTCATTTTTCTCAGACAAGCCCCTGATAAAGGTATTTATTTATAGACTCACTTCCCAACGAGACATAGTATTAGTCAATTGGCTAAAAAATCTTTCGATCTCTACAATTTTGTTAATCTCAAATGCATCTTCTATACTCTGTTGAAACCCATTCGTCAATAATAATCATAGCTTTCAAATCTTGTTCCATTCGAAAGCATCTGATTTATAGATGTTAGTCTCAAATGCATCTTCTATACTCTGTTCAAATCCATTCGTCAATAATAATCTTAGCTTTCAAATCTTGTGCCATTCGAAAGCATCTGATTTATAGCTTATGATGTAGTTGGTGATAATGCATTGAATTATACTCCTAGTTTCCCATATTGCTGTTGAAGCCCTCCAACTTATGGTGGTTCTCATGTTTGTGCAGGTTTCAACTCGGAGTGACAGAAGGCTCCACATGAAGATGAAACAACTATCATTTAACTACTATATATTGTTCCACTAAATCAATGTCGAAATCAGTAGCGTTATACTTGTTTTACTATGTTGAACATATGTATTACGGCCTTATGGGACCGTACTTCGATTCAACTCTAGGAGTCATCTTATTATCTTTATTGTTGTCGACCTTACTTTGTGTTATCTCCAAGGAATTATCACATTATCTTCATTCTTGTCAGGTTATATGATAGCAGCCCTGGAAAAGTCTGATGCTATTGCATTTTAACTTTCCTGTCTGTGAAATTTAAAATTCAATAATCATTCAAATGGAGTGTTAGAGTTATTAGGTTAAAAAGCCACACTTTTATATATTGTATATAAAATGGTAATGTATATTGTTTAGTAGTACTTGGTAGACGAATTACCATAGTCTTTGTTCTCATATACCTAAAATTCAATCTCATTGAGTCATGTCATTGCTTCGCTGTGGCCTTTGGTTTGGCATGTTGTTAGTCACTACGATGTTGGTTTTGGTGTTTCCTGTGCACCTGGGGTTGGATTGCTGCTGGCATAGATTGCCTCCTGGCTTAATCTCGCTGTTCTTACTTCCAGCACTATGTGTACTTGTAGAACAAGTCATCGGGCACTCCGATGTACGAGGGAGTACCATTTAAGTTAGCTGGACCACATACCTTATACATTTCCGTGTACTTATATTTAACTCCAAAGGCAAAAACTCTCTTCTGATTCTATTGGGATAGTGACATACTATGCCACCCCTGTGAAGGGATGGAATAGGCAAAAAATTGGTTGAAATTTCAGGTACTTCTTCAGAATTATGATTCAGGTTCTAATAAAATCCCGGCCCTTATGTTGCTCTATCAAATGTTCGCTGATTACTTCTTCTCTTGCTTTCCTCCCTGATTTCTTTTGGTGAACTAAGTTGTATTTTTTGTTGACAGGGAGCACTGTAACATACTCAAAGCTCCTACTACGTACTGGCACAAGTTGCATACTACCGTTGGTGTTCCTTGTCTGCCTTGAGGATTTGGTATGCTGTTTCTCTGCATTTTGCACTTGCTCATTGTGGTCCTAATACTTTCTCATGGAGTTGGATTACAAAGAGTTACACATCGAATTAAGATGCGAAGATGTTTAGGAAATGATGGTCGCAATCTATCTTGTTGGTACCACACATAAGAAGACCAAGACAAAAAATCAGCCCTGGGACATTAGTTAGAAGAAGAAAATAAGACTAAATGAGCCAGTATTTTCAGCTATGAACCACCAAGGAATGACATATCGGCAGTTGCTTCCACTGTTGTCTATTTGTCCTTCCCTTTCAGACCAATAGGATCAGGTGATTTCCCAAAAATTCCGATATTCACACACATTCTTGAGTGGGAAGATGAACAGAGCCATATGTTGATGGAAACGATGTGGAAGATGGCACTATTGAACTCTACGCTAGCTGACAAAGTAAAATCAAATTAAAGAACTAGTAGGGTTCCACCATCAAATTTTTCCTTTAAGACAGCTCACTGGGGTCCAAAGCTTAAATTCACCTGCACAGCAATGCATCCAAGGAAAGTGATGATGTTACACATGACGTTGTTGCCTAATCCAATTTAAATCAGATCAAGGTTTTCACAATAGAAGCACCTCCACAGGTTAGGAAGTGTATGATCCATTACCACGTGATGACATCTGCAAGGAGGGACATGAGATTTTCATAGTATCCGCATGAGAATACTTTGTTATTATAGGTTTTCACACTGCTACCGAAATATTTTTTAGCTACGGCCAATTGGCCAGGATTGGTTTTAAGAGACAGGTGTCACTCCGATGTAGGAGGGACTACTGAAATTTATTTTTTAGAGGCGGTTGGTAATGTCACCCACCACTAAAGAAATATCTGACAATATAAATCAGCCATAAAAATAGCAAAAAGGAAATGAAATCTGAAATTTGAAAAGGTAATGTAGGAATTTAAACAATTTTCAAACTAAAAATCATTAGCTGTAATGATGTAGAACTCTTGGGGAGGAGGAACAGATACAGGAATTGGCCATGGAGGCCATTGATAATTCAAAAAGAGATGTAGTGATCAATCCCAAAGGGGGAGAATCAGGTACATCTCGGATGAGCAAAGAGGATTCTACCCCTCAAAATTATATTAATGAGGATCCTAATTTGGAATGTTAGAGGTCTTGGGACTACTCACAGGAGAAAATTCATTAAAAATCATATCCTACTGAGGAAAATATTGATGTGGTGCTAATACAAGAAACTATTAAACAGGATTTTTAATTTGGGGGACTAAAAGGAGATGGAAGGGAGCAAGGAGCTCCAATGGATTTGGTCTCCGGCCGGAGGTCACTCTGGGGACTAATAATAGGATTTGATGATGATATAATGGATATGGAAGATCGAATAGGTACTTACTTCTTGAGTATTTTGGTTAGAATTAAGAGTTCAAACTTCAGGTTTTGGATTAGTAATATCTATGGCCCAGCAGATCATGAGTTCTCGGGAGATTTTCTTGTGGAGCTAACTAATTTCTGTCGGCATGAGCCATTACCAATGACTTTAGGAGGTGACTTCAACTTTATTAGAGACAATAGTGAGAGAAATAGAGGTCAAGGGGACCCTAGATTGATGAACAACTTTAACAACTTCATTGGTTCTTTTTTATGTTGAGGGAAATTTTTGTGAGTGGGTTAAAGTTTACATGGTCAAATAGACAACAAGACCCAACTCTCATTAAGCTGGATAGGATTTTAGTCTCTAATGAATGGGACATTAGATTCACAAGGAGCTATGCATGGTGCAAGCCTAGGATTGGATCTGATCACTGTCCTTTAGTGCTAGACTTAGGAGAGCAAGGGGCTCCAAAAACTAAGTATTTCTTTTTCCAAGAACAGTGGTTTCAAGAAAATAACTTTTTTAAAATGGTTTGTGATAAATGGGACTTTGATAGAAATAAATATGGTGTTCAGATTTATTCTCTTGATAGATGGCATGGGTGCCTACAATCATTAAGACAATTTCTTAGGGGTTGGAACATGAAATTAATAGGTGACCAAAAGAAGAGAAAGCAACAACTAGTGGAAAAAATGGAGGAAATAGACAGTATTGCTGTACATAGGCTGCTGGATACACAAGAATGGGAGGAGAGAATTGAACTAGAAAAAGAATTGGATAGAATCTACTTACTAGAAGAAATTCATTGGAAACAAAGGGCAGCTAAAAACTAGGTCTTGCAAGGGGATGCAAACACCCAATTTTTTCACCAATTTGCAAATGGGAGAAGAAGGAAAAATACTATTTATTCATTGGAGGATAATGGGGAAGAATTTAAGGACCAAAAGAGAGTTACTCAACACTTTGTTGAATTTTATAAAAGCTTGTTTGGTCATAGTGACTGTTCTAGAATAAGACTGGGGGTGGATTTTTGACCACAATCATTCAGGGTATCACAGGAAGACAAAGAAAGTTTAATAGAACAATTTGGAGAAAAAGAAATCATGGAAGCCATGATGGGCATGAAAACAAACTCTGCCCCAGGACCTAATGGTTTTAGTGTAATCTTCTTCAAAGAGTTTTGGGAGCATATAAAAAAGGAGGTGAAAGATCTTTTTGCAGACTTTTGGGATGGCCCTAGACATTAAAAGACTGAATTATGGGGTGATAACATTGGTGCCTTGGTGCCTAAGATAAGAAGCCAATAGCATTCAGATGTTTAGGCCAATTTGCCTTTTTGAATGTAGACTTCAAATGGGTGACCAAATTGTTGACAAATAGATTAGTCCCTGTTACTTCAAAGATCATTGGACCAAATCAAACGGGCTTTGTCAAAAGTAGGAATATTCTTGAAGGAGTAGTCATCTTGCATGAAGTTCTACATGAGTTAAAGAAAAACAAAAGAAAAGGGGGCTAATTTTGAAAATAGATTTTGAGAAGGCTTATGATAGGGTCAGTTGGCACTTCCTAGAACAAGTTCTCATAGGGAGAGGTTTTCCTGACAAGTGGGTGAATTGGGTGATGCAAACCGGTCCAAGGGGGAAGCGTGTTTGTGCAAATGTAAATGGGGAAAGAAGTGATTACTTTAAAACATTTAGAGGGCTAAGACAAGGGAGATCCTTTATCTCCACTACTATTTGACCTAATTGCTGATGCTTTAGCTATAATGATACGTAGAAGGCTGTGGATAAAGGACATATCAAAAAGGAGTCCATCACATTTAATCCAAGGGGGTTTCTCATATCCAATATGCCAATGACACTTTGTGTTTATGATTGATGGTTCAGAAGCATCAATTACAAATCTCAAACTAATACTATACTGCTTTGAGTGGCTTTCTGGACTAAAAATCAATTACCACAAGAGTGAGGTATATGCATTTGGAGTGTCAGATGCTGAGAAACATAATATGGCAAACAATCTTAATTGTGTCTTAGGGGAGCTGCCAATCAAATATTTGGGCATCCTTATAAGTGACAGACACATGAATGTAGAAAAAATTTGCTTTTCTTTTGACCAAAATGGGAAAGAGATTAGATCCCTGGAAAGGAAAATATATTGCTTCGGGGAGGAAGACAGGATATTAACTAACACTGTCAATAAGAGTAGCATCTTTGTCCGACCCCCATTTTTGAGGATCTGTAATCACACGTATTTGTGTCAGGATTGCACACAAATACGCCCAATTAACATAGAGTTGATATCAAAAACCATACTTTTATTACTAAAGGGGAAAACACGTTACATAGTTTGGGTTTACATGCTTGGGCCATAGGCCTGATACCATATATCAGAGTTTCCTAATACAGCGGTCCTACAACGTCATGGTTCCATTCCTACAGGCAACTTGGAGTGCAGACAAAACCCTGGACTTCTTCCTTAATCGCATTCCTAACGTAGCTCCTCCGTGTAGTCGAACGGCTCCGTCTTCGGGTGTAATCTTCCCGGCTTTAACCTTGCGTTCTCCTTGGTAGCTCCATCCTCGGATATACTCCCACAGCTTCATCCCTAAAAACATAGAATAGAGGGGGGTTGAGTACTTACGTACTCAACAAGCCCTAATTTGGGTAAAGGTGGAGTGGAGTGGATGGAGGCTATATGTGGAAGTGGTTAGTGGTGGTACGAGGTGGTAGGTAGGAGGATAAAGTAAGTATATAAATAAGGTTTGGGCCCTGGGAGGGAATTACCATCCTCGCCAGTTCCCGAGTTAATTATAACTTACATAAATCATAAATACATCTTACCAGATCATCAGTTGTGGAAGTCTAATCATAGGGGACCTCATCCTAGTATGCCCATTCCAAGGACGTGGCTATTCGAATAGATTCAATAATACTCTGCAGAGGGTGTACACAATTCCCGCATGATAGGCACAGTCCTACACCATCCGGTTTGGTTGAGACAGGCCTAACGAGACCTCGTTCGAGAGGGCGCTACCTTAGATTTCCATATAATCCTACGCCACGGCTTCAGGGGGGTCGGACCCACACAGCATTAGGATGATCACACAAAGCATCCCAAAAACATCTAGTGGTTGGATGATCACTTAGCATCCATGGATGATCACTCAGCATCCAGTTCTGATTAAAAGGGTGCTAGCACACGGCACAACAATAAATTTTACATGGAAGACCACTCAAAGAACCATGCCGACCGGACCCACGGAAGATCACTCAACAACCGTGTCCTCTCCCGATAGTTCGCTGCCTACATAGGCCTCCTTAGTAAGGATTATACTTCTATCTAACGGGCTGTGAGATCAAGTCTACCCATATAGACATGCGGTATGCGAAATATCTCACTAGGCGAGATGGCCTACGAACCGGTCCTTATGCGATCGAGGCGAGTATCTCCCCAACAGAACCCACACACGAGGCGAACCTGTCAAGGTAATCCATACCACATGAATTACCCTTCACTCGCCCCCTTGTCAAGGTTTAGTCAGTTTTACCACTTTAAGTTCCATAATTATTATTATCGAATTCATATTACTCATATTTCATCAAGGTAACCATTACCTTCTCATAAATCATATAATTATAAACAAACTCATAATTCATCATAATTCCATATTAATTCATGAGTGAGAATTTAAAGAGTATAAATAAGATTATAAGTTGGTGGGGTTTGGATATGGCGGATTTATGGTGGAGGCTAGCAAAATGTAGAGGCGGCGGAAATGGAGTAATTAATGGAATGGTAATGTAGCGGATAGGAATTAGGACTTGCCTCATATTTTGCCGACGAGTATATCCAAGGCTTCCGTTTCTTGTGCATCTGGCTCCTTTGTCCTCATGTAGCGGTGCTTGGGGATCCATAGGGTGCCTTCACGCATTCTTCGACGATCACTACTACGCGATTAATATATATTATATATATGAAAAGGAGAGCAAACAAACTAGAATTTAAATGGGCACCAAATAAAATGAACAAGGATATGAGTGTGTGGGGTTTGATTTCAAAGAAGGATTTTGGTGTTGGAATCAATTAAGTTAGAGCTAGGATGAAAGAGATGAATTTACAAGGATTTAATATGGGAAAAAATATGTGAAGTATAAACTTGGGAATTAATTTCTGGAAGACTGGAATGACAGAATTGAGATGGAAAAGATTAAGTAGGATCTAGAGTGTACCTAGTTTATTTAGGGATTTTCTAGGAATTCTCCTATCACTAGAAATTGTATTTTTCCACTCTCCCGTGCACCACTCTCCGGCTGTGATATGCAGCATGAGCCAAGCTGTTGACCGTGTGCCTCCCTCCCTTTAGTTGATGTGTGCATGTCGTCAAGGAAGAGGACCAGGGGTGAGTTGCTGTCACTGCCATGTGGGTCCGCTGCGTGCACTGAGGTGTCACACGGCATTGGTGGCTGTGACGTGGCCAACGCAGGCATTGGGCGCTTTAGCGGCTCCGGCGAGTGTGGCTTCGATGGCTGGGCGGCGGCAGTGCCGACCATGGCTCCAGCGCGACGTCGACCTTCCGCGGCTGGGCGGCGGCGGTGCCGGCCATGGCTATCCAGCACGGCGAGAGCAACGTCAACAGTACGCGGCTGCGTTCTTGGCATCGACAGCTGGGCTGGGACTTTGGCACGGCGTTCCAGTAGCCTTAGCGTAGCCTTAGCAGTGTCGTCCTCGACGAACGCGAGTCCGACGGTGAACTGAAGGCATGGGCGATGGTGGAGCTCCAGCGGCAGCAGCTGAGCGCGGCGGCGGGCGAGTCGGGAGCACAGCGGCTTCGACGTCTTGGTCCTTGACACGGCGACCAGAGTGGCTGGGCGCCGTCGAGCCTCGGTTGGCCGGCTTCAGCGCGTGACGGAGGCAGGAGCGCGATGCTCAACTTGCAGGTCTCGGCGTCGGTCGCTCCAGCTCCGAGCTCGTGGTGTCCTCGACGTTGTCCATGGCCAGCTATTTATAGCCGAGCACCGGCCATTGTAAGGCGGTGGCGCACAGTAAGGCGGTTATGGAGATATTTCTTGCCGGCAGGGAGGGCGGTGCTCGTGCTGCAGCTGTTTCCGGGAGAAGAACGACGCACTTGTTGCTGCCATGGGGAGCTGGCACTGGCAACGGGACTGGACGACGGCCTTGGCGTGCTTCACGTGCTTGAGTTATCGACGGAATCGCGGAGAGGGCACAAGGAAGACGACACAGCGGCAGCGCCGATGTGATGGTGCGTCCAGCCCAGTAAGGCGGTGGTGGCGGTGTAAAAATCTCGGTGGTCAGGCGATGTCATCCTCGGACGCCGTGCGTGTATGGCGTGGTTGAGCTGGCATGCTAGCGCTCATGTGTGAGCTGTCGTTGGCCGGCGACGGAACCTGACGCTGTGCTTTGGCACGGGGAGGCCAGACACGAGGGAAGACGACATTGAGGTTGTGTAGCATGCACAGTAAGATGGTGCCATGGATATCCCAACCGCAGTAAGACGGCTGCTCGTGCTCCTCGACGAGAGAGTTCGAGATTCAGCGCGTGCTTCTTCCTATGTTGGAGCCTTACACTTGCTAGGCTGAGCTCGCGTAAGCAGAGGAGGGATGTGGCTTACACGTGATTGATCCCATGGAAAAATAGTACTACATGTATATATACACGCACACACGTATATATGTAGGTGTATACACACATATGTATGCATCTGTATACGTATATTTATATACCTATATATGTATATATATCTAGGTATTCGAATATAATACATATATGTATACACATATACATATACACCCACAGATATACACATATACATGTATACACGTGCAGGACGGTTTTATCTTCCAGAAAATGTACAAGGGCATAACCCAATTGAAGATCAATACGTGGTAGTGGACGATTGGGACAATTCAAGGATGGCAAAGGAATTGTTTTCCAAGAAAATAGTCAAGGATATTTGGAGGACGAGTCAAGGAGGATTATTCGGTGCCAAAATAAATCCTAGAGCAAACACACATGCAACATAACATTTAGACACTCAAGCAAACCTAACATATTCTATATGGTGAATTTTTCATGCAGGGTTTCGGAAAGCATTTTATTTTGAAAATGGTTTCGCGAAAAATAAATAGTCAAGTTTTAATTTGTTGTAAAGTTTTAAAAAGTTCAAACTTTTAGTGAATTTTATAATGATGCAAAAGTACGGGTGTTACACATACCCATATATACTATGGGCTTTTATGATCTCCAAGGGGGAGTGCATGATAAAATGGATGGTTTTAGGTCATCCTTCCTATGGCAAGGGGCTGGGAAAAACTTTAAGTATCATATGGCAAAATTTGATATGGTGGGAAGACCAAAGGACCAAGGGGGTCTAGGAATAATCAATACTAGAATTATGAATGAGTGCTTGCTGTCAAATGGATTTGGAAGATCCATCAGGAACCTGATGCTCTGTGGTCAGGTTCTTCAGGCCATTTTTTTTCTCCCGTCGTAGTTGTGCACAGTGCACACGGACCAGGCCGGTGACGGCAATGTTATTCTTTGTCGGCCGAGCGGAAGCCCATCCTCCGCTCTACCTCCACTCTCGGCTCGCCCTTCCGCACCCCCCGCATTCTATCGGCTTGCGGCGCTAACGCCGTCTTTGGCGAATGTGGGCATGCCTCCACAACGGTTTTTTCCCCAGCCGTCACGGCGGCCGGACATTATCGTCGGTTCTTTTTTTTTCCAAGATTCGCGCCCTCTTTTGCCTCTGTTTCCCAACCCCTGCTTTTTTATTCCTACCTTTCCCACCTTCCATACATTTCACTCATTCCATTCCTGTCCTTTCTATTCCCATCTGGAGTTCTCTTCTACCTCGGCTCTCTTCTCTCCGTCGCCCACCATTCGCCGCCCTCTCCCCGACCTCTCTCTCTTCCAAACCGCTGCCCCCTTCCAAACCTCTCTCTATTCCCATCTGGTTACTATTTTGTTTACTAAAAAGAAAAATCTTGAGTTCAATTGTAGCAATGGATATTCATATTGCCGTGGTAACTGACTTGTTCCAAATGTGAAATCTCCTGATTACATGATCAAGACTTAAATTGAATCCTAATCTTCTAGGTTCACCCTTTTTATGCTATAGTCACTCTCTATTTTTTATTTTTTTATGTAGACTTAGGTTCAGGTTTACATCTTGATTCTAGAAAAGGGTAGTACAATTTGTATATGTATCAATTAACCTTGTGCAAAAGCTGTTGCCTTTGAATCAATTTAATTCTTGGCAATTGTTTATTTTTATTTGTTATATTCCCTAGCTGATGAGCGAGCACTTTAATTAATACTTGATTTTAAAACTAATTCATTGTCCCCTCTAACCACACTATTTAATCATGCTCACAGCCTCCCTCTGCTGACCACACTATTTAATCATGCTCACAGCTATCGGGTATTTACTGTTCATACTATCGGGCACTTACTGTTCGCTAACGGGTATTTACTGTTCATAAGCACTGTTCATAGCACTGTTGAACTACAGTGATATCCTTCATCAGGATTATAAGAGTTATATAGATGGTTCCACCTAAACTACTCTATTAGCAGTTCGTTGACTTATCGATCCGCGCATTTTTGGTTGAGTGTGCGGGTTTCTTTTGTTTAGGTGTAAGATCCAGATCTCACATCCGGGAAGAACTGCAGATCAGAGGCTGCCTCTCTGACCTTCTTGGTTGTCTTCGGACCTTGCAGCGGAGTATGGAGCGCAACATCATCTGAAGCATCAACCTTCGTCAGGCAAGGTACGTATTGATTTGCCACAAGTTCTTTCTCCACTTTAGTCGCTTCCTGTCATTGCAGGGTAATCATCATGTAGCAGTATCTTGTCTGCTGCTGCAGAATGACATTATCGCAAGCTTTCATCTTTGAAAACTGCAGCTTTTCTTTTTGCAACTTGAAAACTGCGGCTTGACATCACATCACTACTGTATGCATATGGAATTCATCCATAATTTACATAATTACAGTTTACTCCCTCTATTCTAATATTTCTGTTGTTTAGGACAATCAACTCATTACAAATTTACACTAATTTGTTTGTCATAAACAACAAGAAAATCATGATCGAGGTACTGTTTACAACCAACATTTTTTTTTTGAGATTTTTTTTTTTACCACCAACTTGAGAAGACCGATGTTACGGTTTTCTCTACTCTATCAAGCAAAACCGTTTCGAGCAGCATGACTGTTGAATTGAATCGCACACTTCATCCAAATTGCATTTTCTAAGCTAATGGAATATGAGTTTAAATTTGCAGGTTTTGTGAGGGACGAATTCCCCATTCTCTTGTTTGAAAGCTAGGCTGTTTGAATATTCCACATAGATGGATAGTATAGCCAGTACTGCATACAATGCCCTTGAGCAGATGCTGCACGATGAAAATGAAACGCCAAGGCCGCTGCCATTATCTATTCTCGAAAGCATAACAGATAATTTTTCGGCGAAGATGGAACTCGGACGTGGTGGGTTTGCAGTGGTTTACAAGGTACGGTATACCTTTAACTGCACCCAGTACATATGGACTAACAACATGTTCCTGGAGATCCATGTTCATTCTGATGAGGCATGCCAAACTGCAGGGGAGTACTGAATAGTGGGAAGGTTGCTGTCAAGAAGTTGTCCGGAAGCATGGATCTTGATGAGAAGCTATTCATCAAAGGAAATTGAGTGTCTAATGAAGGTGCGGCACAAAAATATAGTGCGATTTCTGGGATATTGTGCTGATTCCCAAGGATTACTGATGAAATTGGAGGGCAAATCTGTCATAGCAGATGTACGAAACAGAGCACTCTGCTTTGAGTATGTACCTAAAGGTGGACTCGATAAACATATCACTGGTAGGATCATATTACATATTTATGCGCATACTAAGTGGCACTAAAAGATTAACATTTCCTTGTATATGTAACCCTTCTACTCTACCTTTCACAGATGCATCTTGTGGACTTGAATGGAAGGTGCGATACAAAATTATTAAAGGAATATGTGAGGGTTTACATTATCTTCACGAGAACCATACTCTTCACTTAGATCTCAAACCAGCTAACATACTGTTAGATGATAATATGGTGCCCAAAATTGCTGATTTTGGTCTCTCAAGGCACCTTGACCAAACCCAAAAGCACAATTGTAGGTACAACAGTCATGGGAACAGCGTAAGATTGCGAAACCTTCTTGAATGCTTAGATTTTTCTTTCATTTATGGGTTTACCTATAGGTTTTAAAGTCTGGGCTTTGTTAGAAAGAAAAAACTAACACAACTTGTATAATTGATGTGCATGTTACGTGCTTTTAATCATCCATTGCATTAATTGAATATGTGTTTATTCATGCAGGGGATATTTTCCACCAGAATGCTACAGCAAAAATTCTCATACAAGTCAGACATATATAGTCTTGGGGTTGTAATCATGGAAATACTGTCAGCAGAGATGTTTCCCACAGCTGAGGAAGTAAGAAAAAATTATGTATTAATTTTAAGATAAATACAAAATACTTGTAAAACCCATTCATACAGCTTCATTTCTATTTTGCATAATACACATCCCATTTTCAGGCATTACAATACATCATTATTGGAATAATGATCATGAACTATTTGGGTGCAGTGGTTTTGCTGAAGTCTTATGAGTGAAATAAGATTTGTTTTCCTTTTTTTCTGCCTTGAGTTTGAGAAATATATGCCTAGTTGGTCCCAAAACTAAATATTTAGTAAATATTTTTACTTGGAGTTGAGTTTAAAAGGAAAAATAGATTCTGGGACTGTTTGACTTAGCTAAGCTAATTTGGAATATATGATGTTCACAAATAATTTTGGAATAGTCCCTTGCAATTGCAAAAGATAGACGTGGGTGCGACTTGGCACATATCACGTTTTAGGTCATGCATAGTCACACCATACGGAATGTGTACCAACACTCTCTATAGGTATATTGAGTCAACATTTCGAATATCATACCATTTAGAAGAGTAGGGGTTGATGGAGGGGGGATGCTTTTATCAGCCTATGGCATGGCACATGTGAATATATATGTATGAGCGGTAGTGAGTGTTGTCAAAACATTATTATCTGATTGCACAAAGATTCTAGACAACGATGGTGGCACAAGATGCCGATTTAGACAGACATGGGCTGTTGAAGAGCCATAATACTACTCCACATCCAATTCCTATGTCTTGCAGTTTTATTACATATAATGTACTCCAGTACAGTGTAAGATGTGGTTTCAGGGAGTCCTTACGTGCTGCTTGCAATGATCCTTTTTTACTCTAGTACAAAAGACAAGGGTTACTCGGTCTTCTTTGGCCATCCTGACTAACCCCTTCTTTGGGTATTTGACCCTACTAGTCTTGAGCATACCCGGAGTATGAAGTTCTCACATGTTTATTCTCTCCCCTTGCTTATAACAGTGTATAAAGTGTAGGAGTGTGTAGTCCACTTTTAGGGTTGAGCTATCTAATTTGAACTACTTTACGGTTTGGCTTTGACCTTAGTACTAAGATAATTTTTTTGCAAAAAAGAAATGACTTTCAACGGTGACTTTGATAGAGAAGATGACAGAAGTGGCACAAAGAGGATGAAAATTTTCAATTTATGGTACTGAACGGATCAGAAGTTTATCACTGGCGAATCGAGAATTTTGATCTTTTTGAGTGGCATAGAAGGAATTCTCTCTAATTTAATATACCAAAAAATGATATATTAAACTAAATTCACTCTAGGCATACTTTATTACTATCTATATATTTTTTGCTGGTCACCCTTAAATTAAGTGTTTGTCGTATTGACATCGATTATGACAGCTTGTGTACTACATCGTACATACATCGAACAAAATACTATATATTAGTTTTCCACTTTTCCTATTTGTGCGGTGAAAGAAAACATCGATCTCTCTCTTGCAACGTCCGGTGGCGACACGTGTTGCCCCCGAAGCGGCAGTGAAGGCCATCGAGGGCGGTTGTCGGGTCCGATGTGTTGTTGAGTTCGTCGTTGTTATCGGGTTTGCTTGTTCTTTTCGGGCCCCCCTCTGTCTGTCCCTGCCACTCTCTCCTCTCCCGGTCCCCATCTGCCCGGCTCCTCCATCTCCTCCGGTTCCCTGGCGGCATCCCAGGCGCATGGAGCACTGGCCGGCTCTTTGTGGCGCTTCGCTTCGCATCTCCTTCTCCTCCCCTTCAGCACCAAAATTTGGCTGGAGGAGCAGCACGCGCGGGCAGCGTGACTGGGCCAGCATGCGGGCCAATCCGGGGGGCAGAGCTCGATTCGGCGACGGCGCAGCCAATCCGATCTTTGGAGCTCGGCCGCGGCGGTGCTGTCGTCGATCCAGCGGCGGGGGAGGTCGATCCGGTGGTGGCGGAGCTCAAACCAGCAGCGTCGTCGCTCCCGGCCCGACCCCCCTCGTCGTCTCCTTGTTCTTAGGGTTGGCAAGACATCGCTGATGAACCAGTAAGTTCGCCCCTGTCCGATCCCTCGATTTCACTATGTTCTTTGTGTTGGTTTTGTCGTTTTGGTTTCTGTGCTTGGCGCAGGTATGTCAACAAGTTCAGCAACCAGTAGAAAGGCCACGATCGATGCAGATTTCCTCACCAAGGAGGTCCAGATCGACGGCCGCCTCATAAAATGCAGGTCTGCTTCATTTGTAGTCTTCTTACAGTTACAACATTTAGGTTATCCATATGCTGTGTTGGCTTTCCTTCCCCTGAGATGCTGAGCAACAATATTAACTTGCACGGATTGTTTTTTTCAGACAGTAGGCAAATCATTTCTCCCATTCATTATTGAAACTGCACTTCCAAAGCAATTTTCAGTATTGAGTTCTGTTTGTTAACTTCACCTGTCCCCTTTGTTGCATGATCTGCGCCGAAAAGTCTAAACCCCTGATGTGGGAGTTCTATTTTTTGACCGGCTTGTTGTCAGTGCAATTGTAGTGAATTTCGTTCAGTGAACGCTGTTTGTTGAGATTCAGAGCTTAGTTTGAGTGGATTAAGGTTGTCCATTCGAATCTATTTAGCTGAGATGCAATAAGTGTGGTGTTTTACAAGATATACTTGTCAGGTATGCTCACTTCATTCATTTTTTTTTGTGGTTTAGAAGGGGAATATGATCGAGTGGAAGATGCCTGTGAATTACACAGTAGCAATATGATCGAGTGGAAGTGTGGAACATGGGCTTCTTTTGTCTTTATTTAATTGTGTATTCTTTTTCAGTCTTGCTAGGTGAAGTGTCTTTTGTTTTATTTGCAAATGTCACTTTCCTGTCTTAAAAATTGATGCACATGTTGGTACAGTTTCCATTTAACTGAGGAAGACAGTCATTTGTCTGTTATATTGTCGGTTATCTGTAAGTGTATTTTTCTGTGAACTTAATAAGTTTAACTTGTCTAAACTGAGAACTGGTAGCATAAGTTTCTTGAGCTGGACAAATTTTTGACCTACATGTAGCCATGGAGAATGATGAAATGATGAATTACTACTGCAAACTGCATTAGAATTATACTGAACTGTGATCTTATTCTATTCCTTTATGTAGAAGCACCATTTTGTTTATTGCAATTTTATAAGTAGTAAATTGCAAACTTGAGTTACTGCAATTATGATGTTTTTCATCTGCAATATGTGCTAGGGCAGACCATGACTCATGTGTGTGAGCGTCGGCCGACGAGCCCCCACCCCGTCGATCTGTCCCACTTCTCTGTTGGTATCTGATGGATTGAGATTTGATTGGGGATTTTTCGATGTAGATGGGGGATTTGCGTTGGATTTCGGGGATTTTGGTTTGTGGCTGTGGATTTGGTTGCAGCAGGGGCGGTCTTCCCGTCAGCTGGACTGCTGCTTCTCGCGTGGGGATTTGCCTTCCATGGGGTATATGGCGTTGTCTCGCCAGGGATACCGCTTTCAATGGGGCGGGGATAATGTCGGACATAGGTTGAAATGCTTGGATGGATGGTGCTCGGGTAGAGGAGTTGGAGTCCTGTGGGTTGCTCTGGAAGCTGCTCGTCATCTGGGGGTACAGCTTGATGTCGTCGACATGTACTTGCTCTATGATTCAGTCTGTCCTACATCTGTTTCCATAGCATATCAGTTTTTTTGACCTGCATGTAGCCATGGAGAATGATGAATTATTTGCATGTTTGGATCTCATTAAGCTTGCTTGATTCATGGATATATGAAGGGTGAGATAGTTAGAGCTTGCTTGATTCGTTGTAATGTGCAATAAGGGCCAGAGTTTTGTGATTTGTGCATATATAAATATTTAGAGTTGTCTTCTGTAAGGTGAGTGTTACTCTGTTATCTTCATGTCATTATACAGAAACTTGTGATTAGTAAGGTAAAACATTTACATATGCAAATTAGGAAAGTCCTAGTTATTACCCTTTTTGTTTCAAAGTAGAAGGTTACTCTGTGTTTGAGTCCATGAAATATCTACGTCCATGATGATTAGTTATTACAAAATTGAATCCTTGGGCTTAAGAAATCTCACAGGTCTTTTTCCTGGTATGGTTGGGGCTGATTCAAATTAAACATTCAGTGGTCTGAGATGTGAAGATCTATCTGACAGCACATCTGTTTCCTGAAATGAACTTGTCTGTCATTTCATTAAAATTTTTGTTTAGCTGATAGTCAGTGCCTTTGTCTAAATCATTCTCAAAAAGAGAGGGTACAACAAACAATGGTTGCCGTTTATGCGACCTTAGTATGAATTAACTGATAACCGAGTAGTATGAATTTGGTTTGCTTGTTTGTTCAGTCTGAACATGTATTTGCTACTGCTTTCAGGCTTTCAACCACCACCCTGTCATCCTTGAGGTTGTTTCTGGTTGCAAGTATTTAGAGTGACAAAGATGATTGAATCTCTCTATCAATTTATTTGGTTGCAATCAAGATGAGTTTGTTAGGTTTCGTTTTTTTCTTTTGTTTTGTTGTTTCCTGACCTGACCCCTTGGAAGGTCCATCAGTGAATTGGAGTCCATGGAGGATGGAGTTGTCTTTTAAGTTGTGATTGCTTTCTTGTTGTGTGTAATACCAATTTCCTAGAAAATATGCTACTCTGTTGTCATGCTTACTTGTATCTCTTTTCAACCCCTCTTCTTTAGTGAGTTGATCAGTTATCCTGAGCTAATACTAATGGGACTATAGTGCAAAAATAATGCAACTATCTTTCTGATTCTTTGGGTCAGTAACATTTGAATTGTCTGCTTCGATGTCAGGTTGTGTCTGTTTTCAAGCTCTATTAGGTGTCAGTGCAGATGTTATCTCCCTCAAGAACTTGCAAACCTTGATAGCTTGTGAGTTATCCTGGTTTTTTTTCACGAAAAGAGTTATCCTTCGTTGAATTTCTACTCGGGCTATACTGAACTATGATTTCATTCTTTTCCTCTATGTGCAAGTACCATTTTATTGATTGCACATTTTATAAGAAGTAAATTGCACACCTCAAATACTGCAATTATGGTGTATAAAATGTGCAATCTCGAGTCTTTATATATAACTTTGCTACTATTTTTTGTTTTCCTTATTATTTTACCAATATGAAACTATGTCAATGCACCTGATTTGCTGTGTACACACAGATCTACTTAGGTTTGATTTGCCATGTACACTCGCTAAGTTAAGTATGCGAGAACGTCTACTTTCAGTCCAACATTGGGGTTATATTCTTCTTTGAGGTTGTAGTGCAGGCCATACTATACAAGATACTTTGAATATTTTGTAGTGGTTATGCAAGGTACCATGCTAATAGTAAACTTCTGTTTTGGAGCTTGTCTTTTGGGGCTTCAAAAGGGGCTATGACTCAATGTTATATATTCTCCTTCGTGTTCACTTTTTGACTGAAAATGCATGCAAGTCCTGTTTTGGATCGGTTAATAGTTTTGCCTTTATTGCACTTTTATTAGGAGTAAATTGCAAATTCGAAATACTGCAATTACAGTTTATGACTTGTGCAATATCTGTTTTTCCATAGAAAAAAATTGTTTATTGTCTCTTGTTTTTTACGTGCTAGGACAATATTTGAATCAAAATTGTAGTAACAAGTTCAATCTCTTGCCAAAACAGTCTACATATAAAAAGTTACATTGATTAGCAAAGACCTAACTAGTTTCTTTGAACATTCAATGGCAATAACATGAAATTTGTCAAATGAAAACTAGTTTCATTATTTTCAAACCTGGTTACAACCTGTGGTAGCTGTTAGCTCGGACAATTGAGTAAGTTAGATGGTATTATCATCTCTTCCAAGACCATTCTGCATTAAAGAATCTGGTTCTTCCATTTCATGAACTCCTTGGATGTGGACCTGCAAAAAAATTATTAACTCTGTAAACTTGTTTATGTCTGATGTTTTGTCCCTGTATTGTCCCTTGTAATTAAAACAAATTGTTTAAAAACAAACATGGACCCTGCGATACAAGACCACATAGTACAAAATGACATCGCTTGATTCCCTATATAAACCCTTTTGAAGGCGCCTTTTTGAAAAGTAACTTTTAAGCCGAGGCCGAGTGGGCGTTAGGCCCTCGAGGCCGAGGCGAAAGTCATCATCTGAGGACCTCGAATTGTGTTTGGATTGTCCCTTGTATTGTATTGTATTGTCCCTTGTCCTTGTCTTTATCTTGTCTCTTGTTTTGTTTTTTTTCCTTGTATTGTCCCTTGTTTTATTTGTTAAATTTGTTAAAATCTATATCTTAACTCATGGTCCCTTGTCCATTGTCTTAAATTGTTGAAATTTGACACACTTGTTTTATCACAGGGACCTCCGTTGTTGTCTGTTGACTGTTGTTTGTTTTTTGGCTGATTCAGGTTACCAGGGCAGATTACATGAGTGGTCGGACAGCGCTGCATTTTGCTGCACATGATGGATTTGTTCGGTGTATTAGGCTTTTAGTTGCAGACTTAGTCCCAAGTGTGGCCTTGGAAGATATTGCCTCTTTTGTGGTGGATGGTGGTGATTGTCAGTGGAGGCAGTCCTAATTCCTAGTTGCCCTGACAGATGCGCCATATGACACAATTCTTCAAGGGTCAGCAAAGGGACGCGCCATATGACACAATTCAAGCACTGGATGTTGCCCTGAGAGAGTCACCTTGTCTCAAGTAGGATATTAGTGCCATTTCTTCACTGTTTTTTGCAGTATCCTTGTTTGAGCTGCTAACCATGTGCTTACTAATTTCCTCTTGTTTTGTAGTTATGTCACTTTTTCTCGATCCTTCTTCTCCAAGAAGTTTGGTAATGTGGAGGACATTGGTGGTGGGCTACAGTCCTGGAAAGGATATATTACCAGAGCTTGCGCCCAACTCAAATGGGCCTCTCACTGAACATTGGTAAATGATCTTATCCAAAAAATAATCATGTACAAAATTGCACCCAAAAATTACTTGTTTTCTATTGATTCTCAAACATTTATGGGTTGTTAGCCACACACGAGTATGTCAATTTCAACATTATACCAAAGTTTCAATGTGGCAATTTTGTGTGTAAAGCCACACAAAAGTTGCTATATTTTTGCTGGTGTGCCATTGTTCAGTTCGGACACTAGTTGCTATTTTTGCTGGTGTGCCATTGTTCGGTTGGCTTATGGCCCAGATGGAGCAATTGGTTTCTACACCAGCCAATATATCACCTCCTGGCACCAATTGGATACATGCTTAAGGCTTGAATCCTTTGCTTTAGAATTCAGGAACGACAGAATTGACCTTAAGTCCTTAACACAATATCTCTCTTGGACAGTCCACAGCCTCCTACAAAGCTGCTGCTCGGCTTGCAAGTGCGACTCCACCTCCGGCTCATATCCTGAGTAGAGGCATTGGGTGGCAGGTAAACACTTTCTTGCACCCATGATTTGTTCTCCTTTTGATGTTCTGTCAGATGTTCAAAACTGAAAAAGATGCTCTGCAAACAACAGGGAATCGACATCCTCCTTGATGGGCTCTTTGGAACGGTGACTGGCTCCACTGTCTCAGTGAGAATGTTGGTTTTCTTGGGTCGACAAGGATTGGGAGCCGGCGGGTTATATAGATCTCAGCTGGCTTCATGATCTTTTTCTCCATGCTCGGTGAGCCACTCTTTGATCTCAGCAGTCTGTTTACAGATCATGTCTGCAACTGAAGCCCTGAGTGTGAGGAGCATCTTATGGAATTGCAGGGAAATTTGGAGCCTTGTTCGCTTGTATCCCGTTCACCATCTTTGCAGCTGTGTATTGGACTAGTCGGTTGGTAATCTTCCTGTTTCCCTGAACCCGTCTGAATCTGATGCGAGTAATCTGTGCAGACTGTCTTCTGCATGCACTTTGGTAACGCTGCTGCCTGGGCTGACGGATTTTCTTTCTGTGACTCTCAGCTGCAGTGGGGACCAGGGATGAATGAATGCAGTTCCTGAGAAACAGAAGAATTGTTAAGTTCAGCCAAGTTCAAAAGATGAACTGAACTCTGCTTTCAGTAATATTGGTTTCCCAGAGGTCGCTCGTGGCTTAACAGAGTTGTCAATTTCTCAGAATGGAAATGTGTATTCTTACACCTATTGATCCTTGATTGCCCATGGTCAGTTTGGTTGCACTTACAGCCCATTACTATAATGATAGTACCATGTAATTGCATATCTTTTGTTGTTAAGGCCATAAATTGCAGATTATGGCACAACAAACTGGTATGTCTCAACAGACAACAATGTATTACTTTTTTTCTATGCACGAACATGTACAGTTTCATCACTTTTTTTGGAATTGTTGTTGCCATTTTTATACCAATATATGATGATGCCATTTTATTTGACTTTGCGGCATATATGAAAGCAACGTTTATGGCAAGGAAAGGAAATGAACGGGGAAAGGAAATGAATCAGTACAGAACTTCACTTGGCAAAGCAAGCTAGCTAGCTTGGCAGCAGTACGCAAGCAGGCGTGCTGCCTTGGGCCAGCGGACTGGCAAGCAGCGCAGCATGGAGCAGCCAAGCAGCAGCAGCAGGCATAGGCGCGGATGTCAAATGAGCACAGACTTGGTAAACGTATTAGATCCAAAACCGTTACTGTACTCGGGCCCGTTACCAATGACAGCGCACAGCCCGTGCAGTCGGTAGCTAACGTAACTAGTCCCCCACTCCCACCGTTGGATGGTAATCTAAAGGTTCCAGCTGGTTGCAAGAAAATTTAGTTAGTTTTCTTATGAAAGAGATATAGCAACTCCCTTAGTTTTCCGTTCCATTTCATAAATTCAAACTTGTATTTGCAATTTTTCAGGTAGTAGAAAGTTGGAAGAATAGGCTGGAGAGAAGCAAGGAAGACATACCATTGGAGCACGTAAAAGCATGCATTGACATAGGAATAATGTGTACGAGTCAAATTGCGAAGAAAAAGGCCTACTACACAGCGTATTTTAGAAATATTTAAGGCTCTGGGAACGGATGACTTTAGTGCATCAGAAACACAGGTAAGTTCAGATATTACAAGTAGCACCTGGACAAAAGATTTCTGGAAGAATAATAACACACCATATCCATAACACAAATATATATATTGTCATTACTACTGTACCACAAAAATGCTTAATTGCTCGTACAAGACTGCTTGCCCTGACACAAAGTTCAATCATTCTTAAAGATGCTTTGCAAAGTTGTCGGCCGGATGCTTGTTCTATGCTTGTTTACGTGAAATACTGCTAGTACAAGCTGAAAATGATGTCGCAATTACATACCTAGGCAAGATTGAATATCGTTTTGGATATGTGTAAACAAAAATAATAAATAACGTCAGCCCAACCGTTGTGGACATATTGCACTACTATAAGATTCAGGATGATTAAATATAGTTGGTAAAGGAAATATTGCAGGTACCATGTTGCAGGTATCTGGACTTCTCATTCTCAAGTCTCAAGTCTAGGTTATTGCTGTATATTTCTTACAGATGGATGCTGAAATCAGTAGCGGATATGATATCTTGGAACGGATCCTGCTTGATAAAAGTGAAGAACCAAAGCAACTTCCATTATCACTTTTCCAGGCCATCACAAATAATTTTTCCAATGAGAGCGAACTCGGCAGAGGTGGAATGGCAGTGGTTTACAAGGTATTACTAGATGATACCATCCACTGTCCCCAGTACACATTGTCTTAACTGCAGTTATTCTTGAGACCCATGCTCATGACAATGCCTGAAACGACAGGGAGTGCTTGGAACTAGGACGGTTGCTGTGAAGAAGTTGTACCGAACAATTGATATAGACGAGAAGCAATTCAACAACACGATTCAACTTCTCGTGAAGACGCGGCATAAAAACATATTACGATTTCTGGGATATTGTGCTCATAAAAAAAGTGAAGCAGCTGAGTTTGGGGGCAAGTCTACCATGGCCGATGTACAAAACAGGACACTCTGCTTTGAGTATTTACCTAATGGAAGTATCAGCAACTATATCACCGGTACGATCATGCTAAACGTGATGTCTATTTTTGTCTCTAGTGGGAAAAATTATGATCTACAATAGAACATAGAAATTACATAGTATTCCTTCCTTCCATAAATTTTTGTCGTTTAGGACAAGAAAATTAGTTCAATTTGAACTATTTTTTGTGCCTAAGCGACAGAAATTAATGGAAGGAGTAAGAGTATGCTACTTGGCACAATATGAAACCCTTCTTTTTACTCTCCCCATTCACAGCTGCATCTTGTGGACTTGAGTGGAGGGTCTGGTATCAAATGATCATTGGAATCTGTGAAGGTTTACATTATCTTCACAGGAATTCTATTGTTCACCTGGATCTTGAACCAGCTAATATACTGGTAGATAATGAAATGGTGCCCAAAATTACGGATTTTAGTCTCTCAAGGCTCCTCGACCGAAACAAAAGCAATGTTATGCCTACAACATTGATCAGAAAAATGTAAGATCCCTATTTTTTCTTAAGAGTTCAGTCTTTCCTCTGGTTAGTTACAAAGATGTTGCATTTTTTTTTAGAAAGTTCCTACTGAACCATTGTTTAGTTATGCTACGTACCTTGCACTTTATGTGTTATATTACGGTTGCAGGATGAGATATCAAATAGTTATCTAGCACACGCGAGACCATCAGGTATTCCCACCCTGTTCCACACCTCGTCGTAGTAGACAACATGTAAATGGGCATGCAGTATCATCTAATTAAACTTCTTTTTGATACATACAAAATGATTTAAAACTAATCATGGTTAAGAGGATAATTTAAAAACAGATAAAACAAAGCTACGGAGAGATGTATGCTGTGATATGACTAAAAAATATACATTGACAACTACTACCATTTTTTTAGTGAAGTTATTAGTGCTTGTACCTATTTAATTATATGATTGCATATGGCGTGAATAAACTACTGTGTTACTTTCAACTTAAAAAAAAAAAAAAAAAAAAACTATAGTGTATAGATTCTAACATATGAGTACATGGCAGGGTTAGGAAAACCGATCAACACCAGCCAGTTCTCGCTAAAACCGAGGTAACGGTGCGGCTCAGTAGGTAAAACCAATCAGTTTTTGACTGACACCGAGCCATGTTATTGTAGCAATATCGGTTTTTGGCCAGTTTTGTCGTTTTTCTATTCGTTTTTTGAAAGCGTCCGTCCGTGCGGTTTTGGGAACCCTAGTACATGGATGATCTTGCACGTATGTGACTAAGGGAGTTCTAGAGATAGTAACCATTGGTCCCCCAAAAAAAAAAAAAATCTTGCATCCAGATTATATTGCAGAATGTGTAGCAGCTACGGAATCACAGGGGAGGTGGAGAGCGGAACACAACCAAACTGGGGGTCTTCCATGTGCATAAATTATAGATGTAACAGCCACATTGAGTAAATCAGCAGACTCTGAAAGCACAATATCACAATCCAATGGATCAGATCAACTAACTAATATGCAAAGCACATACAAATCCAAAAACAAATACACAACACTGGAACCAGGTCCAGCATATAATAGAGCTCGGAGATGATCCATTACTCCTTGGAGCAACCGCCTCAATAAGTCTTCTACAGGCTGAGAAGCATGGAGTGTCCTGGCAGCAAATCCCCTCCAAACGTCTAGATAGATAACCTATACACGGCTACAAAATAGGGAAAGAATCCATAATGTGGTGTGTACATGGTAAAAGGGCCTTGATTTTTAACTTGGGAAAGTAAAGGGTCCGATCTTAAAAAGGTCAGGTCAAATTTAAGTATAATTTTGACTTAAATTAGAAAAGAGTCTTGAAACGGCCCACAGATCGCGGCTCCTGACCACCCGTACATATGGTCGCGTGTGTGTGTAAAACAACTATTTACTTGTGGCTACAGAATAGAACTTTGTTTGCAAAATATGATTGAATGTGTCTTATGTTTGGAACACATATGAATGCATAATTAAGTATCCTATCTGAGTGTCAATATAATACCTCTTTTATGTCCAAACCTTTTTCATTACTTACTCTTCATTTATTTAAAGTGCAGTCCAAATTCTGAACTTGGTGTATCAACACTCTGGTTGGTTCCAAAATCCATGGTTGTACTTTTTTTTTTTAATCCTTGGTTGCATTACTGTTTTCATACAGAGGATATTGGGCACCGGAATTTCACACTGGACAAATCACATCCAAGTCAGATATATATAGTCTCGGTGTTGTAATTATGGAGATACTAACAGGAGAGAGGAGGTTTTTCACAAAAGAGGAAGTAAGAACAATTTATGTGTTGTCTTAAAAGCTAGATATATATATAGAATAATTAATGGAATGTAGTCCACCTATACCCATTCATTTCTCAGTTTTCAGATACTCCATGTATAACATGATTAGATTTTTTTCTTCTTTTTTATCATCAAAAGGTGGGACATTAACAGTAGATACTTTGCCTTTTGCCTATAGACCCTTTGATTTTTTTTTTTTTTTTGAATCGCCTGTAGACCCTTTGATGGCGTTGTTGTTCAAGCACGTCAAGAGGAAAATTGTTTTGAGTTAATCAAATGGTGTGCTTCATTTGGAGTGTCGAGCAAATAATACTATTTTTGAATCTGAACAATTAAATATACAAAGCAAAAGATACACTATTTTCTTAAATAGGGCTAACTCTCTACCAAAAATTAATTAAGCAGGGAAATAGATATCTAAGTTGCACAAGTAAAACAAGTATAGTCATATATACAGTATAGATCATTGGAAAATACTTTTTATTTATACTTATTTTATTAATAAAAACAATCTTGACAAGTTGAGATCCATTTGTGTATTGTAGGTACATATATTGCTTAATTACATTTTTAAATTTTATATTTTATTGAATGGGTTGAATAATATGGTTTTGCTAGTGAACATTGAGTAGGATATCTCCCATAAGCTATTTGCATCACTCTACCATTTCTATATCCCGAATTCAAAATTCTAACATTCAGTTGAAATTTCACAGGTACTTGAGATTTGGGAGACACGATTATTATCACATGAATATGAGGAGCATATTTCTGAAGTAGAAACATGCGCTCAGATTGGAATGAAATGCATGGACACTAATCCGGCTAAAAGACCTACTACACATAGTATTATTGAAGAGTTTATTTTGAAGGGGTTATCAGCAGAACAAATGGTAAATTAAGCATTCTAGTATGACAATTTTTTGTGAGATTTCGCGCATCCTCATTTCAATTGTTTTTTCAGAACTCGTAGATGAGGTGCAATCTTTTCCTAAATATACCCTTGAGAAACTTTAACTATATTTAAGATTAGTGCACCTTGGTAGTCCACACCCATTTATTTTCCATTATATACTTCCATTCTTATTTTTTTAAAAAATATATTAACAATATCTTGCAATATTTTCAGTTTCCACATGTAAATACTACATATTTAAATAATATCTCAAATACAAAACTTGAATGCATGTGGCCTTACCAATAGGGTGAGGTTGTGTCATCCCATTTTACTAAAACACTAATAATACTTATTTCTACTTGTTTATTTATTGCTCAAATTTGGAGAATTTCTATAGAATGAGTTTGAAAGGAAAAAAGTTTGGAGTTTTTTTTATCTTAATATGTGCCCCATTATATCATCCTTCATTTATATATGGCCATAAATGCGTAATATCATTAAAAATATATTCTCCATTGTAACTTTTTACGAACCCCTTGTGTTGTCATGCAACTGATAGGTCCCAACTCCCAAGTTATTTTTAAATTTCTTTTGTAAACATGGCTATCTGACATATCTTTCTTTACCAGGATGAGCTTATTCCCTATGTCAAGAAAAATCTTGGATATTGTACAATGAAGCCAGTTGCTGCAGTTGTGATATATAAATGTCTCCTTCATTGGAAGTCTTTTTGAGGCGGAAAAGACCGGTGTGTTTGACAGCCTCATTCAGTTAATAGGATCTGCAATAAAAGGTAATCTGGATCTTGGATTGTTGGCAGAACATAAGTTAAAATATCAAATCCCTTTAGAAAAGAATAAAAATTATAAAAAAAGAATTTAGAATTCACTGTCAAATTGGAAAAATGCAGATGTGTAAAAGCTGGCCGTTAAGTTATTGGAGGAAATTACGATTGGAGTACACCTGCAAATAAATTTTCAATTTGTTTCTATACTTTTTTCTTTATATTTGTTCATGAAATTTTAATGTATAAATTGAAATTGATTGCTTTTTTCTACTAAGCTTACACAGTTATGGGTACGGAAGACATCAACAGTGGTATTACTATATTATTCTTAGCCCACGATTCAGAGGACTGCATAGTTGTGATAATTGATATATAATTTTGGCCTCACGTTCAGTACACTACTTCTCAATGGATCTTCTCCTAATGTCTTAGTTTATTTGTTTAAAAATTATTTGTTTTACTTTCTTAGAGACGTGTTTTATTGTACTTTGAAATATAGGATGATGATTTTTTTAACTGTTTTCCATGAAACTAAATGTTATAAACTATATTTTTTTATGCAGAACGAGGAAGACAATGACAACCTTGCTTACTGGCTTTCAAATACATCGACTTTGTTCTTCCTGCTGCAGAACAGTCTCAAGGCTGCTGGTGCCCCTAGCAGTGGTTCACGAAAGAAACCTCCTCAGACCACGTCATTATTTAACAGAATGGCTCAAGTAGGTTACTGGAATTTGTGTGCTTCAAAAATCAAAACTGAAGTATCGATTTGTGGAATATGCATGGTACAATAATGTAAATCCATTTGTTTAGGGCTTGCGTTCCATAGCTTTAGCCAACATGCATGATGGAACAACTGTTTTTCAAATTGAGGCCAAGTACCCTGCCTTGCTTTTCAAGCAGCAGCTTACTGCTTTTGTGGAAAAAGATATACGGGACGATGCGAGACAATTTGAAAAGGGAATTAGCATCTTTGATTTCGCTTTGTATACAGGTAACACATCGGACTTTTTAGTTTTAATTTTGTTCTTGTGGATAAATTATAATTGGCATGTGGTCCTTCACATTTCACACACCTAAACGTCTTTCAATGAAAAGGCTCCAAGAACAATGAAAGCTAGTATGCTGCGTGCCTCTGGAAGATTACCTGCTCCATCACAAAGCAACCACTGGCAGAAAATAATTGAAGGCTTGGATAATCATTTAAGGTTTCTGCAAGATAACCATGTATGTTTCCCTCTTAGTTGTTTTTAGGGAAATTTGTGTACGGTAAATTGAAAATACTCTATTGTCTCTAAATTATTTTTCTGATTATTTAAATAGTTTATTTTTAAAAATAAATATTTTTGTCACAAAAGAATATAAATCAAATATTTTTGTCACAAAAAAATATAAATCAATGATAAATCTGTAAAACAAACATATGGATAGGGAATACAACTATGTATGTTTGTGCCAAGTACGGCCATTTCCCTAGAATCACAACACCAGACATAAAAGTTGATAATAGTCACTTCTCTTACTACAACATTCTATCGACAAAGGTCGCAATTTCCCAGTGTCTTTTTTTTTTTTTTTTGTGAATCAATTTCCCAGTGTCCGAGTGACAAAAAAAATTGAGCTACAATTCTATGGACAAAAATGTATTTTTTGAATGTCCCACGGATTAATAGCTTGTTTCGATAAGCTGCACCTGCACTTAATGTAATTGTTGTTTTTTATTCCCAGGTACCCCCAGTTTTAGCTCAGAACATCTTTACCCAGATTTTTTCGTTCATTAATGCACAGCTATTCAACAGGCAAGCATATTTTCTTATGTACCTGCTTGTTTCAAATTTTCCTAAGTGGAAATCGTGTGGTAAGTAATGGAGTTGTTTGTTTGTAATACAGTTTACTGCTTCGTCGTGAGTGTTGCTCCTTCAGCAACGGAGAGTATGTCAAAGCTGGTCTAGCCGAACTGGAGCTGTGGTGTGCGAAGGCAACAATCGAGGTGACCTGTATGCTTTCAAAATGGCTAGTTTGTTTTTTATAGATTCATTTACTGAATCTTTGCTGTTACAGTATGCGGCATCATCCTGGCATGAACTCAAGCATATCCGGCAGGCAGTTGGTTTTTGGTATGCCCTGTAATTCTAAATTCTCAAATTCACGTTGAGATCTATGCAATGACTCTTGGATATCGTTTTGACGTTAGTTATTTCGTTGGCTTCCGCTTATAGTAGAAGGGGTAGGCGTTCGGTCTACCCAAATTTTTTGGTTCGGTTATTTCTGTTTTTTGATAGTTCGGTTATCTCAAATCACTACCCGAAGTATTGTTTGAATTTTGGGTACTAAAATTTTGGTTTATTATTCGGTTTTCACCTGAAATATCCAATTTTTGTAACATTTCACTTAGTCTCAACATATTTGAGCAGCATTCAAAATTTTACAATCAAACAATTTCGTAATACATGGCATGCACATGTATGCATTATTTGATCGGATCACACATACCTATATACACATCAATGTAATAAGAAAAGTAGAAATTTTGTGCATTGTTCGGGTATTTGGGTAGTTCCGTTATTCAAAGATGTTACCTGAAGTTAAGAAAAATAATTCGGTTATCTAATCTTACTACCGGAAAATACCCAATACCCAAAACTTTTCGGTCTCGGTCTCAGTTTTTTTTCGGTTCCGGCCTTTGCCTATCTGTTTTCTTGCCCACTCCTTGATTAACTTTATTTGTATGATATAGTCCTATAAGCTTATTAAGTTTGGATGTAAGACAAAATCAATAATTAATTTCTGTAGTTTGATGCAATTAATACGGCTTTACTTTCAATCTGATATGTTTTTTCTGCCCTTTTCAGACTATCTTTCAAAAGTTCAGAATATCTTATGATGAGATTGCTTGTGACCTATGTCCGGTAAAATTTCATTACTGCAAATGTAGTTGTCAACATTGAAAGTTTTGTTCTTTCTGTGTTCTACCACCTTTCACTTCCTTTTCAGATGTGACACTCATTCCTCACATGTCACATCTTTCTCTAATATATGAATATGTTTGTAGGCATTGAGCGTTCAACAATTGTACAGAATTTGCACACAATATTGGGATGACAAGTATAATACCCAAAGTGTCTCATCAGATGTGAGCTCCTTTTTTTGAATAGCTTCATCATTGTGCCTCTGCAACCTTTTTGCAGAATATTTTCAGTGCTTGAGTAGGTGAAAAGTATAAAATTCATACTACTGAATTAATATATATGCTGGCACTCAATTCTCGCAACTAAATTTATCCATAACGCATATGATATCTTCATATTTTGCACTACTCTTCACACAACACTGAAGGAAACAAGTAAATAACAAGGCAACTGGTTTCAGGTTCTTAGTCACATGCGGGTGCTAATGACAAAAGGATTCTAACAATGCTGAAAGCAGTTCATTTTTATTAGATGATAATTCAAGGTAAGAAAAGTATTCATTAGCAATCATATTCTTATATATTGGTTAGATGATTATTATATTAATAATACATTCTATACTCTACGATCTTTTTCTGGCACAATTCAGCAACCCATTCTCAGTGGATGATATCGCCAACTCAATGGAGTATAAGGACTTCTCGGATGTTAAACCACCTAAGGAGCTACTGGAGAACCCTGTCTTCCAGTTTTTACAGTAGGAAATGGAACTCCCAAATTAACTTGTATATTGGTAGATATCAGGTTCATGTCACATCATTTAATGATCAGTTTTTAAAAAAAAAAAAAAAGGTACACCTATTTATACCATGTATCACAAGACTACAACTTTTTAGTCTAATTTCAGAAAGTTACAACTTTTTTTTTGCATATGTACAGGGATGACTGACAGATGGGACCAAACCATGTAGCACTCATGTGATTGACAGGTGAGATCAGGCCACATTGTAGGTTATTGTTACTTAGGGCTGAGATAACTGTAGTTTTATGAAAATATCATTAAAAGTTGTAGTTTTATGCTCAAGAAACATTCATGCTAGCTCTTTTTTTTTTTTTTTTTTTTTTTTTTTTTTTTTTTGTGCTCCTGGCATCGGTTCCAAAAGCAGTTGTACGATTGATTTGTGCAAAATGCATCCTTCCTCCCGTAGTCTCGGCCTGAACTGAACAGTTCTCATATCATTTTGGTGATAAACAATAGAACCTTATTAATCAGTAAATTACAAGCGGTCGGGTTTGCTTGTGTGTTTATAGGGTTCACTGTAGCAATGCGCATTTGTGAATGTCTGTTTGTACTTGGAGAGAAAAACACACTACAAAAGATTAGTGTCATCAATGCGTTGTACTGTGTAATCTCAAAAAAATATATATATGTAGCACGTGCAAGGGCACAGACTGATTGGATATTATATTCACTAGTCCGTCAAACGTCGCCTGCACGGGTTAGACGCTTCGAGAAGATCCACACTACTACAGATTTGCACATTACTGTCGGGGCTCAACCCCCTCCTTTGCCGGAAAATGAACCGACAAAACTAAAGCGGCGTGATGATGTGAGGTTCAAATCATTGTCGGGTCAAAACACCGACATAATCAATACTGCCGGGTTTAAATACCACCCGGCAGAATGAGTTGAAATAACACTACCGGTTCGCAACAGCAGCGGTAGTGTTGTTGTAACAAAACACTTTCCGGTTGTGTATCCAAACCGGTAGTGCTAGAGGACGTAACACCGTCGGTTGTGGATAACCCGACGGTGTTCTTTCCACTCACACTGCCGGTTGGGTTTGGGCGAAAGTGTTATTTGTGCCCACACCGCCGAGTTGTTTCGAAACTGACAATGTTGTAGACATTCGCACTACCGGTTTTTTGACCTCCGACATAGTGATAGCTACGGCAATAGTGCCGGTTTGTGATAGCCGACAACGTTCGGAAATTAGAATGACAGGTAATTACAACAACGTAGAATGTTAGGTTTATCAACAAAACATCATCAATAATCACAGGGTCTTGGTCAGCAGCCAACTAGTCTAACAGTTACAGTAGCTCACATATTTAGATCACAGGGTCTTGGTCAGTAGCCAAGTAGTCAAACAGGTACAGTGGCTCACATGTTCCAGATCTCCCACAACATAAACAAGAAATTACAGTAGTCTATTGATGGCATCTGGCCCATACTGATCTGCAAAGAACATGAACTTTGCAATGGAATATCGTCCTGATTTTGACACTACCTCATCTTTGATGAATTTGACCAGCTCCTCTTGCAGTGATGCGATCTCCGACAGTAGGATCAGGTTGTGCTTCATTTTGCGCTGTCATTCAAACAATATGAATCAGTATATTTTTTTTTTTTGAATTATGTAAAAAAACCAAATGAATTTGGGAGTATACACACATGTCTACCGTGTTGTGGTGATTTCCCGCCGAGGTATCTAAGCATCACCCACATTACATAGAAACCACACTAATTGTTCCCTGCTGACTGTTCTAACTATTGCAAACCCTGCATTCTCTCAACCTTGAATGGGACAAATGCAGTCCTGAGTTTTCTTTGTCGGACAATGAGCCACATTAAAAAGTGTGAAAAGGGAAAAAAAAATTAGAATGTGCTATGATGATATTAACTTCACATTAGAGGTAAACACACCAAACAAAAGGGCCTAGATAGAGAGTTGAGTTTATGTATTTAGGGCACTCACACGGTGCAGACTCTACTGTAGAGTCTATAGACATTAATTACGCTGCCACGTAGGCATTTTACTGATGTGACGGATCATTTATGGAGGAAAGAGAGGAAAAACAAGACTCGGCGTCTTATTTTGACTCGGCGTCTCGCTGGCATGCGATGCCGTCGATCTCAGCGTCGTTGATCGCGTGTGGCTGTTGCGCCAGGCGGGGAGCGGAAGGAGACAGCGTCGCCCACGCCCGCGGAGCCTGTCAGCGCCGCCCGAAGCTCAGCGTGGCCGTGACCCACGCCCACGGGCGGTTAAGCGCGCCCGGAGCTTGGTATGGCCGCGACGCCCGTGCCCTCGAGCCCGCCTGCGGATCTCGCTTCGTTGCCGGTGGGAAGGCTCCCAGCGTCGGGTAGCAAGTTAATTCTGATGGATAGACACTTTCGATTTGGGTGCCGCTGGAATGATATTTTGCGTGGATTTACGTGGATAGGATTGAGCCCGTTGTTGCTAGTACTTGCTAGTCCGACCTTTCTCGAACGATGAGGATTTACGTGGATGGGATTTTGCGTTGGCCTGAATAATTTCCAATTTCGCTTCCAATTTCAAATTTCGCAAGTAGCCACGGCGCCTGCGCGCCCGCCGCTCATGGGAGCTCCCACATGACGACGCCTGCGAGCCCGCCCGGCCGCTGACCTCGCGACTGGCGTAGCGCGCGCCGACCTCGCTCATGGCCGCCGCGCCGCCGGACCTTGCGGCGTGGCCATGGCGTCCGCACCAGCGCGGCCTGCTCGCGCCGCCCAACCTCGCTTCGTGGTCGTCGTCTTTGGCGCCCTCGTCCACGCATGATCGCGGCGCCCGTGCCGTGAAGTCCGCCCACTCCGTTGGAGCTGGGAGCCTTTGATCGTGTCGCCCGTAGCGGCGTAGCTCGCGCGCCCTCCCCTGTAACATGCCGCAAAGAATCCTCACACAATAGAGAAAGTGATTTGTTTGTTTTTTATTTAGACTCTATAGAAAGAAAAATGCATTATAAAGAACCAGAGTCTTGGTACAATACCCTAGGCTATAGACTCTATGGGTAGAGTATACACTGTGAGTGCTCTTACAGTGTTATTAGGGTCACTTACCAGTCTAGCAAATGTACTAGTGGATCCACTTGACTAAGTTCTAGTTGCTTCGAGTCCCACACAAAGATTTTGTTATGATCCGGACAGATAATAACGAAGGCGAAATGGTCGCTGCAATCACAGATTCCTAATTATCGAATGATCTAAATGAATAAGATGCGTAAACATAAACTAAAAGCGGAGAGCACATACTTGGAGTTGTAGGCTAGTAAGATTTCTGATTTACTGAGCATCACGAATTCATCAATAGCTTGAGTCAATCGATCCTTCAGCTGTTCCAAGTCACCTCCGTCTTTGCCTGTGGTATTGGTATCATTGAGTAGCGTGGGTTCGAAGAATCCAATGTTGTTGAATTTTGTGATTCTTGTGCAATATTTTGACACACACACACCTGCATAAAACCATGGGTAATGCTCAAAACTTATCAATTCATGACTAGAGAGTAGTTAATTACATTTTGTCGTACAAAGTGGGGTACTTACATAGTCCACAACGTCAACATTTGTATATCGAGGGCGTTTTTTTTGGTATAGGTGGAACAAGCACTCCCATTAGACAAATATCTTCTCTTCGGTTGGATAATTAAAAACAGATTGTGCAGGGATGATAATCTCAAAACCGAACAATGTGGATCCCTTGTTTGTGCTGGGTAAAAAGTCATGCAATTCACGCATGGATGGGGTCAATTTATTCAACAGCTCATCATCAACCAAATTTCGGCCCTCTATAAAGTTCATTGCCAGTTTTGCACTCCCTTTCTGCTCATAGTAGATGTCTGCATCGATGTTTTACGACCGAGAGCCCGTCACGAGGTGGCCAGGGGCGGTTTGTTCGGGCCTCGATGAACACGGAGTCCGGCGGTTTGTTCTTGCGGATTGACATGGAGACGGGGTTTTTATATTTGGTTCGGGCCCTCGATCCTTGATCGAGTAAAGACCTTTACGTCCGGTCGGCGTGAGCCTGTTTTTTGATTGATGGGGTCAACCGAGGATCGGTTGCAAGGTTTCTGACACTTGATGTGTTCAAGTTGCGCTCTCCTCTACGAGGTGCTCTTTGGCCGCCTTTTTATAGTTCAAGGGGCCAAAGGGCTTTTGCTACTGAACCTAGTCGGATACGAGAGAGGGTTGTCCGTCGAGGATTCGAACACCCAAACTCTAAACATGGTAATCCGACTAGAGTTCTATCCCGATTACAACAGAGAAGTCTACCGTAGCTATGCTTCCATTGCCTTACGGGAGTTGTTTGTGGCCCCGCAGGCTAGGATAGAATCCTGCGAACAACTCTGCGGAGTCCTTAGGTGATCCCCGTATCCACAAGCCCCGAGCATCTCAAGGCTGAGTTGTGGAAGTAGTCCTCGCTCTTTCTTTTTGGGCGAAGCCTTGATATGGTCTTGAGATCATCACACGGTGTGCGCTTTTTTAAAAAAAGTGCACCCGTAGGGTGTAGCCCCCGAGCTTCTTGCTTTTTGGCACAAAGAGCTGGAAGGTCTTTGAGTTCTTTGCCTCTGTCTTTGACATCTTCTGACGAGTTCTTTCTCTCTAGATTGCTCTTCTCCCACGAGCTCTTCTTAAATTTGGAGCCTTAGTCGTGGTGTTGAGATCTTTTTCCTTTGTCTTCGAGTTCTTCTCGTATTTGGAGTTCTTTTTCTCTGGATGGATCTTTTCTTTGCGAGCCCCGAGCATCTCAAGTATGAGTCATGAGAGTGTTTTCCTTGCTCTTCTCGGATGAAGCTTTGACGCGATCTTGAGATCTTTTATCCTCGAGTTCTTCTCGATTCGGAAAAAATCTTGTCCGGGGTATCCAGCAGCCCCCGAGCGTCTAGGAGTTCTTTCTTTGGAAAGGAATCTTAGAGGTTCTCCTGTCCTCCGGGATTTTTGACCGTTTCTCTTTTTCCGTGCGCTCACGGGTCATACAGTGCGCTTTTACTGCGCTCCGTCTTTCGGGAAACGTCAGTGTATGGCAGTCATAGCCATAAATTCCTGCTTGCGTGATTTGAGGTGACCGTTCCTTCCTGGTGGCTGCCTCGTCTTCTGTGGACTTGGTCCATAGGCCATCCTGTATTTGCCTATAAATACACCCCCTTTTGCTTCGTTGAGGATCCAGAGTCTCTTTTCTTCTTCTCTACTTCTTCTTCTTCTAGACAGTTTCTCTTCTCGCACTTTAGATCCATGGTGGTATCTTTGAGTGAATTGGATCAGCCCACGCCTTTTTTCTGCGCCTTTACGGGTTGTTTCGCGAGTGAGGGATGTCTTGTGATCGGGAATAGTGGCGGTCTATTCCTCGAGCCGGTTCCACGCCGTGAAAGTTTGGGGAGTGAGTGCGGGATGTCTTGTGATCTAAGATGATCTCCTCTCCTCCTTCGTTTTTTCTTGGTGTGGGTGGGTTGGGGTTCATCTTGGATGCCCTTCGATCCTCTTTGGTGTACCTTCTTGCTACTTGGGTAGACATATGCCGGCTTCCCAACCGGCATTGGTCGCCACTCGTCTTCGAGGAAGGTTGTGCCTTTTGAGGAATTGCTGAAGATGGTACTCTTTGGGGGTGCTTCCTTCTACTCTTTGTCGAGTTGAGCGCTCCCTTCCGGGTTCTTTCTACCTCACTGCGGCGTGGTGGACTCCGGAGCCTTCTGGAAGGGTTCTTTTTCTTCGCCAGTCGCCTATCTTGATCCAGGGGCTCATTTCTTTGCCGTCGTTGGGATTCTTCGAGCTCCGGTGTTTATGGACTTGGGCGCAAGGGTCTTGACTTCGAAGTGATTATGAGCTGTTGGAGTTTAGGCTTTTGGAGTTGAATACAGTCCGGGCGCTCAATGCGCCGCCGTTGGGTGCGGTTTTTCTTCTTCTTTTCTTTGTACTCCTTAGTCTTGTAGTCCCCGGGTCTTCTTTGTATCTTTATGCGTGGGAGTTCTTATTGGGCTCCCCGTGCATCCGAGTCTTCTTTGTATCTTGTAGGGACTTTGTTTCCCATGTAACTTGTAGTCTCAAGATGTTGAATAAAAGATATCTGTTCCTTTATTCATTTTGTTCTTGTATGAATCGATGCCGCCTTGAGCGAGACTTGTTTGCGACTTGTTGTGACTGTGCCTTTAGATCTAGGCCTTGGGCTTTGTCCTTTGCTTGTAGACTTGTGCCGAATAGTTGTGCGGAGTCTGGCTCCATAATCATCAGGGATGTTTCTTGCATCAGCTTTAGCTCTTCTTAAGCTTGCTGTAGATTGTTGGAGTCTTGCTCTTGCGCCTTTTAGGTTATTTTCCTTGACGCCCGACTTGTCTTCTTTTCTTGGGGCTTGTCGTGAGGATAGAGTCTTGCTCCTGCATCTTCCGGGTTCTTTCCTTTTGACGCTTGACTTGTCTTCTTTCTCGAGATCTATCGTGGAGTCGTGCTCCGTGATGACAGGGTTGTTTTTCCCTGTTTCTGAGCTTGCCTTCTCCTTAGGCTTGCTTGGAATAGTTGGGGTCTTGTCCTGCGTCTGCGGGTTCTTTCCTTCGACGCACGACTTCTTCTTTCTTCAAGACTTTGTCGTAGATGTGGAGTCATGCTCCGGGTTGCGGGGTTGTTTTTTTTTGTTGTTGAGCTTGCTTTCTTCTCGGCTTGCTTGAAATAGGTGGGGCCTTGCCCCCTGCGTCTGCGGGTTCCTTCCTTTGACCATACGACTCATCTTCTTTTGAGACTTCTTGGTAGATGTGGAGTCGTGCTCAGTACCGAATTTGCTTTTGTTGCGGATTTCAGCGTCGTCTTTGCTTTTTAGACTTCTTTGTGGATGGTGGGGTCGTGCCCGCCTTGCGGGGGTTGTTCCCTTCGGCATGTGACTTGTTGCCTTTTTTTCTTCGGATATGTCACATAGGTGGAGTCTTGCTCGGCCGTTTGGTCTTTTCCATTAGGCCTCTAGCTTTTGTCTTTTCTTAGACTTGCTAGTAGATGTTTGGTGGAGTCATGCTCCGAGTAGAGTTGTTCTAACTACGGGTTGCCGCTTCGGGCAAGGGCTCTCCCATCTTTGCCCGGTGGACTATAGCATGACGTCCCTATATAGGGTTCTCAGTCCGGGCCCATTTAAGTGCACTGCGGACTGAAGGTCAAGATGGTTGGGTTTCTATTTCACAACACTACAATCCACCTTGCCTGGTTTGGGCTGCTCTGCTTTCTGAGAGACTTGATGTGAGACGATGGGTTCCTATTTCATAACACTACACCGTTCACGCCCGATTCGAAAGGCCGTCCCTCTGCCGTAGGACATATTGGCTCTTTCGGACCCTCGATGGCCTCTGCGACCTAAACAGGCCGATCCCCATGTCCTCCCTTCTTTGAGTCGTGGTTCACGATCTGCCGCTAGGATTTAAGGTGTGGGCGCTATTCCGAAAGGACTTCGCATGGTTCCACCCTTGTTTGTTGACCTCCATTCTCGGTGGTCGGGGTTGCCTCGTCGGGTCGACTTCTCTTCTTGAAGTGCCGATTTGGGCTGTTTTTTATTCTTCTCCTCTTGGGAGGCATGCGTCGCTCCTTTTTGGAGTTCTTTTTTGTTTTGAACTGCTTTAGAGTGCCGCGCATTCTAGTACCTCTTGTGGGTCTAGAGTTCTTCTGACGCCATTTTCTTCTTCTTCTTCAGAGAGTTGGTCTGTGCTCTGTGACTTCTCTGTGGCTGTCAGAGTCTTTATGGGTAGAACTCTCGAGTTGGTTGATGTGCCAAGAGTTTGATTTCTTCTCCTTCGTGGTCATCGGTTTGTAGGTTCCTGGTCCCAGTACTCCTTTGACGATGAAGGGTCCTTCCCACGGACTGAGCAATTTGTGCCTGCCCTCTGTCTTTTGGTTTCTTTTGAGTACTTGATCTCCTGGGTTTAGATTTCTTGGTCGTGTGCTCTTGTCGTAGTGTCTTCTGAGTCCTTGCAGGTATCTTGCGTTCTGAAGGATGGCATTTTCTCTGACTTCTTCTGCACAGTCGATCTCAAGTCTTCTTGTCTGTTCTCCTTCTCCTTCTTCGAACTGCTCTATCCGTGGAGAGCTCCATATCAGATCTCTTTGGTAGTACCGCTTCTGATCCGTATGTTAGGAAGAAAGGTGAGTAGCCTGTTGCTCTGCTGATTTGAGTTCTTAGGCCCCAGACAACTTTTGGTATCTCTTCGATCCATTTTGCTCCGTAGTCTTTGAGTTCTTCATATAGTCTTGGCTTTAAACCGGCAAGGATGAGTCCGTTGGCTCTTTCTACTTGTCCGTTTGCCTGAGGATGTGCTACAGAGGCATAATCGATTTGTATGCCGCAATCTCGTGCCCAATCTTCGAATTCTGCCGCTGTGAAGGGTGATCCAAGGTCTGTTATGATCCTGTTGGGCATCCCGAATCTGTGCATGATCTCTTGGATGAACTCGATGCTTTTGTTGGAGCTGTAGTTAACCAAAGGCTTGTATTCTATCCACTTGGTGAACTTGTCGATTGCTACGAAAATGTATTCGTATCCTCCTTTGGCTCTTTTAAGTGGTCCGACTTGATCTAGTCCCCAGCACGAAAAAGGCCATGATGGTGGTATGCAGATTAGGTTGTGTGCAGGTACATGCGCCTGTCTTGCGAACATCTGGCATCCTTTGCATCTTTTGACGAGTTCTTCTGCGTCTTTGAGAGCTGTTGGCCAGTAATATCCTGTTCTGAATGCTTTTCCCACGAGGGTTCTCGACGCTGCGTGGTTTCCACAGCATCCAGAATGGATTTCTTTGAGGATTTCTTTTCCTTCTTCAGAGCTGATGCATTTGAGTAGTACTCCTGATGATGCTGCTCTTTTATATAGCTTGTCCCCGATGAGCACATAGTTCTTGCTTCTTCTCAAGATCCTTGTTGCTTCTGTTTTGTCTTGGGGTAGCGTTTTGTTTTTGATGAAGTTGATGATGTCCTCGATCCAGGGAGTGGTTCTACGACCTGGAGATATTATCATCACTCCCGTTAGAGCTGATTGCTCCATATTTTCTTGCTCCGTGTTCTCTTTGATTGAAGGCTTCGATAATTCTTCGACGAATACTCCTGGTGGGACTTGAGCTCGTCGGATCCGAGTTTGGCTAATACGTCTGCCCGCAGCTACGTTTGCGTCTCGGAGCACGTGTAGGATTTCTAGGCCTTGGAAGTTCTTTTCCAATTTGCGTATTACGCAAAAGAGAGGCCCATGTTATCCTTGGTGCAGTCCCAGTCTTTGTTGACTTGATTTATGACAACCGCGGAGTCGCCATATACTTGAAGTCTCTTGATTCCCAGAGTTTTTGCCACTTTGAGGCCATGGATGAGTGCTTCGTACTCTGCCTCGTTGTTGGTAGCTTGCCACATTATCTGCAGCACATACTTGAGTTGTCTCCCTTCTGGAGATATGAAGAGAATCCCGGCTCCTGCTCCCCCGAGCTTCAATGATCCATCGAAGTACATGCTCCAATGTCTCTTGATGTCGTCGGGTATGGGTTGTTGGAGCTCTGTCCATTACGCTATAAAAGTCCGGAAGTGCACGAGATTTGATTGCTCTTCGTGAGGTGAACTCTAGATTTAATGCTCCGAGTTCTACTGCCCATTTTGATATGCGTCCTGTTGAATCCTTGTTCCGTAGGATGTCTCCGAGTGGAGAATCTGTGACCACTGTTATCTTGTGGCTGTCGAAGTAGTGCCGTAGCTTCCTTGATGTGATCAATATGGAGCGGTTTAAATGCGTGAGGGTATCGAGCTTTGGATTACGAAAGGACCCGCTCACGTAGTAAAACCGGCCTCACGGGTTTTTCGCTGTTCCGGGCTCTTCTCTCTCCACAATGATTCTTTGAGCCGACTCTTGTATTGGTAGCTGCTATATAAAGCATGAGGTCTTCATGATCTTTCGGGGAGTGAGGACTGGTGCCGACGTTAGGTGCTTTGCTTGAGTTCTTCAAATGCCTTGTCTGTTTAGTCCATTCGAACTTTCCCTTGGTCTTGATCAATTTGAAGAAAGGTAATCCTTTTTCTCCTAGTTTAGATATGAATCTGTTGAGTGCCGCCATGCACCCTGTGAGTTTTTGGACGTCCTTGACGTTTCGGGGTTGTCTCATCTCTGTGATAGCTTTGATTTGTTTGAAGCTGGCTTCTATGCCTCTGCTGCTGACCAAGAACCCGAGTAATTGTCCTGATGGTACTCCAAAAACGCACTTTGTTGGGTTGAGCTTCCACCTCCACTTCTTAAGGTTGTTGAAAGTCTCCTCCAAGTCTTGGATTAGAGTATCTGGCTCCCTTGTTTTCACCACCACGTCGTCCACGTATGCTTCGGCGTTTTTGCCAATCTGCTCTCCCAAACAAGTCTGTATCGCTCTTTGATACGTTGCTCCGGCGTTCTTCAGTCCGAATGACATTGTTTTATAGCAGTAGGCACCGAAGGGGGTGATAAAAGAGGTCTTGCTCTGATCTTCTTTTTTGAGCGCTATCTGGTGGTAGCCTGAATAGCAATCTAGGAATGATAATAGGGCTGATCCTGCTGTGGAATCCACTATTTGGTCAATCCTTGGTAACCCAAATGGATCTTTTGGGCAATGCTTGTTCAGGTCGGTGTAGTCTACACACATGCGCATTCGAGGTGTTCTTCTTACGTACCAGAACCGGGTTAGCTAGCCAATCTGGATGTAGGATTTTCTACGATGAATCCATTTGCGAGTAGTTTCGCGATCTCCTTTTGATGGCTTCTTTCTTTTTCGGTGAGAATCTCCTCGGTCTTTGCTTGATGGGTTTGGATCCCATATTGATATCAATTCGTGCTCGGCCAGCTCCCTTGGAACGCCCGGGCATGTCTGCCGGGTTTCAAGCAAATATATCTTTTGTGTTGCCTTAGGAAGGTGGTGAGCGCGAATTTCTATTTTGGAGATAGGTGAGAGCTGATGATCGCCGTCTTGGATGGATCATCGGTCTGTAAATCGATGTGCTTGACGTCGGCTTCTTCTGGGGGTACCAAGATTGCTTGTTTCTTGGCTGGTATCTCAAGTTCCTCCGGATTTGTCTCCTGTGCCATTTGATTGACTTCTCTTTTCTCCAAGAATGTACCAGTCTTGTTTGCTATTTCAATGGCTTGGACGTCGCACTCGAAAGCCTTTTTGAGATCTCCTTTGATTGAAAGAACTCCAAATAGTGCGGCATCTTTAGCAATAGATACGGGTAGTGTGGAATAGCCATGAATTTTGCAATTGCCGGTCTTCCCATGATGGCATGATATGGTGACTCGAGATCTGCTACTTCGAACTTGACGTATTCCGTTCGGTAGTTTGAAGGTGTTCTGAAAGTGACTGGTAGGGTGACTTGTCCAATTGGTATCCTTTGCTTTCGTCCGGGGACTATCCCGTAGAAAGGGGTCTTTGGAGGGAGCAATTAACCCTGAGAGGTCTAGTCCCATCTTGTCCGGTGTCTCGAGAGAATATGATGTTCAGCCCCGCACCTCCGTCGATCGGTACCTTGGTTCTTTGTTACTCCAGCTATGGTGGGTTCTATCACCAAGGGATACAGTCGGCGTTGCCTACACTTGTCCATTGATCCTCCCTTGTGAATTGAATCGGGTATTGGGACCAATTGAGGTAGCGCGGCGTTGCGGGTTCTGCCGCCATGATCGATCGTAGTGCTAGCTTGTCTTGTCTCTTGCTCTTTGATCCCAGAACTCAGGAGAATATGACGTTTAGAGATCTTGTTGCTTTACGGAAGTCCCCTGTCTTTTGTCCGTCGTTGTCTTCTCCTTTTTTGTCTTGGTTGTGCCCTTTTCGCGTGAATCTCTTCCTTTATATCTCTCCCGGAAGGTCGTGCAGTTTCCGGCGTATGATGAGCTCCGGGATGAAAGAGCGCAAAAGCGCAGGTCTTCTAGTTTGATGTTATCTTTTTTCATTTGCCGTTGCCCTTGTTGCCGTTGTACTTTGGTTTGTATGGCTTCTTTGGTTTTTCGGCAAATGCATTTGTGTTGTGCGGTCCTCGCTTCTTGTATTCTTCGAGTTGTTGTTCTTTCTTCGGGCCTTCCGTGTTCTTTCTCTCCGGAAGCGATCACGGGTTCTTTCTTTGGCTCCGATCATTTTTTCAACGGTGAGCTTGAACTGTTCGTTGGTTCTCGGGTTGTCTTTGTAGAAGTCGAGAATTGCCATCTTTGAGAGATTCCATTACGAACGCATCCACCACTTCTCTTTTCGTGATGTCATGCACTGGGATCTCATCTCGCCAAATCTTCGATAGTAATCTCTCAAGGATTCTCACGGCTTCGCTTGAGGCTCTTTAATTCGGCCTGCGTGATGGGATGGGTGATGATTCTGCGAAGTTATTGCAAAATACTTTACGTAAATCTTCCCAAAGTATTCTATTGAGCCCTCTTCGATCTTGTCGAACCATTGGAGCGGTAGAGCTTCTAGAGCCATGGGAAAGAAGACATTTTTGCGTCATCATCTCCTCCAGCCAGCTCAATGGATTGTGAGTAGACTCGAGCCATTGCTTGGGCTCTGTTTTTCCCATCGTATTTTGAGTGATTTGAAGGTTTGAACTTTGGGGGTAGTTTGACTCCTTGTAGTCTTTCAAGGAAGCAAGGGAATCTGTCATAGCCCCCCTGTTGTCCTCCCCTTCGATTTGTCCCGAGGATCTTGTCCCTTGTGTCGGGGTTCTTATGGTCTATATGTGGACTCCGCGACTTCTTCGTGTCGGTTTGGTCTTGGGGTGAGATTAGCCCTCGGGGGTCTCTGGTTTCCTCCATCCCTCCGGAGCCGCCTTGAGTTTCTGGAGTTCTCCGGCGTGCCCAACCTCTCGAAGACATTAGACCGACTTCTTTGTATGTGCGAGTTGTTTGCCTTCGACTGTGACCTGGCGGGATCTCTTTCTTGGGTGGCTTTTCGAAAGCGCTTCCTTTATGAGCCTCTCCTCGTCATTCAGGTTTGAAGCAGTCTTCAGGCGTTCAATCAACTCTTGTATCTTTCCGTGTGTTGTCTGATGGTCATCTTCAGCTTCCCTTTCAGATTTCATCTTCTCATATTCGCGCAGGTCGGCTTGGTATTTGCTCCAGGCTTGTTTGCGCTTGCTCGCTCTGTCTCGGCGTCCTCCCTTCAGCTTGTTTCTTCTTAGCCTTGAATGACGCTGGTCTTCTCCTTCGTCTTCTTGGGTTCTTTCGTCCGCCGAGATGTTTGATAGACCTTCGTCAGTGGACCTGATGTCAGGGGCATCTGGAGGGTTAAGCGGCGTGCGGGCTCTTGCTATCACCAAGATTTCGTTGGGAACATGAGCCTTTGGACGCCACTCCTTCCGTCCAGGGAAGATTCATCGCTTGCCATCCCTGTACACCGCCGTTTCTTGACGTTCAGTCTTTGTGAGGGTTCTAGGCCAGTGGATGATGCACTCCTCCGGCGTCCTTGTTAGGACGAGTCCTCGTTGCGCGCCCTTCAAAGGAATCTCCAGCTTTCTTTTGAAAGTTGTCTTGATACGCCTTGTATGTGTGAACGCGGCATTACGTAGTCCCGTTGGGAATTGGTAAGGTAACCTGGGTTGATACCCAGATTTGTCTCCAGTTTCGCCTTCTTTCTCCGAGTCAGGGTAGCCTTTCTTGAAAAAATTCTTTGCCGAATTGATCCCGGTTCCCTTGTCTGAGCCGGAGTAGGAGTATCGCTTCGAGTTGTCTTCGGAGTTCGCCTTTGAACCTTGGATGACTCCCTTTCCCGAGTCTGTTTCGGTTTCAGGTCTTGCGACGTAGTCCTCCGAGCCGGTGTCGAGCTTGTTCTCTGTTTTACGAGGCGATGTCGGCGGCGTCAAGCGCCCGAGCTTCTCGGCGAGTTCTGATTCTCCGGCCTTGGATTTCTCGATGATGTAGCTTCGAGTCTTGCCGTTGTCGTCGATCTCGCAAGTCCATGATCCGAAGATGATCGTATTTCTCGTCGTCGAGCCCATGATGTCTTGGTCCGCCCGAACTCTCGTGCTGAAATTCGACGAGCCCCTACCTGGCGCGCCGTTTTGCCGATGTTTTACGACCGAGAGCCCGCCACGGGCGGCGGCGAGGCGGTTTGTTCGGGCTCGATGAACCCGAGTCCGGGCGGTTTGTTGCGCAGTTGACATGGAGACGGGGTTTTTATACTGGTTCGGGCCCTCGATCCTTGATCGAGTAAAGACCTTTACGTCCAGTCGGCGTGAGCCTGTTTTTGATTGATGGGGTCAACCGAGGATCGGTTGTAAGGTTTACAGCACTTGATGTGTTCAAGTTGCGCTCTCCTCTACGAGGTGCTCTTTGGCCGCCTTTTATAGTTCAAGGGGCCAAAGAGCTTTGCTACGGACCTAGTCGGATACAGAGAGGGTTGTCCGTCGAGGATTCGAACACCCAAACTCTAAACATGGTAATCTGACTAGAGTTCTATCCTGATTACAACAGAAGTCTACCGTAGCTATGCTTCCATTGCCTTCTGGGAGTTGTTTGTGGCCGCAGGCTAGGATAGAATCCTGCGAACAACTCTCTGGAGTCCTTAGGTGATCCCGTATCCACAGTCTCCAGCTTCCTCTAGAGTCAAGTTATTCTTAGGGGCAAGCTTCTTTATATTTCTTGTATCTTCTTCCATTATATCTTGGTGTGACTCGACTTTGGACTCATCCATATGATTGTCGTGTTTTGTCACAAATGAGGCCATTAAATTAAGGAATTTATTGCATTCTGCCTTCTGGGTGCCTTTTTCACGAACCATCACTCTCTGTTTCTTGGGCACCTCCTTAGTGTTAGCATTACTAACAAAATCCAACTGCCTTTTGTGAGATTGGAAGGGTTGGTCCACAGTGGTATCCACTGCCTTTGCCTTTGATCTTGTGTTTGCCGCTGGTAGAGTAGGATGACCCTGCTTTCGCGGGGCTGATGAAGAGGGAGGAGGTTTATGTTCTGCAGAGGCAAATGAAGGGGAAGGATGAATCTGTTTTGGTGGTACTGATGAAGATGGCGGAGGCAGATGTTTGATAGGGGAGCAAGTAGGAGAATCATGATTAGGAGCCTCGTGGGAGGGCGTAGACTCACAGTCATCCTCATCATCCGAGGACAACCCGTTGTCCAGCTTAATGAAGCACTTCCACCAAGGCACTTGAAGGTGGATATTCTGAACAAGTTTTGGCATGTCTTCCACTACAGGGTGATGCAAGCATACCCTAGTGGAATTGACCGTCCATTGATGAGCCCATCTACGGGTTTTGGCCAGGCCTGGCCAACTGCCACCTTGTCTTTCGTCCATTGCTGATGGAAGTACAACTTGACGTTGATAGGTTCATTGATGTTGTCCATGGATGAGGCGCATGCGGATCAAACGGGGTCGATCTGCGGTATTGCGGACCTTGCCATGAAGGCTATAGGCATCATTAGGGCCTTTTGGTGCATCTGATCGTTGCGAGAGAATTTGCTGGACTCATGCTTCGATCTGAGCATCCATTGTGTCATTTAACGCTTGCAAACGTCTATTCAACTCTTTGTCACGGTCTAGCATAGTACTCGAGCGGGTCCGATAGGTTCGAGAGTCGTCCGGGAATGATAGTTTCCAAGGAACAACTCCGGTTTCTCTAGTGCGACTAGGGTGCTCCTTGTTTCCAAGTGCTTGGGTGAGCACATCATTCTCCCTCCTAGAACTGCGAGACCCTTGCTTCACCTCCTCAGTTACATGGTTGATCTTCTGGATGAGCTCGCTCATTGGTTGATTGTCGCTGCTAAAACTACCGTCTGCTGTGGAGTGGCACACTTTCTTGCCGCGCGCCCCGTACCGGTCGGTGAGTAAGGAGGAGTCGAACTCAAGTCACATCCGGTTTCCTATTCCAGGTAGGAAAAAATGGGCACTGCCTGCCACCGCTCTGACATAGCTGTTCGTGACTCGCTTTGTCAACCGTCCCGACCAAGGCGCAGGGCTCTGGCGAATGGGAGGTGTTCAGGTGATTTGACGGCCAACATGATGATCACGCTGCTGCATGTAAATGAGCGCACACCGCGCCGTGTGGCACTCCGTCCTGTCTGACAGTGAGGGGCATGTTTTCCCTCCCGCCAGTGTGAAAGAGACATGGGCTTGGGAGTAGAAAGGGCGCATTTACTCCCTTCCTTCCCACGTAAGGCTGCTTTCCCGAGTCGGTGTGGCCCCCGCCCTATCGGTCGGGAGGCGTGGCTTCCGCAGAGCTTACCGACCACGGCAAGGGTCGGTATCGGTGCGCCCGCCATCTTCGTGGTGGGGCCCCATGAGGGTCGGGCGAGGCGGAGTCCTCCCCAAGCTTAGATCTAAATGGGTTTTCCGGGGCCGTGGGCCCTTGACGATTTTATTATCTTAGCCGTGGTAACCCTGGATTGTCGTCTAATCCCGGATCCCCTAATTTCTGTACCCGACACTATCCATGAAGACAAATTTGACAATGAAGATGGTGCATAGAAGGTCGTTGCCACCGGTCGATTACTGTGGTGTGCCCCTTGCCGTTGTTCAAAACACCGGTATATTTATTTAAATCTGTTGTTTGTTTTCGATATAGAACTGTTTATCACTATTTTTTTTTTTGACAAGGAACACACATATATTATATTAAAGCAGCATTCTTACAAGAAGGCCCTTAAGGAAGGAGCCCATAACAACAAGATCCCTAAAGGACACAGTTCCTGATTCGTCATCAATTGCGGGTCACCGTGGGCGGCTGCCGAGAGGCGTCACGCACGCATGGTGCCGTTGGTGCGGAAGGGCCTCCTTGGCGTAGGCTTGAAATGGTTGAGGGTGGCGTCATATAGATGCTTCCCCGGCAAACTTAAGATATTCTTTGAAGAAGTCGCCGACGGGTAGAAGACCGCCATTCCCGAGAACCGGTGGGCGGTTTGCTGCAGAACCGATGACGAAGGAGTTGAGTAGGTCTTGATGTATATGTCTCCGCCGCCTTCGCTTTCGATAGAAAATAAAAAAGAAGAAGAAAGGAGACCGAAGACTAGAGAAAGCCCTACAGATAAGGATGGGCAGTATTGTTGGGGCCAAGAACCGGACACGTAGCAGATACTCCTCCACCACCGGACACATAGCCAGTGCACGCGTCCAACCGAGGGAGCCGGGGGAGGACAACGTAGCAAACATGCACCACACCTCTCTGCGGGGCCCACACATGCAGGGCCCACCATGTGGCACACGGATTCCACGAAAAAATCTCCCCGAGCTCTGTTGGGCGATGGGCGCTCGCCGGTAGAGCTGGGACTTGGGCCATGCCATTTGAGGGCGGGCCATGGCACGGACTTTTGGCACGACCGGCGAGTGGCACGGCACGAAATATTTTGGGCCGTGCTGGCACGACACGAACACGAGGGCCGTGTCGTGCCTAGTATCTCAAGACGACGGGCTACATGGCACGGCCCGCTCGTTGGGCCGTGCTTTGGGCTGGCATGACACTAATGTGGCACGTACACACTTTTATTACTCTACAATGCAATTTTATAGCATTTCATGTATTACCTCTCATCTAGTACTTAAATAGATTATGAAAATCATTAAAACTTTATTGAAATAGTATACACAACATACTTAATTTTTTATATCACACCACAAAAAGAAGTGGTGGAGATATTTTGAGGGATATGCTTGGGCGGGCACGACCCGGCGTCTTTGGCGTGCCACCCGACCGTGCTTGGGCGAAGAAAAAAATTTGGCGTGCCATATCGGATGGCCCGATGTGCTTCCCCGTGCCTATAGGGCACGATCCCGGCGACACGGCACGAGAGTGCCGGGCGGCAGCTTCCCGTGCCTATAGGGAACGATCCGGCCGCACGGCACGAGTGCCGAGCCGCGGCCGGCCCGGCACGCTCAAGTCCCAGCTCTACCGCCGGCGGCGTCGGCCGACTCCTTCCACCGGTGCTTGGCGCTCGCTGCTTTCTCCTGCGGTGTTGCTTGGCGCTGGATCTGGTCGAGCCCGACGACGAGCTGGGATACGGAGGAGAAGATCCAGTAGAGGATCGGCGCGGGCGGTGGGGGTCCCGCCCGCAAAGATCCGGCCAAAGATCCATGACGCCGTGGTGACTCGAGGAGTCCTGCAGACCACACGCATGAACAACACGGCAGCACATGTTGTCGCTGACGCCATCCAGAAATAGCACCGGCATCCTCTCGCATGTTGTCGCCGACGCCGTCCAGAAATAGCACCGGCATCTTTCGCATGTTGTCGACGACGCCGACCAGAAATAGCACCAAAGATCTTCTCGGCCGGCTCCCACACCGCATCATCTCCGTCTTATTCTTCTTCCATTTCTCAACAAGATATGTAGTAGCTATGGCCAAGGAGGCCATTATTTTGGTAGGGAATCTCACAAGGAAAGAGGAGAGGGGTCGGGGAAAGGGGAAAAGGAGGGGAGCCGGCTCACCGCCTCCCGCCGGCGAGGTCGCCGGGCAGGTGAAGATCTCTTGTTTGGTTTTGGCTAATTAGTGACACCTAAGGACTAATCTCTCGATGCTAAGTGTTTGACTAGATTGGAGATTGGTCGTGCCGGAGTTGGTGCATGGTGATCATGGAGGATGGATCGAGGTGATCCAAAAGTTGATCAAGCATGCAACTCGTGGAGATTCGAGATCAATTGTCCCCAAGGCAAAGGTATAACCATAGGGCTTTTGATTTCACACCCAAGACACCATAGAGGGTGTGGGTGGTTATAGGATCGATAAGCCGTACTATAAAGAGGGGAAACTTATCGTACATATCGGTCCTCATGTGCCTTTAGGTTCAAAATTCATATGCATGCATTCTAACCTAAAGAGCTAACTCCGCGCTTGTTGAAAATGTTTGAAAATGCCGACACATGGTGTCGGGTGTTCTTCGGCGCGTCGGCAACAAGAAACAAGTGACGGAAGTCGGTTTGGAGCAAAGGCGAAGGAACGCGACGATTTTAAACGATGAAGATTTCGCAGCCGGGCGGCGTGGCCGGACCACCGTGACTGTAAGCGGTTGATCCGACCGACGACCGGTCGGTGAGTCCGGTCGAATTCCAAGAAGGGTGTAAACCGGGGTTCGGCCCTCGCCGACCGGACGCGATCGGACGGATGCGGATCGTGCTGACCGAAGCATAACCGACGACACGACCGACCCGGTGGCCTGGGGGTCGGGGGTCCGATCCACTGCTCGGGGTTGTTAGTTGTGACGGACCCACCGACCGGACTCACCGGTGAGTCCTGGGTCGCTGCGCCCCGGTCAAAGGTAAAACCGTGGGTTTCCCCCAACGGCCACAATTCATGGTGAAGGGGGTATTTATACCCCTTGGCTGCCTCTTGCTCTCTCTGGTCATTTGAATCATTCCTAACATCTTTGAGCAAGCAAGCAAGCCTTCCTCCTCTCTCATTCTTGATTTGAGCTTCATTCTTGAGAGAAGAGAGATCCAAGTGCATTTGCATCGAGTTCTTGCATCTAGAGGCACTTGGGGATCGTTGTGAGCCGGTGAGTTTCTTGTTTCTCTTGGAGACACCGCTCCTAGCCGGCTTGGTGATTTGGTGGAGTTGTTGGTAAGAAGAGGAGATTGTTTCTTGGCCACCTCCGGGCGAAATTGTGAGAGGATCACACACTCCTCATCGGGAAGACAAAGTGCAAGGAATACATTACTCGTGTCTTGGGTACCACACTTGTTGAGTGGTGTGTTGAGGCTAGCAAGGGCACCGCCTAGCTCAAACACCATCCTTGTGTTGGTCGGCACAACCGAGAGTAACTTGTCGGTGTACAAGTTTAACTCCGGGTGAACAAATTGACTTGTTCATTGTCTCGGTGTGTGGATGATCACCTTCGTGTGATTGATAGCTTTTCTTCTTCCGGTGATTGGTTGACATCCTCTACACGTCGGTATAACAAGCTTCTCACTCTAGCATTACTTTCCTAGTTTACTTTGAGTAGAGAGCTAGCACTTGCTTGTGTAGGTTGTTCTTGCTAGCATAAGGACCATATTAGGATTGCTCACTAGATAGAGTAGTGACATAGACTTTGTGTGACTTAGAGATCATAGAAATATTTAGTCTTGTCACTAGAAGGCTTGCAAGACCATTAGAGCTAGTGCAAACCACTTTACGCCGTGTTTTATACTAATCGGTTTGTTGAGTTGAGTTTGTAGAAATTTTTTATAGGCTATTCACCCCCCTCTAGCCATCTAGGACCTTACAAGTGGTATCGGAGCCGTGGTCACCATTTTAGAAGGCTTAACAACCTCCGGTGTGAAGCATGGCTAGTATTGTGTTCAACAATGTTGGGAGAAAGCCTCCGTTCTTTGATGGAGTCAAGAATTTTGACTATTGGAAGAGATGCATGAGAATATACTTGGGATCAATCAATGACCAAGTATGGGAAGTGACTGTTGGCATTTGTTAAGTGCTAAAAAGAATATGAAGGATTCTAGAAGTTTACGTAACATCTACCATTGTAGCTTTTCCCTAGGATGAGTATTCTAGAGTATCGTGATCCACAGGGGAAGTTTTTAGCTAGAGATTCTAATAAGTCACAATCATGCATCCACTAACTTAGCAAACCACTAGACTATAGTGAGGGGGTAAATGTTAGAGGATAAGTAGTATAAAATAATAATAAACTACCTAAGATGTCAAGGAATAACTAAACTAATCAAGAGGTCAAAGAGAGAGATCAAGGTTCCTGGGTACTTCTCTATTACTTAGGTTCTATGATAGCAATCATACTATAACACTTCAGGACATCAGAACACTAGCCACGTAAAGAGATGAGAAGGGGGGCTAGGAAGTCCGACTCACGGTCCTACAAACACCAACCCGAACGTGGTGGAATACATCGCCATCGTGGCTGTCACTACACAGGGCTACCACAAACTATCCGTGGGGGTTGGGTGCAATCTCGGGTAACCAATAGCCTAGACACCAAGTCTACACTATCAATTAGTACTCTAGCTACTGCGAAATAACTAGAGCCCTCAATACGAGCGGAGATCCCATGTAATAATATAACAACTATACTTAACCATATATGAAAGGTATAGAATTAAATAGAGAAGATAAATATATAAATCACAAGTCATCCAAAGATAAGATATGAAACATACCAAACTCGTGAGACATCTCCGTAACCAAAGTGTAGTTCAACTCTCCTTTAGTCTTGATTAGATCTAAGTTAGATCTAATCTACTTCTAATTACATGGCTAATCTAGTTCTAATTACACAGACTAATCCTCTTTCTAATCTTCTTCTAATTCACTAATCTCTTAGAGAGAGGTTATCCTTACTTTGGGATACCTCTACGGTGAGAGATAATGAAGTAGAATGAATTAGAATGAGTTAGGGTTTCACCCTAGGGTCGGGGTCTTCTTATATAGGCCTTGGCGATGAACGATGACCATTGGATCAAACCGACCTTGGCAACGGTGTAGATACAACCTCAAGGTCGGTGGTAAACCGACCTAGAAAGGAGAGGATGATGGTGGGACCCACACCTGGCGGCCGGCCTAAATGGTTTCCCGGCAGCCGCCCGAGGGGTCCGTAAGCTTCCCGGCTTCGTGTTTCTTCCGGTGTCCTCTGGTACCTTCTAGAATGTTTTAGTCTACTTTTTTCGGGTTGAGTTACTTCATAGTTAAGTCTTGTCATCATATGAGATGTATCTTCCGAACTTTCTCCATTCTTTCTCAGCATTTATCTGTTAAGTCCCTGAAAATATATAAATCACCAAAGCTCGTGGAATTATGTTAGTAAATCCCCTAGTCTATGTTGATATTCATTTTACGCCCTTATTTCATATTTAGTTAACTATTAATATTATGCTATAATAGGTGTCAACAAGTTCCCCCAAGCTTACCCTTTGCTAGTCCCTAGCAAAGCCAAACTTAGCAATGGATCAGGAGTTGCTACAACGCTTTCACACCTCAAAAGTACACATGCTTTCAAACAAAATTTCTCTCGGATAAGAACAAATTTTTAATAACTTTTAACTTACCCGTATTACCTTTAACCATGGAGCTTATAGCTTTTTCTTGAAATCTTGGGTAATTGAAAGATAGAACAATCAAGTCAAGCACCATATCTCAAACTCTTTGTTCAACTGTCCTTTCGAGTTTTGCGGGTTTTCAAAATAAAACCCAAAGTTCCTTGTATGACTCTCTCAAGTCTCCCATTTGTAATATTTGTGGATCCTCACTAAGGCAACAAGGTTGTTTTGCCTCTCTCTCATAATATGTGGTATTTTTGGACTAAGGTAGTAAGACATTATGCCTTCTTCTCTCTCACCCTATATCTAAGGCTTATATGTGGAGCTCATAGGTGGGAGAAAACTATATCTACTTACTAAGCACATATTGTAAGTTCAAGCAATGGATCCAAAGTAACAAATCACACCGATCAAGTGGTGCATGTGTATGGTGGATAGAATATATAGATAGTAGAGAATATAGTAGAGTGGATAGAATGACTGAGGAAAAATCTTACTTATGCTCCTTGAGGAACTATCTCTCTTTTGAAATTTTGTAAAGAATACGGGTTGTATCTTTTTATTTCTTTATTTATTTTTCTTTTTAGAGAGGTGGGCTCTGTGGCCCTAGACTTTTGTCTTTTATTTCCTCTCTTGAAAGATGTGGGTTCTACTCACCCTCGGACACTTGTCCATTTTTCATCTTTTTTTAGAGATGTGGGCTCTACTCGCCCTCGAACACATTTTCATTTTTTCATCTCTTTTCTTAGGGAGGTAGGCTCTAGTCGCCCGTAGGACTTTTGTCCATTTTTCATCTCCCTTTTTCTCTTTTTTTTTAAGATATACAATCCAAATCTCTTTTGCAATAACTTTTTGAGAGATAGACAAAGTAATAGGGCTTTTGTAAGATATTGGCTAGCAATGAATGGATGGGTATAGGAAATATTTTTGGTTGCTCTCTCCCAGGATAGGAGTAGAACATTTTTAGTGGCTAAAGTGAAAGGGATAGTGGTATATATATGGTGGATATAGTGAAGTGTACATGATCGGCATGACAAGTTTCTAGGGGTCGACAAAGATTGAACAAACTCAATGCAAAGCAAGCAGCCTATATATATGTCAAAAGGTTTTCTTAATGGGAGCATGTATATAAAGGTCTGTGATAGGAAGTTTAACACTTTGTCACACAGGAACTTATCATGTGCACTTTTAAATTTTCAAAATAAATCTCCAGAAATCTAGTATCACTAGGAGTAAGATCAATAGCAGCTCGGACTCTCATATATCATATCCGTCAATTACCTAGACCTTAGAGCAAGCAATTTGCAACCCATAGGTTTCGGGTTCAAGGTAAATTAAGCTTGAAAGCTAGGTAATGTCGATGTTTTACGACCCAGAGAGCCGACCACGGGGTGAGCCGGGCGGTTTGTCCGGCCTCGATGAAACCGGAGTCCGGGCGGTTTGTTGCGCAGATTGACATGGAGACGGGGTTTTTATATCGGTTCGGGCCCTCGATCCTTGATCGAGTAAAGACCTTACGTCCGCCCGCCGTGAGCCTATTTTTTATTGATGGGGTCAACCGAGGATCGGTTGTAAAGTTTCTGAGACTTGATGTGTTCAAGTTGCGCCCTCCCTCTACGAGGTGCCCTTTGGCCGCCTTTTATAGTTCAAGGGCCAAAGAGCTTTGCTACGGACCTAGTCGGATAGAGAGGGTTGTCCGTCGAGGATTCGAACACCCAAACTCTAAACATGGTAATCGACTAGAGTTCTATCCCCGACATAAATAAGTCTACCGTAGCTATGCTTCCATTGCCTTCTCGAGTTGTTTGTGGCCGCAGTTAGGATAGAATCTCAGCGAACAACTCTCCGGAGTCCTTAGGTGATCCCGTATCCACAAGCCCCCGAGCATCTCAAGGCTGAGTTGTTGAAGTTGTCTCGCCTTTTCGGATGAAGCCTTGATATGGTCTTCGAGATCATCTTACGGCGTGCACTTTGAAAAAGTGCACCCGTAGGGTGTAGCCCCCGAGCTTCTTGCTTTTTTGGCACAAAGAGCTGGAAGGTCTTTGAGTTCTCTCGCCTCCTTTGAGTTCTTGAGGTCCGTCTTCGAGTTCTTCTCGCTTCGAGTTCTTTAGCCTCGGAGTTCTTTAGCCTCCGTCTTCGAGTTCTTCTCGTATTTGGAGTTCTTTTCTCCGTGATGGACTTCTTCTTCGTGAGCCCCGAGCATCTCGGATATGAGTCATGAGGGCCATTCTTCTTACCCTTCTCGGATGAAACCTTCGAGCGCGGTGTGAGATCTTTTTCCTTTGTCTTCGAAGTTCTTCTCAGATTTGGAGTTCTTTCTCCGGGATGGATCTCTTCTTCGCGAGCCCCCGAGCATCTCAAGTATGAGTCTGCCGATGTTTTACGACCGAGAGCCCGCCACGGGGTGAGCCGGGCGGTTTGTCCCGGCCTCGATGAACCTCGAGTCCGGTGGTTTTTATTGCGCAGATTGACATGGAGACGGGGTTTTTATATCGGGCCGGGCCCTCGATCCTTGATCGAGTAAAGACCTTTACGCCCGGTCGGCGTGAGCTCGTTTTTTGATTGATGGGGTCAACCGAGGATCGGTTGTAAAGTTTCAAGACTTGATGTGTTCAAGTTGCGCTCCTCTTCTACGAGGTGCCCTTTGGCCGCCTTTTTATAGTTCAAGGGGCCAAAGAGCTTTGCTACGGACCTAGTCGGATACGAGAGGGTTGTCCGTCGAGGATTCGAACACCCAAACTCTAAACATGGTAATCCGACTAGAGTTCTATCCCGATTACAATGTAAGTCTACCGTAGCTATGCTTCCATTGCCTTCTAGGAGTTGTTTGTGGCCGCAGGGCTGGGATAGAATCCTGCGAACAACTCTCTAGAGTCCTTAGGTGATCCCGTATCCACAAGCCCCCGAGCATCTCAAGGCCGAGTTGTCGGTTGTCTCGCCTTTCTCGGATGAAGCCTTGATATGGTCTTCGAGATCATCTTACGGCGTGCACTTTGAAAAAGTGCACCCGTAGGGTGTAGCCCCCGAGCTTCTTGCTTTTTGGCACAAAGAGCCGGAAGGTCTTTGAGTTCTCTCACCTCCTTTGAGTTCTTTAGCCTCCGTCTTCGAGTTCTTCTCGCCGGAGTTCTTTAGCCTCCGTCTTCGAGTTCTTCTCGCTTTGGAGTTCTTTAGCCTTCATCTTCGAGTTCTTCTCGTATTTGGAGTTCTTTCTCCAGGATGGATTTCTTCTTCGTGGAGCCCCCCAGCATCTCGGATATGAGTCATGAGGGCCATCCTTCTTACCCTTCTCGGATGAAACCTTCGAGCGCGTGTGTCGAGATCTTTTCCTTTGTCTTCGAGTTCTTCTCGTATTTGGAGTTCTTTCTCCAGGATGGATCTCTTCTTCGTGAGCCCCCGAGCATCTCAAGTATGAGTCATGAGAGCATCTTTTCTTGCTCTTCTCGGATGAAGCTTTGACGTGATCTTGAGATCTCATCCTCGAAGTTCTTTCGATTTAGAAAAATCTTGTCAGGGTATCCAAGCAGCCCCCCGAAGCGCCTAGGAGTTCTTTCTTTGGAAAGAAATCTTAGAGGTTCTCCTATCCTCGGGGATTTTGTCCGTTCTCTTTTTCCGTAATCACGGGTCTTGTTGTTCTTGTGGCGACTTCTTCCGGGGCTCTAGGTCGTTGCTCGTTGTAAATGGCGGTTGCGGGGTTCTTTTTCTTCCGATGAAGGATTTGACCGTTGTGTCGGCTTTGTTGTACTGTTCGCATAAAAAGGAGAGTCGTTGTCGCCTCGAATTTAATTCGAATTGTAGAGGCTCCTGTTACGGAGAGTTTTATCCCTGTAACGGTAGGGAATTTTTCCCTGGCCCTAAATATTTGATACGGCCGTTCCTTCTTTCCCCTCCGCCATTTGCTTGTGTCATTAGCAAATTCCTTACCCTAATTCTCCCGTGCCGACGCTGTCCTTTTCGCCCGCCGCCGCTTTTTTGCGGTTCGTCATGTCCAGACTTGATGACGAAGGGGTCCTCCTCCTCGGCTTCGGCCACGCGGGAAGGGGAGGCCATCCTCGAGATGGAGAAGGCCATGAAGATCTGGCCGGAGTCGTGGCTAGCGAGGGCGACATGGCGGAGCCGGGAGAGGCGTAGAGCTTCTTCTTCCCGCAATCTCCGGGTGGCGCCCGCCACAGTCATCGTCTCCCTGCCCCTAATCCCCTCGAGGTTGTTCCCTGTTTCATCGCCCTCGTGCGATCCGATCTCCGTCTTCCCCGCTTCTCGACTTTTTCCATGAGTTTTACGCAATTCTATGGATTGCTCTTTTTCATCTTGCCCGAACGGGGTTCTTCTTCTTTCCATCTTTGTTCATGCCCGTGAGACGTTCATAGGCATTCCTCCTTCTATGAAGCTCTTTTTCGCTATTTCTTCCGTCTTCGCCACGGATCTCGATCCGCCGCTCTTGGATGTGTTTCGATCCGTGCAAGTCGTGGTCTGAAATCGCCTTTTTGATTACGATCTTCCCGATTCTATGTCCGGGTTGGCTCTGGTTGGTTTTATGTGAACAACCCTCCTCCCCGCTCTTGCCGATCATGACTCCATGAGCCCGGCTTGACCCTAAAGCTTTCAATGTCGACTCTCCCGATGAGTCGGAGGTTGCCGAAGTTTGTCAATCGGGTCAAGTTGAAAACGCCGGGCGCCGGTCTAAGCGGTCGGCATTGTGCCGATTTCCTTCGCCGCGGGTTCAGCCCCCGATGTCCCGAGAGAAGTACGGCTTTTGAGTACACCGGCCCCGAGGATCCATCACGTGTTGGTGGTGGAGGCGCCGAGTTGTCTAAGGAGGAGCCGATGGACTCTCTTCGCCTTGTCTTTGTCAAGGATGTTCCAACAACTCGATTCGGTTGAGGAGATTCCCGCCGCTAATCCTCCTCCTCCCGCCGTGGAGTGATTTTTCTCGTATGCTCGTGGTTTTCTTGTCCGATTAGGGTTGTTTTCTCGACTCTCGTTTTTTGTTAGCATCTTGGCCAACTTACGCTCTCGTGACTGGCCGTTGCCTCACGCGCCTCGGTAACCTTCTTGAAGTCTTTAGTCCTTCTGGTAGTATGAGTATTGGGGGTTCTTTCGTATGTTCCCTTTACTCCGGATCCATGAGTTCTTGCTCTTATAGGTCGTAAGCGTCGTAAGGCTGCGCGTTCTTGAAAAAGAACTCGGTGTTTCTTCCGCCACTACCACTCCCAAGAGGACTCGCTCCGCACGTCTCGGGCTTCTTTGCAGAGCCCACGTGTAATATTCTCATAGGTGAGGGGTTGTTTTTTCTTTGTCGAGCCCGCTCTTTTTGATATGAGTTAACCCGCTTCTCGTTTTTCTTTTTCAGATGGTGCTCGCATTTGTCCTTTTGAGCGGGATGAGGAGCAAGTGGAGTCTTGTCCTGAATCCGTGAGTTCTTTTTCTTTTGTTTTCCCACGTCCGGGTTCTTTGGTTTGTGGTGGTCTTGATGTGATTTGTTCGTGAGTCCTCCTGTTGTGCAAGTTGAGGCTTCAGGAAGGTTTCTTCGCCATTCCGCTTGCTCTTGAAGTGAAACCCTCCACACTTGCTGGGCCGCCCCTCGCGCTCCTCGAATATCATTCCGGTGAGTGCTCTTTGTCTTTGAGTTCTTATTTCTGGTGTAGATATGAGTTGTCTTGTTTTGAGGGGTTCTTTTGTAGGAGGCCCTCTCGCGGAAGTTCCGGACGTTTTTTCTCCAACTTCGTCGAACATTATGGGGTACCGGACAGCTTTCTCGCGATTCTGTTCGCCAGGCATACTTCCAACCCCGAGGTTCATCCGATCCTTCTCTTTCGACAACGAAGGTTCTTGCGGATTTCGCTGATTCGAATTCGATTTGTCCTCTCTAGGGTTGGTGGTTTATACGTGGTGTATAAGGCTGCCATCGATGTTTCTGTCGCTCTTGATCACAAGTTCCGGTATGTGATCGGCTATCTTGATTGTTTTTTTTTTTCTTAAGATGTTGCCCGAGCTTAAGACTTTGTTGCCCTTTGAATTGATGACCTTCTGTCTTTTCTTTGTCAAGAGAGTGACTTTACGGTCGAGGTTCTTTCGCCAGGTCCGGCGAGCCTTCGCTTGCAATCCCGGAAGCCCGTGCCCGCCGACGGGCCGACCGAGTCCTATGGCAAGGTTGTCCAGGAGGTCGAAAGGTATTTCTTCTGCCTTTCTTCTTACTCTTCTTGGTTGTTTTCGGGCTTTTGCTCTTCCCAGGATAGTTGTTTTTCAGAGCTCTTCGTGTGACCAAGAATAGCCAGAGGTTACCATCGCTTGAGCCGCAGACCGAGCTGTGGGGCTTAAGGATTCTCTTCTTTGCCCTTCAGAGAAGTTTTCTGAGCTTTGGCGCTTCGTGTCTCCTCTTCTTGACTTCATCCGTCTTCCTCAAGATCAAGAGTTGACCTCGAGGGGGTTCCTTCCTCAAGCCTCCGAACGCTTCCGCTTATATGTGGATGATGTTGCCGGAGGCTTCGAGGAGCTTCTATTATTTTCGGCTATCTTGTCCCTGAGCTGCCCCATTGCTACATTTGTGAATGGGGTTTGCCTCTATGGAACATGCCGAGATGATGGAGAAGGAGAACCCCGCGTGGATGCACCAGGGGTCATCTTGTGGATACCATTGATCTTGGGATGAATGATCTTTGTGGAGCTTGATTTGATGAGTCCCCGAGTGCTCGGGTTGTAGCGCTTCGCCCGGCCTTGTAATAGTTAGTCTTGTTGGTGGCCTATTGTGTTGGGGCCTTTTGAACAATTGAGTCTCGCTTTTTGTGCTGGCTTTTTTCAACCATTATCCGTTTCGCCTTCGAGCAGCTTTGTTTGCGCTTTGTTGTGATCGCGGCTCTTTTATATCTAGGCCTCTCGCTTCGCCCCGTACTTTCAGACTTGTGCCGAGTAGTTGTGAGGATCGCCCATAATCATCGGGGTTGTTCTTTCGATGAATCGCCTTGCCTCTTTGTAACTTCGCCGAGTAGAAAGGAGTCTTGTTCTTTGTGCGTTAGGATTCTTTTTCTCCTTACGCATCAGCCTTTTAGCTCCTCAGAGATTGTTGGAATCTTGCTCTTGCGCCTCTTAGGTTATTTTCCTTGACGCTTGACTTGTTCTTCTTTTTCTTGAGACTTGTCGTGAATGGTAGAGTCTTGCTCTCGCGTCTTCCGTGTTCTTCCCTTGACGCCCGACTTGTCTTCTTTTCTTGAGACTTGTCGTGAAGATGGGATCCTGTTCCGAGGTGCTAGGGTTGTTTTATTCCCGCTATAGCAAGCACGCCTTTGTTCTTGGACTTGCTTGTGGTAAGTTGGGTCTTGCCCATGCGTGGGTGGGTTCTTTCCTTTGACGCGTGACTTGTCTTCTTTCGAGATTTGTCTTTGTAGGTGGAGTCGTACTCCGATTTGCTAGGGTTGCTTCTTCCTCACGTAGTAGCGCCTCTTCTTCTTGGGCTTGCTTGGAATAGGTGGGGGTCTTGCCCCCTGCGTCATGGGGGTTCTATCCTTCGACGCACGACTTGTCTTCTTTCTTCGAGACTTGTCTTGAAGGTGGAGTCGCATCCGATTTGTTAGGGGTTGCTTCTTCCTCGGCTGTAGTAGCGCCTTCTTCTTGGGCTTGCTTGGAATAGGTGGGGGTCTTGCCCCTGCCTTCAGGTTCTATCCCTTCGACGCACGACTTGTCTTCTTTCTTGAGACTTGTCGTAGATGTGGAGTCGTGCTCCAGTGCTAGGGTTGTTCCGCCCCGTTCTTTGTAGCTTGTCTTTGCCTTAGACTAGCTTGAAGTGGTTGGGACCTTGCCCCTCGTGGGCTCTGGTTTTATCCTTCGACGCATGCGACTTGTCTTCTTTCTTGAGACTTGTCGTAGATGTGGAGTCGTGCTTTCGGGCAATTTAACTTGTTTTTATTCGGATTTTCAGCGCCGTCTTTGCTTGAGACTTGCCGTGAAGTGGTGGGACCTTGCCCCCTGGCTCCGCGGTTTTATCCTTCGACGCATCCGATTTGTCTTCTTTCTTGAGACTTGTCGTAGATGTGGAGTCGTGCTCGGGGGTACCGTAACTTGTTTTTATTCTGGATTTTTATTTGTCTTTGCTTGAGACTTTCAGAAGTGGCCGGGTCGTGCCCCGCCCGCAGATTGTTTTCTTCTGGCTTGTGACTTGTTGCCTCCTTTTCGAGTCATGTCACGATAAGTGGAGTCTTGCTCCCCGTCGTTTAGGCCTCTAGCTTTTTGTCTTTTTCTTAGACTTGCTAGTAGATGTTTTGGTGGAGTCGTGCTTCGAGTAGAGTTGTTCTAACTCGGGTTGCCGCTTCGGGCAAGGGCTCTCCCATGCTGTCCGATGGACTATAGCATGACGCCCCTATAGGGTTCTCGATCCGGCCCATTTAAGTGCATCGCCGGACCAAGGTCAAGGTGGTTGGGTTTCTATTTCACAACACTACAATTCACCTTGTTTGGGTTTGGGCCGCTCCTTTTAAGAGACTTGATGTGAGACGATGGGTTCCTATTTCATAACACTACACCGCTTCACGCCCGATTCGAAAGGCCGCCCTCGCCAGGACATAATGGCTCTTTTCGACCCTCGATGGCCTCTGCGGACCTAAACGGGCCGATCCCCACGTGTTTTTTTCTTTGAGTCGAAGTTCACGACCGGGCCGCTAGGATTTAAGGTATGGACGCTTATTCGAGAGGACTTCGCGTGGTTCCACCTTGTTTGGTGACCTCCGATTCGTGGGGGGGTTGCCTTCGTTTGGCCGACTTCTCATTCTTGAAGTGCCGATTTGGGCTGTTTTTGTTCTCCTCTTGGGAGGCATGCGGCCGCTCTTTTTTGGAGTTCTTTTTTGGTTTGAACTGCTTTTAGAGTGCCGCGCATTCTAGTACCTCTTGTGGGTCTAGAGTTCTTCCGACGCCATTTGCTTCTTCTTCTTCGAGAGTTGGTCTGCGTGTTCTCGCGACTTCTCCGTGGGGTCGCCGAGAGTCTTTTATGGGTAGAACCTTCCGAGTTGGTCGATGTGCCAAGAGTTTCTCGATTTCTTCTCCTTCTGCCGGTCATCGGTTGTAGGTTCCTCGGTCCGGTGCTCCTTTTGACGATGAAGGGTCCTTCCCATGGACCGAGCAATTTGTGCCCGCTTCTCGTCTTTTGGTTTCTTTTGAGTACTTGATCTCCGGATTCGTGCATTTCTTGGTCGTGGTGCTCTTGTCATAGTGCTCTCGAGTCCTTTTTGTGTATCTTTATGCTCAAGGATGGCATTTTTTCTCGACTTCTTTCTCGCACGGTCGATCTCAAGTCTTGTTGTTCTCCTTCTCCTTCTTCAAACCGCGCTTCTATCCGTGGAGAGCTCCATATCGATCTGTAGTAGTACCCGCTTCGATCCGTATGTTAGGAAGAAAGGTGAGTAACCGTTGCTCGGCGATTTGAGTTCTTAGGCCCCGTGACAACTTTTGGTATCTCTTCATCCATTTTGCTCGTAGTCTTTGAGTTCTTCATATAGTCTTGGCTTTATACCGCAAGGATGAGTCCGTTGGCTCTTTCTACTTGTCCGCTTGCTCGAGGATGTGCTGCTGCAGGCATAATCGATTTGTATGCCACAATCTCGTGCCCAATCTTTTGAATTCGCCGCCGTGGAAGGGTGATCCCAGGTCCGTTATGATCCCGTTGGGCATCCCGAACGTGCATGATCTCTTGGATGAACTCGACTGCTTTGTTGGAGCCGAAGTTAACCAAAGGCTTGTATTCTATCCATTTGGTGAACTTGTCGATTGCTACGAAAATCTATTCGTGTCCTCCTTGGCTCTTTTTAAGTGGTCCGACTTGATCTAGTCCCCAAAGACGAAAAAGGCCATGATGGTGGTATGCAGATTAGGTTGTGTGCGGTGTACATGCACTGCTCTTGAGAACATCCGCACCCTTTGCATCTTCGACGAGTTCTTCTGCGTCTTTTTGAGAGCTGTTGGCGATAATATATCGTTTCGAATGCTTTTTCCCACGAGGGTTCTCGACGCATGGTTTCCACAAAGATCCGTAATGGATTTCTTTGAGTATTTCTTTTCCTTCTTCGTAGTCGATGCATTTGAGTAGTACTCGATGATCTTCGCTCTTTATATATTTTGTCCCCGATGAGCACATAGTTCTTGCTTCTTCTCAAGATCCTTGTTGCTTTGCTTTTGTCTTGGGGTAGCGTTTTGTTCTTGATGAAAAGTTGATGATGTCCTCGATCCGGGGAGTGGTTCTGCGACCGAGATATTATCATCACTCCCGTTAGAGCTGATTGCTCCATGTTTTTCTTGGGGTGGGTCTCTTTGATTGAAGGCTTCGATAATTCTTCGACGAATACTCCTGGTGGGACTTGAGCTCTGTCGGACCCGAGTTTGGCTAATACATCTGGCAGCCACATTTGCGTCTCTGAGCACGTGTAGGATTTCTAGGCCTTGAAAGTTCTTTTCCAATTTGCGCATTCGCGCGGTAGAGGCCCATGTTATCCTTGGTGCAGTCCCAGTCTTTGTTGACTTGATTGATGACAACCGCGGAGTCGCCGTATACTTGAAGTTTCTTGATTCCCGAGTTTTTGCCACTTTGAGGCCATGGATGAGTGCTTCGTACTCGCCTCGTTGTTGGTAGCTTGCCACATTATCTACAAAGACATACTTGAGTTGTCTTCCTTTCGAGATATGAAGAGAATCCCGGCCTGCTCCCCGAGCTTCAATGATCCATCGAAGTACATGCTCCAATGTTTCTTGATGTCTTCGGGTATGGGTTGTTGGAGCTGGCCCATTCTCGCTATAAAGTCTGAAGTGCCCGAGATTTGATTGCTCTTCGTGGGGTGAACTCTAGATTTAATGCTCCGAAGTTCTACCGCCCATTTTGATATGCGCCCCGTTGAATCCTTGTTCCGTAGGATGTCTCCGAGTGGAGAATCTCGCGTGACCACCGTTATCTTGTGGTCGTCAAGTAGTGCCGTAGCTTCCTTTGATGTGATCAATATGGAGTAGAGCAGTTTTTGTACGTGAGGGTATCGAACTTTGGATTCTCGAAAGGACCTCGCTCACGTAGTAAACGGCCTCCGGGTTTTACCGCTGTTCCCGGGCTCTTCTCTCTCCACAATGATCGCCGAGCTGACTCATCAGACGGTAGCCGCTATGTAAAGCATGAGGTCTTCATGATCTTTCGGGGAGTGAGGACTGGTGCCGACGTTAGGTAGGTAACTTGTTTGAGTTCTTCAAATGCCTTGTTCGCCTCTTTAGTCCATTCGAACTTTCCCTTGGCCTTGATCAATTTGAAGAAAGGCAATCCCTTTTCTCCCGGTTTAGATATAAATCTGTTGAGTGCCGCCATGCACCCCGTGTGAGTTTTTGGACGCCCTTGACGTTTCGGGGTTGTCTCATCTCTCGTGATAGCCTTGATCCGTTTTGAAGCCGGCTTCTATGCTCTCGCTGGCCGACCAAGAACCCGAGTAATCGGGTCCCGATGGTACTCCAAAACGCACTTTGTTGGGTTGAGCTTCCACCTCCACTTCTTAAGGTTGTTGAAAGTCTCTTCCAAGTCTTGGATTAGAGTATCCGCTCCCTTTGTTTTCACCACTACGTCGCCCACGTATGCTTCGGCATTTTTGCCAATCCGCTTGCTCTCCTAGACAAGTCTCAGACGCTCTTTGATACGTTGTTCCGGCGTTCTTTAATCCGAATGACATTGTTTTGTAGCGGTAGACAACCGAAGGGGGTGATAAAAGAGGTCTTGCTCGATCTTCTTTTTTGAGTGCTATTTGGTGATAGCCCCGTAGCAATCCAGAACGATAGTAGGGCCGATCCCCGCTATGGAGTCCACTATCCGGTCAATCCTTGGTAGCCCAAATGGGTCCTTTGGGCAATGCTTGTTTAGATCTGTAGTCCACACACATGCGCCCATTCTCGAGGTATTCTTCTTTCCGAACTTAACTCGGATTAGCTAGCCAATCCGGATGTAGGATTTTCTCCGATGAATCCCGGCCGCGAGTAGTTTCCGCGATCTCCTTTTTGATGGCTTCTTTTCTTTTCTCGTGAGAACCTCCTCGTCTTTGCTTGATGGGTTTGGATCCCATATTGTTATCAATTTTGTGCTCGGCCAGCTCCCTTGGAACACCGGGCATGTCTCGCCGGTTTCCGGGCAAATATATCTTTTTGTGTTGCCTTAGGAAGTCGGTGAGCGCGAACTCCTATTTTGGAGATAGGTGAGAGCCGATGATCGCCGCCTTGGATGGATCACCGGTCTCAGAATCGATGTGCTTGACGCCGGCTTCTTCCGGGATACCAAGATTGCTTGTTTCTTGGCCGGTATCTCGAGTTCCTCGGATTTGTCTCCCTGCGGCCATCCGATTGACTTCTTTTTTCTCCAAGAATGTACCAGACTTGTTTGCTATTTCAATGGCTTGGGCGTCACACTCGAAAGCCTTTTTGAGATCTCCTTTGATTGAAAGAACCCCAAATGGGCCGGTATCTTTAGCAATAGATACGGTGTAGTGTGGAACAGCCATGAATTTTGCAATTGCCGGTCTTGCCATGATGGCATGATATGGTGACTTCGAGATCCGCTACTGCCGAACTTGACGTATTCTGTTCGGTAGTTTGAAGGTGTTCAGTGACGGGTAGGGTGACTTGCCCATTGGCATTGCTGCTCGCCCGTGAACTATCCCGTAGAAAGGGGTGCCGGAGGGAGCAATTAACCCCGAGAGGTCTAGTCCCATCTTGTCCAAGTTGTCTCGGAGAATATGATATTCAGCCCTCGCACCTCCGCCGACAAGACCTTGGTTATCAGAACTCCAACTATGGTGGGTTCTATCACTAAGGGATATGTCCCGGGGCGTTGCCTACACTCGGCCCATTGATCCTCCCATGTGAATTGAATCGGGTATTGGGACCAATTGAGGTAGCGGGCGTTATGGGTTCTCGCTACCATGATCGATCGTAGTGCTAGCTTGTCTTGTCTCTGCTCTTTGATCCAGTGGACCCTAGAGAATATGACGCTTAGAGATCTTGTTGCTTTCTCGGAAGTCTCCCCTTTTCGCCTGGCCGTTGTTTTCTTTTGCTTTCTTGGTCGCCCCTTTTCTCGAGCTGGATCTCTTCCCTTGTACCTCTCTTTGAAGGTTGTACAGTTTCCGAAAGCGAGTGACGAGCTCCGGATGGAAAACGCAAGGTATGTCTTCTAGGTTGACGTTGTCCTTGCCGCTGCCAACGCACGATTTGTTGTTGCCGCACTTCTCGCTTGTAGGGCTTCTTCGGCTTCTCCGCCAATGCGATCAGGTTGTCCGCCCTCGTTTCTTTGTACCGGGCCGAGAGTTGTTCTGTTCTTTTTTCGGCCTTCCGTGCTCTTTTCTCTCGGGAAGCGATCACGGGTTCTTTCTTCGGCCGATCATCTTCTCAACAAGAAGCTTGAACTCGTTCGTTGGTCCTCGAAGTTGTCTTTGTAGAAGTCCGAGAATTGCCATCTTTTTGAGAGATTCCATTACCGAACGCATCCACCACTTCTCTTTTCGTGATGTCATGCACCTGGGATCTCATCTCGCCAAATCTTCGATAGTAGTCTCTCAAGGATTCTCCCGCTTCGCTGAGGCTCTTTAATTCGGGCGCGTGATGGGATGGTGATGATTCCTCGCGAAGTTATTGCAAAATACTTTCTCGCAAATCTTCCTAGCATTCTATTGAGCCCTCTTCGATCTTGTCGAACCATTGAGCGGTAGAGCTTCTAGAGCCATGTTGACACCTCGTTATAGCATAATATTACTAGTCAACTAAACATGGAAAAAGGGCATAATTTGAATATCAACATAGGTCCGGGGTTTAACTAACATAATTCCACGAGCTTTGGTGATTTATGACTTTCCGTGGACTTAATAGATAATTGCAGAATAATGGAGAAGGTTCCGAATATACAAGGCATATGAAGACCAAACTTGACCGTGAAGCAACTCGACCCGAAAAGTGGACTAAAACACTCTAGAAGGTACCGAGAAGACACGAGAACAAACGGGAGACCGAGAGCCCGCGTAGGGCTGGCGCCGCCTAAATCGGGTCTCGGGCGGCCGCCAGTTATAGTAGCCAATCGGCTCGGCTTTTGTATGTCGGTTTACCACCGACATTGAGGTTGTATCTACACCGCTGCAAGGTCGGTTTGATCCAAGGGCTCACGCTCATCACCAAGGCCTATATAAGAAGACCCCATGCCCCCAGGGTGAAACCCTAATTCATTCTACTTCATTATCTCTCAGCTGTAGAGGTATCCCAAAGTAAGGATAACCTCTCTAAGGGATTAGTGAATTAGAAGAAGATTAGAAGTAGATTAGCTATGTAATTAGAAATAGATTAGACATGTAATTAGAACTAGATTAGATCTAACTTAGATCTAATTAGGAGTAAAAGGAGAGAGGAGCTATGTCTGTTTGCTCGATATGTCTTCGAGTATGGTATGTCTTTATATCTTCTCTACAAGACTTATGATCCACATATTTATCTTCTCTATTTACTTCCATGTTTTACATATATGGTTAAGTATAGTTGTTATGCTATTGCATGGGATCTCCGCCGCATCGAAAGTGCTCTAGTTATCATATGTGATTAGAGTAGTAATTGACATGTAGACATGGCGTCTAGACTAGAGGTTACCTCGAGATTGCACCCAACCCAACGGATAGTTTGTGGTAGCCCCCTGGTGGTGACAGCCCCGATGGTCGATGTATTCTACCACGCTCGGGTTGGTGTTTGTAGGACCTTTTGCCAAACCTTCCTAGCCCCCTTCTCATCCCTTTCCGTGGCTAGTGCTTTGGTGTCCCGAAGTGTTATGGTATAATTGCTATCATAGAACCTAAGTAATAGAGAAGTATTTAGGAACCTTGATCTCTTCCTTTTGACCTCTTGATTAGTTTAGTTCTCTTTGACATTTAGTTAGCTTATTATTTTATGCTTAGATATTTAGTTATCCTTTTTTAACAATTACCCCCTCACTATAGTCTAGTGGTTTGCTAAGTTAGTAGATACATGATTGTGACTTATTAGATTCTTTTAGCCAAAGCTTCCCTGTGGGATACGATACTCTAGAATACTCATCCTAGGGAAAAAGCTACAATGGTGGTGTTCTCAGGCGCTGCGTAATCCTTCATATTCTTTTAGCACTTAACAAATGCCAACAAGCCATGGGAAAGAAGACGCTTTTTGCGTCATCATCTCCTCTAGCCAGCTCAATGGATTGTGAGTAGACTCGAGCCACCGCTGGGCTCGCTTTTCCCATCGTATTTTTGAGTGATTTGAAGGTTTGAACTTTGGGGGTAGTTTGACTCCTTGTAGTCTTTTCTTCAAGCAAGGAATGGTCATAGCCCCCTCGTTGTCCTCCCTTCGATTTGTCCGAGCATCTTGCCCCTTTTGTCGTGGCTCTTGCGGGTCTATATGTGGATTCCGCGACTTCTTCGTATCCGGCTTGGTCTTGGGGTGAGATTAACCTTCGGGGTCTCGGTTTCCACCATCCCTCCGAGGTCGCCTTTGAGTTTTCGAGTTCTCCAAACGTGCCCAACCTCTCAAGACATTGGACCGACTTCCTTGTATGTGCGAGTTGTTCGCCTTTGACGTGACCTAGCGGGATCTCTTTCTTGGGTGGCTTTAAGCGCTTCCTTGATGAGCCTCTCCTGCGCCATTCGAGGTTGAGCAATCTTCAGCGTTCAATCAACTCTTGTATTTTTCCGTGTGTTGTCCGATGGTCGATCTTCAGCTTCCCTCTCGAGACTTCATCTTCTCATATTCGCGCAAGTCGGCTTGGTACTTGCTCCAGGCTTGTTTGCTTGCTCGCTCTATCTCGCGCCCCTCCTTCAGCTTGTTTTCTTCTTAGCCTTGAATGACGCTGGTCTTCCTTCGTCTTCTTGGGTTCTTTTCGCCGAGATATTTGATAGACTCGCCGTTGACCCGATGTCGAGGGGCATCCGGAGGGTTGCGGCATGCGGGCTCTTGCTATCACCAAGATTTCGTTGGGAACATGAGCCTTCGGACGCCACTCCTTCCGCCCGTGGAAGATTCGCCGCTTGTCATCCCGTACATCGCGCCGTTTCTTGGCGTCTCTCGCCTTTGTGAGGGTCCTAGGCCGCTGGATGATACACTCTCCTCGGGGCGGCCCTTGTCGACGAGCCCCTTGTCGCGCCTTCAAAGGAATCTCCGGCCTTCTTTTGAAAGTTGTCTTGATGCACCTTGTATGTGCGAATGCGCATTACGTAGTCCCGTTGGGAATTGTAAGGTAACCCGGCTGATACCCGATTTGTTACCCAGATTTGTCTCAGATTTCGCCTTCTTTCTCCGAGTCGTGGTAACTTTTCTTGAAAAAATTCTTTCCCGAATTGATTCTGGTTCCCTTGTCTCGAGTCGGAGTAGGAGTATAGCTTTGAGTTGTCTTGAGTCCGTCTTTGAACCTTGGGTGTCTTCCTTCCCGACTTCTGTTTCGTTTCGGGCCCCGTGTGACGTGGTTCTCCCGAGTCGAGTGTCGAGCTTGTTCTCCGTCTCGAGGCGGTGTCGGTGAGCGATCCAACCGGCCCGAGCTCGGCGAGTTCCGATCCCTCCGGGCCTTGGATTCCTTGATGATGTAGCTTCAGGTCTTGCCGCCGCTGCCGATCTCGCAAGTCCATGATCCAAGATGATCATATTTCTCGCCGTCGAGCCCATGGTGTTGTGGTCCGCCCGAACTCTGGCTGAAAGTCGATGAGAGCCCCACCGGGCGCGTGCCATTTGCCGATGTTTTACGACCGAGAGCCCGCCATGGGGTGAGCCGCGCGTTTGTCCGGGCCTCGATGAACCTGGAGTCCGGCGGTTTGTTGCCAGTTGACATGGAGACAGGTTTTATATGCGGTTCGGGCCCTCGATCCTTGATCGAGTAAAGACCTTTACGTCCGGTCGATGAGCCCGTTTTTTGATTGATGGGGTCAACCGAGGATCGGTTGTAAAGTTTACAAAGACTTGATGTGTTCGTTACGCCTCTCTCTCTACGAGGTGCCCTTTACGGCCTTTATAGTTCAAGGGGCCAATGAGCTTTGCTAATGACCTAGTCTGATACGTAGAGGGTTGTCCGTCGAGGATTTGAACACCCAAACTCTAAACATGGTAACTCGACTAGAGTTCTATCTCGATTATAATGTAAGTCTATCAGTGAGCTATGCTTCCATTGCCTTCGGGAGTTGTTTTGGGTCGTTGTGCTAGGATAGAATCCTCGCGAACAACTCTCGAGTCCTTAGGTGATCCCGCATTCACACAGTCATGAGAGCATCTTTTTCTTGCTCTTCTCGATGAAGTTTTGACGCGATCTTGAGATCTCTCATCCTCGAAGTGTTTTCTCGATTTGAAAAAAAAATCTTGTCCGGGTATCCACAAGATTTCGAGAGCCTAGGAGTTCTTTCTTTGGAAAGGAATCTTAGGGGTTCTCCCGTCCTCCGATTTTTGTCCGTTTCTCTTTCCATGTGATCACGGGTCATACAAAGGCGCTTTATCGCGCCTCTTTTTCGAAAGGTCGGTGCATGGCGCTTATTGCCATGAATTTATCGCTGCGTGAAATTAGGTGACCGTTCCTTTGGGAATCGCTTTCATCCTCTCGTGGACTCGGTCCATAGGCGACATGTGGTATTTGCTATAAATACGCTCCCGCCTCGTTTTGTTGAGGGTCAAGTTTCTCCCTTTCTTCTTTGTTTCTTCCTCCTCTCGACGTTTCTCTTCTCGTAGAAAAAGCCTTTCCTTGAGCTTTTTAGATCCATGGCGGTGCCTTTGAGTGAATTGGATCGGCCTCCCGCTTTTCTTCGCCCGTCCGGGGTTGTTTTGCGAGTGAGGGATGTCTTGTGATCGGGAATAGCGGGCTATTCCCGCAAAGAATTCCACACCGGGAAAGTTTGGGAGTGAGTGCGGGATGTCTTGTGATCTAAGATGATCTCCTCTCCTCCTTCATTTTTTCTTGGTGTGGGTCGGGTTGGGGTTCTTTTGATCCCTTTCATTCTCTTTGGTGTACCTCCTTGTCGCTTGGTAGACATATGCCGACTTCCCAACCGGCATTGGTCGCCACTGCATCTTCGAGGAAGGTTGTGCCTTTTGAGGAATTGCTGAATATGGTACTCTTTGGGGGCGCTTCCTTCTACTCTTTGTGGAGTTGAGCGCTTCCCTTCGGGTTCTTTCTACCCTGCCGCGACGTGGTGGACTCGGAGTCTTTCGCGTAGGGTTCTTTTACTTCGCCAGTCGCCTATCTTGATCCGGGCTCATTCGCTGCCGTTGTCGGGATTCCTCGAGCTCGTGTGTTTATGGACTTGGGCGCAAGGGTCTTGACTTCAAGTGATTGAGCCATTGAATTTCGGCTTTTGGGGTTCAGATATGGGTCCAAAGCGCTCCATCCGCTTCTCCGTGGGGTGCCGGTTTCTTCTTCCTGCTTTTGTTGTTCTCCTTAGTCTTGTAGTCCCCCGGGTCTTCTTTTGTATCTTGTACGTGGGAGTTCTTATTGGGCTTCTCGTGCATCCGAAGTCTTCTTTATATCTTGTAGGGACTTGTTTCCCATGTAACTTGTAATCCCAAGATGTTGAATAAAAAGATATCCGTTTCCTTTATCCATTTTGTATTTGTATAGATCTGTTCTCTGTCTTGAGACGCACTTGTTTGAGCTTGTCTTCTCGCTTTGTCCTCGAATTCTTCTTTTCTTGGACAACTTGAATGCGATTGAGCCTTTAGATCTAGGCTTCCGGCTTCCGTCCTATACTTGTAGACTTGTGCTGAGTAGTTGTGAGGATTCGCTCCATAATCATCGTGGTTGTTCTTCGATGAATCAGCTTGCCTCTTTTGTAGACTTTCGGAAAAGGTACAAAGGAGTCTTGTTCTTTGTGCGTTAGGATTCTTTTTTCTCCTTACGCATCGGCTTTAGCTCCTCTCAGATTGTTGGAGTCTTGCTCTTGCGCCTCTTAGGTTATTTTCCTTGACTCCCGACTTGTTCTTTCTTTTCTTGAGACTTGTCGTGAATGGTAGAGTCTTGCTCGTCTTAGGGTTCTTTCTTGACGTCGACTTGTCTTCTTTTCTTGAGACTTGTCGTGAAGATGGGATCCTCGGTTCGAGGTGCTAGGTTTGTTCTTCCCGCTTTATAGCGCACGCCTTGTTCTTGGACTTGCTTGTAGTAAGTTGGGTCTTGCCCATGCGTCTGCGTGGTTCTTTCCTTTGACGCGTGACTTGTCTTCTTCTTTTAATTTGTCTTTGTAGGTGGAGTCTTGCATCCGTGGTGCTGGGGTTTTCTTCCCTGCTATAGTAGCCGCCTTCTTCTTGGGCTTGCTTGAATAGGTGGGGGTCTTGCCTCTTTAGGCGTCTTCGGGTTCTATCCTTCGACGCATGACTTGTCTTCTTTTCTTTGAGACTTGTCGAGATGAGTCTTGCTCAATGTGCTGTTTTTCGGGACTTCAACTTGTGTCTTTGCTTTAGACTTTGGCGGGGTGGATCGTGCCCGTTTTGCCGAGAGAGGGGTTACTTTCCTACGGCTCGTGATTTCTTCTCCTTTCCGAGGCAGCGTTCACGATAAGTGGAGTCTTGCTCGGCGTTTAGGCTGTAGCGTTGTCTTTTTCGTAGACTTTGCTGGCGATTGTTCTGGCACGGAGTCGTGCTCCGCGCCAGGTTTACTTTATAACTCGGGTTGCCGCCCGGGCAAGGCTCCCCATCTTTGTCAGTGGACTCTGGCGCGGCGTCCCTATATAGGGTTCTCGGTCGGGCCTATTTAAGTGCTGCGGTGCGCGAGAGGTATTAAGGTGGTTGGAGTTTCTATTTCACAACACTACAATCCACCTTACTGGTTTGAGGCACTCTAGCCACGAGAGACTTGATGTGAGGCGATGGGTTCCTATTTCATAACACTACACCGTTCACGCCCGATTTGAAAGGCCGTCCTTTGCGTAGGACATAATGGCTCTTCACGGACCCTCGATGGCCTCTGCGAGCCTAAAGCGAGGGCGATTTACGTCCTCGCGTTTTGGTCGTGGTTCACGCGATCGCCGCGCTAGGATTTAAGGTATGGACGCTATTCCAATGGACTTCGCATGGTTCCACCCTTGATTGGTGACCTCCCGATTACGGTGGTCGGGGGTTGCCTTTCGGGTCGGTCGACTTCTTTCTTGAAGTGGAATTAGGGCTGTTTTGTTCTTCTCTCCTCTTGGGAGGCATGCGGCCGCGCTCTTTTTGAGTTCTTTTTGGTTTTGAGCTGGCTAGAGTGCCGCGCATTCTAGTACCTCTTGGGTGCAGAGGCTCTTACGAGGCCACTTTCTCCTTCTTCTTCAAAGAGTGGTTTACGTGTGCGACTTTTTCAGCGGCCTTGATTTTTATGGATAGAACCTTCGGGTTGGTGATGTGCTAAGAGTTTTACGATTTCCTCTCATCTCGTGGTCATCGGCTTATAGGTTCTGGTCCCGGTGCTCCTTTTGGCGATGAAGGGTCCTTTCCATGACGACTTTGCACGCGCCTTACGTCTTTGATTTCTCTTGAGTGCGTGATCTCTCCCAGGCTTAGGTTTCTTGGACGTGTGCTCTTGTCATAGTGCCTTCTTAGTCCTTGCGGTATCTTGCGTTACGAAGGATAGCATCTTCTCGACTCTTACGCACGGTCGATCTCAAGTCTTCTTGTCTGTTCTCCTTCTCCTTCTTGAATTGCTCAATCCGTGGGAAGCTCCATACTCCAGTCTATTTGGTAGTACCGCACGTCCGTATGTTGGGAAAGGGAAGTAGCTTTGTTGCTCTGATTGAGTTTAATCCGGACTTTTAGTATCTCTTCGATCCGAAGTAGTCTTTGAGTTCTTCGTTGTCTTGGTTTTAATCCGGCAAGGATGAGTCCGTTGGCTCGACTTGTCAGTTCGAGAGGATGTGCTACAAGGCATAATCAATTGATGCGCGGTCGTACCCAATCTTGAATTACGCGTGTGAAGGGTGATCAGAAGTGCGTGATGATCCTGTTGGGCATCCGAATCTGTGCATGATCTCTTGGATGAACTTCATTTGCCTTGTTGGGGCGTAGTTGACCAATGGCTTGTATTCTATCCATTTGGTGAATTTGTCGATCGCTACGAAGATGTATTCGTATCCTCCTTAGCTCTTTTAAAGTGGTGGAGCTTGATCTAGTCCCGGCCGCGAAAAAAGGCCGCAATTAATGGTGGTATCGCGGTCGAGGTTGTGTGCGTGTGCGTGCGCTGTCTTGCAAACATCGGCATCCTTTGCATCTTACGGACGAGTTCTTCTGCGCGTCTTTGAGAGCCGTTGGCGGTAGTATCGTTACGAATACTTTTCCCACGAGGGTTCTCGACGGCTGGCGTGGTTTTTCAAAGATTTATCAGTGGATTTCTTCAAGGATTTCTTTCCTTCTTACGAGTGATGCATTTGAGTAGTACTCGATGATCTTTGCTCTTTTGTATATTTTGTCCCCACCGGAGCACGTAGTTCTTGCTTCTTCTCAAGATTCTTGTTATTACGTCTTGTCTTGGGGTAGTGCCTTGTTTTTGATGAAGTTGATGATGTCCTAATCAGTGGTTCTGCGACACGGAGAGATGCTCATCACTCTGTTAAGAGCGATTGCTTATGTGTTCTTGTTAAGGTTCTCTTTGATTTGAAGGCTTCGATAGTTCTTCGGCGAATACTCTGGTGGGACTCTGTCGGTCGGATCCGAGTTTGGCTAGCACATCTGCCGCCACGTTTGCGTCTCGAACACGTGTAGGATTTCGGGCCTTGGAAGTTCTTTTCCGGTTGCGTATTCGCGCAATAGAGGCCCATGTTATCCTTTGTAAGTCAGGTCTTTGTTGACTTGGTTGATGACAACAGCGGAGTCGCCGTATACTTGAAGTCTTTTGATTCCCGGAGTTTTCGCTACTTTGAGGCCGTGGATGAGTGCTTCATACTGCCTCGTTGTTGGTTTGCCACAATATTTGTAGCACATATTTGAGTTGTCTTCCATCCGGAGATATGAAGAGAATCCCGGCTCTGCTCCCCGAGCTTCAATGAACCATCGAAGTACATGCTCCAATGCCTCTTGATGTCTTCGGGTATGGGTTGTTGGAGCTCGGTCCATTCGCAATGAAGTCCCCGGAAGTGCTTGGGATTTGATTGCTCTTCGTGGGGTGAGCTCTAGATTTAGTGCTCCGAGTTCAAGCTGCCCATTTTGAAATGCGTCTGTTGAATCCTTGTTCGCGGGATGTCTCCTAGTGGAGAGCTATGATGCGCGGATACTTCAGGGGGGTCCGTATCCGTATCCGATACACCGCGGATACTGGATACGCCATGGATACGCCTCGGATGCGATATCCGCACCGTACTAGAAAAATGTGGATACGTCTACGACATGGATACTCGTATCCGAATACGTTGGTCTTGGTTTGGATACGGCCCAACAAGGGCAAATAGGTCCATCCAGACCACCGGGAAGCAACATGAACTAGCACAAGTGCCTTTGTTGCTCACTCTCTCAATGTGGTGTACACAATATAGTGTTTTGTTTAATCGTCATCATATATTCGATATTATGTAATAACACCTTTATCTCATTATTCTTTGTTAGTACAAATATATGCCCCATGCACTCAAAATCTCAAATTGTCCTACGTACAAGTGTTGGTGGTTTTACTAATAAGTTGTTAAAATATCATTTTACTTGTATTATGTTATTTTTATATTAATCATGTGTAGTTATGAATATATAAAAAAAATCTTAGGCGTATCCCCGTGTCAGCTGTTTTTAGAGAATAGTGTATCCGCATATCCGTCACGTATCGTGATCGATTTTCGATATCCGTATCCGGGGCAACCTGGGTGGAGAGTCGGTAACCACTATTATCTTGTGGTCTGTCAGTAGTGTCGTGAGCTTCCTTGATGTGATCGGTATGGAGTAGAGTAGTTTACGGCGGGCGTGAGGGTATCGAGCTTTGGACTGAAAGGACCTCGCTCACGTAATAAAGCGGCCTCACGGTCTTGATGTTGTTCGGGCTCTTCTCTTTCCACGATGATCGAGGCCGACTCTTTGTATTGGTTCTTGCTATGTAGAGCATGAGATCTTTTGATCTTTTGGTGGAGTGAGGACCGGTCTTGCCGACGTTAGGTCTTGTTTGAGTTCTTCAAATGCCTTATCCGCCTCTTGATCCCTCGAACTTTCCCTTGGTCTTGATTAATTTGAAGAAGGGTAGTCCTTTTTCTCCAAGCTTTGATATGAATCTGTTGAGTGCTGCCATGCACCCTGTAAGTTTCTGGACGTCCTTGACATTCGGGGTTGTCTCATCTCGTGATGGCCTTGATCGTTTGAAGTCGGGCTTCTATGCCTCTTTGCTGACCAAGAACCGAGTAGTTGTCTGACGGTACTCAAAAAACACACTTAGTTGGATTGAGCTTCCACTTCCATTTCTTGAGGTTGTCGAAGGTCTCTTCTAGGTCTTGAATCGCGAGTTTCGGCTCCCTTGTTTTCACCACTAACGTCGTCTCACGTATAAGCCGGCGTTCTTGCCAATCCGCCCTTCAAACAAGTTTCTATCGCTCTTTGATACGTTGCTCGGCGTTCTTTAATCCGAAAGACATTGTTTTGTAGCGGTAGGCACCGAAAAAGAGGTGATAAAGAGGTCTTGCTTTCCCGATCTTCTTTTTGGCGCTATTTGGTGGTAGCACGAGTAGCAATCCGAGGAGCGATAGTAGGGCTGATCCTCTTTGTGGAGTCCACTATCGATCAATCCTTGCAGTAGCCGAATGGATCTTTTGGGCGATTGCATTCCAGTGCAGTGTAGTCCACACACATGCGCCATTCCGGTGTTCTTCTTACGCACGGAAGCGGGTTAGCTTAGCCATGTCGGATGCAAGATCTCTCCCGATGAATCTGCTGCGAGTAGTTTCGCGATCTCCTTCTTGATGGCTTCTTTCTTTTACGGTGAGAATCTCCTCGGTCTTTTGCTTGATGGGTTTGGATCCCATATTGATATCAGTGCATTTTTCGGCCCGGCTCCTTGGTGCCCGGGCATGTCGCGGCTTCAGGCGAATATGTCTTTGTGTTGCCTTAGGAAGGCGGTGGCGCGAGTTCCTATTTAGGAGATAGGTGAGCACCCGATGATCGTCTTTGATGGATCGCCCGGTCTCTAAGTCAATGTGCTTGGCGTCGGCTTCTTCAGGGGGTACCAAGATTGCTTGTTTCTTGGTCAGTATCTCGAGTTCTTAGATTCGTCTCTGTGCCATTTGGTGGACTTCTCTTTTTCTCCAAGAGTGTTTCAGTCTTGCTATCTCGATGGCTTGGACATCACACTTTCGAGAAAGCCTTCTTGAGATCTCCTTTGATTGAAAGAATCCGAATGGCGCCGGCATCTTTAGCAATAGATACGGGTAGTGTGGAATAGCCATGAATTTTGCAATTCTTTGGTCTTCCCATGATGGCGTGATATGGTGACTCGAGATTTGCCACCTCGAACTTGATGTATTACGTCCGATAATTTGATGGCGTTAGAAAGTGACGGGCAAAGTGACTTTGTCCAATTGGTATTCTTTGCTCGTCAGGGAACTATCCGTAGAAAGGGGTGTTTGATGGAGCAATCCAATCGAAGAGGTCGATCCCATCTTGTCCGGCGTTTACGAGAATATGATGTTCGGCCTGCTCCTCGATCGTCGGTACCGCCCAGTTCTTGTTACCCCGACTATGGTGGGTTCTATTACAAAGGATACGAGGCCCGCGTTGCCCTACGCTTGTCCATTGATCCTCTTTGTGAATTGAATCGGGTATTGGGACCAATTGAGGTAGCGTGGTGTTGCGGGCTCTCACGCCACGATCGATCGTAGTGCTAGCTTGTCTTGTCTCTTGCTCTTTGATCAGGGAACTCGGAGAATATGACGTTTAGAGACCTTGTTGCTTTGGAAGTCTCTGTCTTTTGTCGTCATTGTTTTCTCCTTTGCTTTCTTGATCGTCCCTTTTACATTTGAATCTCTTCCTTTATACCTTTCTTGGAAAGTCGTGCCGGTTTCAAGCGTGTTGAGCTCGGGATGGTAGGCCTTAAAGGTAGATCTTCTAGCTTGATGTTGTCTTTGCCACCGCCGTTGCTCTTGTGGTTGTACTTCGGCTTGTAGGGCTTCTTTGGCTTCTCTGCCCGAAATGCAAGCTGTGTTGTCGGCCCTCGCTTCTTGTATTGTTGAGGTTGTTACGATCTTTCTTCGGACCTTCCGTGTTCTTTCTCCCGGGGGCGATCACGGGTTCTTTCTTCGGCTCCGATCATCTTCTCAATGGTGGTCTTGAATTGTTCATTGGTCTCGGGTTGTCCTTGTAGAAGTCCGAGAGTATCTCATCTCGAGAAATCCCATTACGAAGGCGCCCACCCACTTCTCTTTCACGTGATGTCATGCACTTGGGATCTCATCTCGCCAAATCTTGGTAGTAGTCTCTTAAGGATTCTCACGGCTTACATTTGAGGCTCTTCAACTTGGCTTTTTGTGTAATAGGATGGGTAATGATTTGCGAAGTTGTTTGCAGAATATTTTACGCAAGTCTTCCCGGTATCTTATTGAGCCCTCTTGATCTTGTCGAACCATTGGAGGCGGTAGAGCTTCTAGAGCCATGGGAAAGAAGGCGGCTTTGCGTCATCATCTCCTCCGGCCCGACTCAATGGATTGTGAGTAGACTCGAGCCATTGCACGGGCTCTGTTTTCCCATCATATTTCGAGTGGTTTGAAGGTTTGAACCGGCGGGGCGGTTTGACCTCTTGGAGTCTCTCCGCGGCAAGGGAACCCTGTAATGCCCCCCCTGTTGTCCTCCCTTGGGTTGTCCCGGCGATCTTGCGCCCTTCCGTCGGGGTTCTTGCGAGGAGTCTATATGAGGACTCCGCGACTTCTTCTCGTCGGCTTTGCCTTGGGGTTGGATTTGCCCTCGGGGGGTCTGGCTTCCGCCATCCCTCGGGGTCGCCTCGAATTCTGGAATTCTCGGGGCGTGCTAACCTCTCAAGACATTAGACCGGCTTCTCTCGGAGCATGCGAGTTGTTTGCCCTTGAGCGTGACCTTGCGGGATCTCTTTCTTGGATGGCTTTCTGAAGCGCTTCCTTGATGAGCCTCTCCTCGTCGTTCAGGTTCGAAGCAGTCTTTAGGCGATTGGCCAACTCTTGCAGCTTCTCGTGTGTTATCTGATGATCGTCTGCGGCTTCTCTTTCAGACTTCATCTTCTCGTATTCACGCAGGTCGGCTTGGTACTTGTTCCAGGCTTGTTTGCGCTTTCCTGCTCTGTCTCGGCGTCCTCCCTTCAGCTTGTTTCTTCTTAGCCTTGAATGACGTTGGTCTTCCTTCGTCTAATTGGGTTCTTTTCGTCGCCGAGATGTTTGATAGGCCTTCGTCGGTGGACGATGTTAGGGGCATACGGAGGGTTAGCGGCCGCGGGCTCTTGCCACCATTAGTATTTCGTTGGCGTGGTTGCCCGGGTGCCACTCCTTCCGTCGGCGAAGATCCGTTGGTTGCCATCCTGTACATCATTGCTTCTTGACGTTCGCCTTGTTGAGGGTTCTAGGCGGTGGATGATGCACTCCTCACGGTGTCCTTGTTAGGATGAGCCCTCGTTGCGCACCCTTCAAAGGAATCTCTAGCCTCCTTTTGAAAGTTGTCTTGATGCGCCTCGTGTGCGCGAACGCTGCATTGCGTAGTCCCGTTGGGAATTGATAAGGTAACTCGGGCGATACCCGGATTCCTTTTTCGGTTTCGCCTTCTTTCTCCGAGTCGGGGTAGCCTTTGAAAAAATTCTTTGCTGAATTGAATTCGGTTTCCTTATCCGGAAGTCGGAGTAGGAGTGCGGCTTTGAGTTGTCTTGAGTCGGAGTCTTGGAACCTTGGACGTCTTCCTTCACCGAGTTTGTTTCGGCTTTCGGTTCCGTGGCGTAGTTCTCGAGTTGGTGTCGAGCTTGTTCTCCGTTTACGAGGCGATGTCGGTGGCGTCAACTGCTCTCGAGCTTCTCGGCGAAGTTTCGATTCTTCGGTCTTGGTTTCCTCGATGATGTAGCCGAGTCTTGTTGCCGTGGTCGATCTCGCAAGTCCATGATCCGAAGATGATCGTCCTTTCGTCGACGAGCCCATGATCTCGTGGTCCGCGGACTCTCGTGCTGAAATTCGGCGAGAGCCCCTACGGCGGGCGCCCACCGCCGATGTTTTACGACCGAGAGCCCTCACGGGGTGAACCGGGCGGTTTGTTCGGGCCTCGATGAACCTGGGCCCGGCGGTATGTTGCGTGATTGACATGGAGAGCGGGGTTTTTATCTTGGTTGGGCCCTCGATCCTTGATCGAGTAAAGACCTTTACGTCCGGTCGGCGTGAGCCTTTGTTTTTGATTGATGTGGTCAATCGAGGATCGGTTGTAAAGTTCTGAGACTTGATGTGTTCAAGTTGCCTCTCCCTCTCTGAGGTGCCCTTTGGCCGCCTTTTATAGTCCAAGGGGCCAAAAGTGCTTGCTGGGGACCTAGTCGGACACGAGAGAGGGTTGTCCGTAGAGGATTCGAACACCCACACTCCTTACATGGTAATCGACTAGGATTCTATCACGATTACAACAGAAGTCTCTAGTAGCTATGCTTCCATTGCCTTACGTGAGTTGTTAGTGGCCATGAGGCTAGGATAGAATCCTGCGAACAACTCCGAGAGTCCTTAGGTGATCCCGTATCCACACTCCCCTCTCTCCGTAACCCACAACTCCCTCCCCCGGCACCCAAACCTAGGCCCCCACCCCTCCCCCTCCCGATGGCGGCCCCTAGATCGAGCCTCACCCACCCCTTCCTCCCGGCGGCGCCCCCGGGCTAAGCGCCGCCCCAAACCCGGCGGACAACGGTGGCCCAGATCCGGCGTTGCCCCCCCCCCGAGAAAAGCAGCGGTGGCTGGTCTTGTGTGCCCCCGGTGGCGGTGGGTCCTACCGGCACCGATGGCGATGGGTCTTGCACGTGCCGGCGGCGGCGTCCATGACCCCGCGCCCGATGGAGGAGGCGAGGGCGGCATGGATCTGAAAGGTGCGGACGCCGATCCGGTGACGGCGAGCCCGGATCCGGCAAGGGCAGAGCTCTCGATGGCGGCCGACCTCCCGCCCTTCCTTTCGATTTCCGCAGCGCGACACCTAAAACCTAAATAGGCCCGGGGGGCCTAGATGCGAGGCCCGGATTGTGTTTTTGGAAACATCCACATTTAAGCACAGATTAACCGTGACCCTGGCTCGGTGGTGGTTCCTAAAACCGCCACTAAAAATTAAAAAAACTGCCACTTAAAATCAAATCTGTACTAGTCGCACAAGCTATGGTGATCGAGGAAGTCCATGGTTGCCTCTGGCACTAGTGTATCCATGCTGAGCCTATGTCGCGGCAACCTCCTCAATCCGTTGAAAACCAACTGGATCTACAGAAAACTATTTCGATTCTAAAATCAATCCAAACTAAATCATTGGTGATCTTAAATTATTTATTGATAAGACACATGATCTGGTTCTAATCCAAGCCATTAACAACTTTGGTGATCTTAAATTATTTATTGATAAGACACATGATCTGGTTCTAATCCAAGCCATTAACAACTTTATTTCTAAATGCTTCTTCTCTTTGTAAAAAAACGAGCTAAGACTCGCAAATTTGCCCAAAAGCGACCAAAAACTATGAAACTCGGGTATAGTAGGAGCTTTGAATTATGAAAAAAATGGTGATGATAATGTGTGTGACCCTTATCCACTACGACAGCCCCCTCCTCGCCTTCTTCTCCCTCACTGTCATCTCTCCAAAATCTATAAAACTCTCGAGTACATTAGGAGCTCGAATCATGAAAAAAATGGATGACGATAACGTGTGGCCCTTATCCACTGCGACATCCCCTCCCACCTCCTCCCTCGGTGGCATCTCCTCCTCCTCCTCCGTACCTTATCCCCGACCTCCACTATTGGCGAATGTACAACTAGTGTCGTCCTCTAATAGTAACCACATGGCGGCTCATTGGCGGCGTCCCTCATCATGCCCCCGCCCAGGTGGTTCGTGGCTTCCGTAGCCTCACCGTGCCACCCGCCTCACACCCTACCCCTCGACACCCTCGCCTAATCCAAGGCGCGGTGAAGCTACATGCGGGCGGCTCTCCTGCCAACCGTCCAACCGTGTTCTCATACTACCTCGATGGGCGGCGCTTGTGTCTCTCCCACCCCACCACCGTATTGTCTGCCTATACCACGGTGTCATGGCCCACCCCTAGTATCTCCTTCTAAGCCCGCCATCCTAGAACGGATCCAGAAACCTAGCTGTCGTCGTCCTCTTCTTTGCCTCTGGTGCGGGCGCTTACATGGTCAGGCGTGACGTGGGCTGGCCAGCGTCGTGTTCCGCGTGGAGTGCGACCTGGCGGCTCAGTAAACGTTGCCGTGAAAAAAATGTATGGTACGGCAAAAGAATTCCTACACGTGTTTTCTTGAGAAAATTCTAAACGTGTTCTTTTAGAATTCTACATGCTTGTTTGGCATGTCAAATCACCATATATAAGCCCACAAAACAGTGTCAGACTGGAAGCCTGAAGCCCATCGGCAAACGAGTCCTTCGGTGGCCTAAATTGAATCGATCTGTTTTGGAACATTTGGAAACCCTAATCCCCAAATCCAAATAGCGCAAACCCTCTCCAATTCGTCAATCGATCGGCTATGGAGGAAGGTGAACGCCGCGGCGGCTCTGGCGAGGACCGCATCAGCGGCCTCCCCGACGAGCTGCTGCACGACATCCTGGTCCGCTTCCGCTCCGCTCAGGCCGCGGCGCGCACCAGCGTGCTCTCCCGCCGCTGGCGCCACGTCTGGGCGCATCTGCCAGAGCTTCGCCTCTTCGTACCGCGAGCTGCCGCGCCAGCCTCGTTCCTCGACAACCGTCGACAGTGCCCTCGCTGGCTACCTGGCCCCTACTATTGGGCACCTCAGCATCTTCCTCGAGGAGCACGACGTGGTTTCCATCACGGCCGGACGCCTTGTGCGATGGCTCCAATTCGCGGCGGAGCACATGGCGGCCGAGATGCATATCTACCTGCCTCAAAATCCGACACGGTTTTCTCCAACTCAGCCACAGTTTTTTGAGGATGAGAAGGTGCTCGAGCTTCCTGTTTGGAAAGGAGCGAAACGTATTGAGCTCATTCTTGAACCCGAATGGCGTGTCCAGCCCCAGGCGGCCGGCTCGTTCACGGCGCTGATGTCGCTGAACATATTAGATGCCCGCATGGGAGGCGCCGAGCTCACAGCTCTTGTGTGCACACAGTGCCCGTGCTTGAGGGACCTAGCTCTTTGCGTAGAGCTGATTGCCGTCTCAGACGTCTCCATGCACTGTAACTCGTTGCACTCACTGGTGTTCCAAGTTAGAAACACACGGCGACTAGAGGTCATGGCTCCAAATCTGGAGCAGCTCACTGTAGGTTGTGACTCAATGGAGGCTCATATCTCTGCGTCGAAGCTTGTCATGCTAGCTTGGCGTGGTGCCTATAACCCTCATCTCCATCGGTTTGCTGATGTTGGCCGTTCCCTCCGGTTACTAGATACCTGCCCACTTTCTACAGTCCTGGCTAAGCAGTTCGATGAAGTTGATGAGTTGAAACTGGGCATCCACATTATTCCATGGGTTTGTTGGCAACTTTGCTTGGCATTAATAAAATTCTTTTAAGTTTTTTTCTCTGACAGTCTGATTAAATTTTTTCTACTAATGATAGGTCGGAGTAACAGGGTATGAAACCTTCTTGAATGAAACAAATAAGCTGCCCAAGTGTAAGAGCATCGAGATACACTTATTGGTGGGTAACCATGCCTTGCTGCCAAGCGTATTGCAGCTCTTGAGGAATTGCAGCAGTACAAAGAAGTTTTCTGTACAATTGCAGGATTCTTGGTTCCGAAAATCGGTAACGATCTTTGTGTTCTTATGAATCATTATAATGTTGGTTATTCAGTGTTTTAATTGATCATGGCCGCCATTAACTTGTTATTTATTTGACAATTGATCGTGACGGCCTTTGACTTGGTCCTAATACTATGTTTTTTTTTTGAGGTGGGGGCCGAGGTTTTGGAAATGCTTATTCAGTGTTTTCATATGTGGATATGTGATATAAACCATTCCTCCCAATTTAACATTTTTGTGCTTTAGCTAGTGAACATTTCATTTTTTGGCTGCTCGTTTCAATTCGTGTTAGCTTAACCCTATCTCACTGTACCACACTCTTTTTACAGCAAAAAGTCGTTATAACTAGTTTTTCGGTAGAAGATTTGGTAGGGCTGTTGTCCTTGTCAGTTATCACTCGGTATTAGTGCATTTAATGTCCTTTCATACCTATCTATGATTTAGAGCTAGCTGAACCTCTCTTCAATAGAAGAAAAATATAGTTGCTTTATGCATACAATTAATATTTCTGACTAATACAATGGCTCTGTATTTTTATTTCCAGCAGCACTCTTGCCCAGGACCAGCGTCTTGCCCTTGTTTATTGGAAGAGAGTCGCAATATTGATGGCATTGCTCTCAGTTCACTTGAAGAGGTAGAAATCAATGATTTTACTGATTCTCTTAAAAACATGGAACTTGTGGAGTTTCTATCCAGCAGTGCAGCGATCTTGAAAAAGGTTGGTCATCAATTACACAATGTTCCCTGCTGCTCCACTAACCATGGAAGTATGTGAGAAGATCCGTAGCATGTGTCATAGAAATGTTGAAGTCAAATTCCATGTGTTTCGTGATGCGAAGCTGGTACCCTTTGACTGAATGCGGAGTACTTACTGAAGCTTGTGGTTAATGTAATGTGTTGGTCTTTATTTGGTTTTGCACAATTTGTGCAGGAATGTTTCAGGCATTCTTAGGATTCACCCTTTCTAATTTGACCTAAGAGCATAAATATTTTTTCAGGTTATATTGACACATTGTGAGCTATGAGTTTAAGAAAGACATTGTCGTGTTGTTAATTAACTATTGTGTTGCATGTTTTATATCTAATATCTAACAAAACAGGACAAAATCAATTGGATTTTGATCGACTTCTCTAGTTTGTCCTTAGTGCCCGGATCAAGTACATCAAATATAGTTTTTTAAACAATACTAGACTCTGCTTTTAGAAAGCAAAATGGTACATAGTTTGTTGGGGTTATTAATTAGCAGCATTTTATCCCACATTATTACTGGCGTTACCAGCATTTAGACCAACACACATACTAGAAAACGGCTAATGGCTACCAGTATTGCGGAGGAAAATTGAAAGCAACAGGAGTTTGACCACATCAGTAGCAGTAGTACTATTGGGACTAAAGTCTTCAGCCACTTCAGGATCGCCTCAGGACTCAGTGCAATCGTTCGCTATCCTTCTTCAGTAGCACACACCGTCTCTGCATCAAAGAAATATTGATGTATGCGACATCAGTTGGAGCTTTAGGAAATACTTGTTCAATAGCCATCAAAGCCCATGAAAAAGCTGCAAAAAAGGAATAAGACCAGTTTACTTGGCAAAGGTTGTAACTAAGAACTTGAAAGGTTCTTCTAGAGAAGGACTATCCATCATTAACCGTTGTGGTTACTAGTATTAACCGTTGCGGTCATTAAACCATGACGATTAATCACCGATTAACCGTAACCTTAGCTCGGTGGCGGTTTGAAAAGCGCAACGGTTAATCAAAAACCGCAATCGTTAATCAAATCAGTAGTAGTGAAAGGATAAGGCTCTTAAAAACCATAACCCAAGACATCAAATATGATGGCGAGCCTAGTCATTTCCCCTCGATATGATGTTGAAGATAGTGTATAGTGTGCTTTTCATTTCCTATTTTCCTTCGCCTGTCCTCTATCTTAATCGTACCACTGAACCCGTGTTTAAAGGCGGCTAGTGTCCAGCGAGTGCTAGGTACGCTAGGGATGCCTAGACGACAAGGCACCACTATTTCCCCAAAGGCGAGCTATGCGCTGGATGCCTAGGGCGACACCTTTAAAACAGGGCCTAAACTCAGGACCCCGTGTGCTCCCCTCATCATCCACGCCATTGTCGTGACTTCCTGCCCATCCACATTGTGGGCTTCAATGGCGGCGCGCCCTGGGCCTACTTAGGGGCTCACCCTCCACATGCGGCAATTCCCGATCGTCGACATCTCCACCCAACCGGTGCCTAGATCCACATGAGAGGACATTGTTGCCGCACATTCGTAGGTGAGGCACAAGCGAGGGGGAGTTAGTGGTTATTTGCAGACGTCCCGGCCAGCACCACACTGACTCGGGTGTGTGTTTGCATCCTTTCTCACTATCGCCCCATGTCCATGTCGGCATAGGTCGAGCTCCCTCCATCCCGATGCCGGTGGTTCCATGTGAAGGTGAGGTCCCTCTTGCTCTTTATCGGACTGCTAGACATTTTTTCTCAAAGACATAGATACGCAAGGGAAGATTTCGTAGATGGATTAAACTTTATTCTAGAACAATTGGAGCACTGCCATATGCAAGTGGAAGCTGTATACACATTGATTTCAACGAAATTGAAATTGTCCACTACTACAACAAAGATTTTTATGGGTGGTTGGCGATCATTTATAGAGGCCGTTTTTGTTAAGGCCCCTAAGCAACTGCTTTTAAAAATGAAGGGTTTGTAGGGGCGGGTTTCCGGTAAGCTCATGCTAATATTCGCTAGAAAAAAAAACGTTAAAAAATAGCAACACATTTTTTTAATCGGGGAGAGGACCCCACTAATTCTTTCTTCTGTCGATGTCGCATGTCACGATATTTTTCAAGGAGACAAACCCTATGGTTTGAAAAGTTGAGGGTTACCCATTTCCATCAAAATAAATAAAAAGAAAAAGTAAAGGCTAGCTTCAAAGTCACTCTAGGGAGATAAAACCTACGTCTTGTGGAATGGGTAATCCTTGTTTTATAGAGATAAATCAATCTAGGGAGATAAACCTACCACTCAGTTTTGAAGTTTTGAGGAAACTAAAAATCCAGACTTTTTTAAAAAAGCCCAAAATACGCTCTAACTGAAGCCCACAAAGCCCACGCAGTGACGCTACAAAATGGTTGCCTTCTGCTAAAAAACCCTCGAAAAAAAAAAGAGAATAAGCTGATGGTTGCCATGCCCAGTTGCCCTACCCTTTTCCCCCCAGAATCCATTCCGGCGCCGCCGCCGCCGCCGCCACAGCCAATGGCTGACGAGGATGACCGCATCAGCAGTCTCCCAGACGGCTTCTTCTACGGCATCCCCTGTGCCTTCGCTCCACCTGCGCCGCCGCGCGCACCAGCGTGCTCCGCCGCTGGCGCCACGTCTGGGCCGGCGTGCCCGATATCGTCTTCATCGGCGACGACGAAGCGCGGCTGCCGTCGCCGGCGGCCTCGTACTTCGACACAGTCGATGCCGCCCTCGACGCCCACGCCGCCCACGGTCGAGCGCCTCGTCGTCTGCCTGGTTGGCGCGAGGCAAGCTGACGCCATCACGAGCGCACGCGCCGCGCCGTGGCTGCGTTTCGCGGCGGAGCGCGTCGCGGGCGCGCTCTTCCTCCTCGTCACTACGCGGTGGTCATCCCTGCGCCCCGTCGCCGTCGAGGAACTCGAGCTCCCCGTGTGCGGCCGGGCGAAGATCGAACTCAACTCCCAGACGCATGGCGTCTGCGGCCCGCGCAGGCCGGCGTGTTCACGGCGCTGACCGACCTGACGATTCACGGTCACATGGAAGGCAGCGAGCTCACAGCCCTTTGTGTCCACGCGGTGCCCGTGCCTCAAGGACCTCAGGCTCCGCCTCAAGCTGGTGGATGCCTCGGACGTCTCCATTCGCTCTGACACGCTGTGTTCGCTGTCGTTCTGGATCTGGAATTCATCGCTGATAGAGGTCATAGCCCCAAGACTGGAGAAGCTGTCCGTATCTTATGCCCGTATGGCTCGTTTGTCAGTACCCAAGCTTTTCAGAGTTGGTTTGGAAAGGGGATTATGCCAATGACAGTCACCAGTTTGATAATGTCAGCCGTAGCCTTCACCTGCTAGACATTGCATGGGATGGAAGCAGTGGAATTAGATCTATATTGGCGCCCATGTCGCTGCTATTGCTACAGAAATTTGATGAAGTTGATGAGCTGAAACTGAATATTGACATTCCTGAGGTGTGTTCCTATCAACAGAATATCCTCAAAACCAATCAATTCGCTTACGATCTAGTGATTTATTTCTACTCATGAGTCATGACAGGGAACAGCAGGCTATGAAAGCTTCTTGAATGCGACAAGCAAACTGCCCAAATGTAAGATCTTGAACATATCCTTGAGTGGAATGGCCATGGCCTGGCACCAAGCATGTTCCATCTCTTGAGGAATTGCAGTAGTACAAAAAGTTTTGTGCCCGATTAATTGATCTTGATGGCAGCTCTCAGGTAATTTCTAATTAATCTTCTATCCTCTACATAATAGTCTCCTTAATTTTAGCCATTATAAATGGTTTGATCTTTACTTGCATGAGAACATAGAGTTTCTAAATCTGCCTTTTTGTTTCCTATATATACTGTGGCTGAGGTCACGACAATGTTTTAAATAAGTGGGATAAGCCCCTCAGCAGCTGAGCAAAAAAAATATGTCAACCATAAGGTCATTTTACACATAATAAACATAGAAGATATAGACATTACAAATGACAATTACCTACCAACTAACTAGGGACAGATAATTTAAAGTCTTACTAAGACATGGGATCACAGCTTCATACCATGTTGGGCTAGAAGCTAGGCGGAATCTAGGCGGTGACCCACAGCCAGGAGCCCAGTCGAGGAGTAAGCGGAGCCTAGGCGCTCCTAGGCGTTTTCCTAGGCGTTTTAAATCCATTCATATTTTACAGTAAAAGTGTACAAGAAAAAAAAAAACAGGACACATGTAGGTCAAGAGTTGGATAGAAGGCCAATAAACAACCCAAGCCCATATCCTAACCTCATCCCTGCTCCACGCAGCTCCGGTAGCCTGCCTCTCCTCCACCCGCTGCTCCAGCGCCGCCCGCCTCTCCTCGCCCTGCTTCCACGCCATCATCACATCATCACAAACAAACATGAAGGCATGGAGCCATAGGCTGATAGTCGGATACACATCATCACATCACACATACATTTTTGGCATTTGAATAGTTTATTGTACTCATTTACAGTAGTTTATATAGCATAGACCGCTATGGCGCACGTGCCTTTTCTTTTCACTTTTTGCTTGTGATGTTGATGCTCCTGTGGTGCTCTGCACATTCTTGATCTTGACTTTGATTTGCATTTGGTTCTAATCTAGTAATGAATTCATTGTTGCTATCGTCCAACACCTCATTTATTTCCTCCATGGGATCTCTACTATTGTTCCTATTCTTATGCTTTAGTTTGGAGTTAAATTTGACAAACACGAGGTCTTGTATTTATGAAGTAATCTGTTGCAGTTTTTTTATGTGCACCTAGTTTTGTTTAGGTGAAAAAAAATTTAAGGAATGAACAATGATGCAAAATATATTCATGAGTTGTGGAAGTAGAATTATATTTTATTACCTGGTCAAATACTGACCAAACTCTCTCCCAACCAGATGACCTACATGTCAAACTTAGAATCCTTATTGCCAAATGAGGTGTGGTTGAGCCATGATTCAGCCACCATTACTGCATGAACTACCTAAGAGCTAACTCTTGTGATATAAAAAAGGATTGAACTTTATTTCTCCTCTACCTTGTGGCAATCTCATGTCCAAATGACCCTTGCTGTTCCTGATATTTGCTGAGCTTTTCAATGATATCTTTAATATTTTGTGATCAATCAGTTTTGTAACACATGCAATTACAAAAGCTCTATATGATCCATCTTGGTCAATCTATGACTTGTTTGGATAGTAATAATAACGGTTGAAATAGTACCCAGCCAAGTGTAGTGGACTCTTCAACTTGCTGTCCCATCTTTTGTGAATTATTTCCCAAACAAGTTTGTAGTTTGTCTCATTAGTCATTATTGTCAAACTTCAAAGCAATTTCTTTCTTTGCTTCAAGCATATATCCATGCAAAATCCCATGGCAGGCACATCGCAATCCATTCTTCACAGCACAGTAGCTAATGGCTCAAAACAATTAACAGCCATGTCAACATTTTTTTTCAAAATACTTCAGACTTCACCTCTTTTTCTGCCTTCTCCCCTTGGTACTCTTCAAGCAACACATCTCATTGAGATCATACATCTGAAGAGCATTTCGAGCTCCTTGTTGTCTTGCACAATATTCAGATTCAAATATCAAGTGGCAAATAAAGTAACCTCAGAGCGAACCAAGCCTTACTAAGAAATTTTCATCAAATCCAGCACCTTTTATGAGCATCGAGAAATAATGCAGTCACTTGCCTTGCACTTGCAATTGTTTCCTAAACTGGTATAAGTTTCCCAATGTTCTCAACATGGGATCTAGGCAGTGAGGTGCACATCCATTTCAAAATATATTGGGTCTCTTTGCTGCTAGAAGACTTTGCTGCTGCTACATTAGCACTAGCATTGTCAGTGACCACATGGACAACAGTTCCCCTATGTCTTCAATGCATCTATCCACAAGGTCAAAGACTATTTTTACCATTTTTTCTTCACACCAGAGCAGTCCACAGAATTCAAGAAGGACCCCCATGAACACTATGCACAACTAAATTCAACTGCCCCTCCCTTCTTATCTGCTCATGCATCCGTCATAAGTGTTAAGTCCGGGACGAAAACTTCAGAATCCTCGCTTCTTCGCTCGACTCGCTCGTTAATGACTTTCGGCTCGAGCTCGGCTCGTTTATAATGAGCCAGCTCGTTTTTGTAACAAGCCAACTTGTTTTATAACAAGCCCAGCTCGAGCTGGCTGAACCATAACGAGCCAAGATAAGTAACAAATACTATATGAATCAATGGAGCCAATCAATGGAGGATGATGGATCGTGGTCATAAATGATAGCATACTTATATTTTTTCATTGCAAAATTCATGTGTATTTGTTTATTTCATTTATATATGCATTTGATGTGTTTCTTGCTGATTCTGATTATAATCTTTGTGCATATGTTGTTTTGTGTTTTGGCTCATGAGCCAAAACAAGCCAGCTCGAGCTCACTAACGAGCCGAGCCGAAGCTAGCCTTTTGGCTCGTTTGTATATCGAGCCATAACGAGTAGAGCCATAACGAGCCGAGGCCACTAACGAGCCGAGCTGGCTCGATATCCAGCCCTAATAAGTGTACAACCTAAGGTTTTCAATGATTTGTGATGTTTCTTGAATCCATGCAACACCTTTTGGTTTCCTTTTCTACAAAAATGGTCCACTCATCTCATTGGGACTAGACCCTCTCAAACCTCTACCAAAAGCTCCAATGGCTTCAACCATATTGGAAAGCTACGAAGAAGGGTTGTACTGTGTGCAATGCGAGCTTCATAAAAAGAACGGACATATATACTCACAAGCTCTGTCCCACTTTCTTCTCTTTTCTGAGTTGTTAACTTTGTTTAAACCTTTTCTGGTTCTTCCAAACAACCTCTTCTTTAGAAGCTGGCTTGTAGAACTTCTTGATAGAGCCACTACCGGATGAAGCAACAACGCTACGACTATGCTCTTTTGTAAACTTTAGCACAACAAACGCGTTCCCATGGTCAGAGTCTTCACTGCACATTTCATCATCTGAGTGATCCAAATCAATTTCATCTCTAGCCCTTTGCTTTTCCTTCTACTTTTGTTCCTTCTCACTAGTTTTCTTGATAATTAGGCAAAGCTAGCATCTCTTCCTTCACGTCAGTTGGAATCTTGTCACACTTACTAGCATTGTTCCCACTGAGACAAGCAAGATGGTACTCTGTACTTAACTCTTGTAATTCCAGCTTTTATCGTCTTCTTAGTTCTTACATACCATTGAATGCTTATTCGCGTCTTGGCAATAACAATGATTACATGCACGGTCATCTGAGTTGATACTAACTTTGGTTGAAGCTAATTGTTCTACTGATTCAGATGCAACACTTGGTGGGGCACCTAAGCAACAGAATTAATATGAGAGAAAAAATGTCGAGCTTACTGCACCAACCTAGAACAAATATGATTCTCTACTTGTTTGATGGGATATATGTTTACAGTAACCTGTAAACCAATCAACAGCAGCAATACAGAAAATCCCTAAGCCAATGTATTTACAAACTATCCTATCAACAAACAGCATAGCAAGCTTAATGCAGCAACCTAGAACAGATTTGATACTCTACTTTCTTCATGGGATAAATGCCAATTTATTTACAGTAAAGAGTAAAGAATAGAGGATGAGATGTGCAGCACCACGTCACTACCATTCACATCCAGCAGCCCAATACATAAAGAACTGATGAAATATGAGAAGACCTTTGAAGAATCTTCCCTTCTGACTCAGACATGGCTGTAGCAGGAGGCGCTGCCGCTGCACTCCCGTGCGCTCATTGCTTGCCGCTGCCCTTTGCAGTCGTTGCAACAGCAGCTGCCGGTGCCGCAGCTAGCAGCCGCCCCGCACTTACAACATTCCCGCCAGTCTTGCACCCGCACTGCTCTCTGGTCACAGAAGCAACATCATATGGCGCCGCCGCCAGCACTCACGGGAGCTGAGAGAGAAACGGTTTGGAAGTATATGTGTGATTTGCGCCTGCACGTGATTTGGGCAGAGGAAAATCGAAGCCCATGCAGAATAGCGGCACTAAGTGAACCTCCATTTAGGTGCAATAGTGTGCTATTAGCTGCTAATAGCGGCAAAATTCATTTAGCACCAAATCTGTCATACCTTAGCATTTCTTGCTGAAACGCTAAAGCCCGCTGTAGCGCCAGCTAAATCTAGCTATTTTGAACATTTTACGATAATATTTGTTCTTCTGTGTAACGTCAACCTATCGCTAAAATGGTCGTGAGCATTGCTGTACATTAACCTATCTATTCATGATTAAAAGCCAAAAATCGCATCAGAAAAATGTGTATTTAGTTCATTAGTATTTCCTGAAACCCATAACATGCTTACCACAATTTTAGACACCTTAATGTTAATGACCCAAACCATGCAACTAATACAAATTTTTTTTTTTCCTTGTACTCAGCAGTATTCTTGCCCGGTATCTTGCTCTTGTCGCTTGGCAGAGAGTTGCATGGTTGATGACAATGCTCTCAGCTCACTTGAAGAGGTAAAAATCAGTTCCTGTGCAAGCTCTCATGAAGAATTGGAATTTGTGGAGCTGTTGTCAAAATGCAATGCCACAAGTCTAAAACATTTGGTCATTGACTATGACGAGTGGAAGTTCCAAGCTCCAAAAAGCAAGGAGATATGTAAGAAGATCTGCAGCATGTATGGACCAAATGTTGAAGTTGAATTCTATGTTGTTGTTGGACCATGGAGGCGGGTGCGGTTCGATTGGACGGAAGATCTGCAGCATGTATGAACCAAATGTTGAAGTTGAATTCTATGTTGTTGGACAAGAAAAGCGGGTGTGTTTGGACCTGAGGCGTGTGAAGAATGTTAGTAGTGGTATTTACTAGTCTCTACACACCTGCATGTTGTTTAGTTGTTTCTTTGAGTAGACTGTTTTCGTTGGCCACTTTGAAAAACCAGATTTTATATATTAGCCTACGCTAAGTTGGCAGTAGACAGTCAAATTGAATTTGGTGGTTCTGTTAGCCTTTTGATGTTGTCATTGTTTTATGGGTACCCTTGTTTTACACACTTTTGCTTGTTACATATACCCTTGTCTTACAAACATCTTGCAACTCCGAGTAGTCAACCACAATCTTAAAATTTAACAAAATATATAAAAGACTTGATGTTTATGATACCAAATATTATTAGGCTAATTAATCACACCATACTTCATAGTAAACCTATCAGATTTACAAATGCTAAAACTATTTTTTCTATAAATCTGTAAAAAAAAACATCGCCCTTGACTTTTCAAAAATGTGCGATGTGTATTTATTTCAGGACCGGGAGTACAGGGTATCAAGTAGCTACCACATTGAGCGTTTCTATAACAATTAAATAGTGTTAGAAGTGAATGTAAACAAACAAGTTATTGGAAGAACCGTCTCTTCATTGATCTCTAAAATATATTTATACAAGTGAAGGTGTGTCGTAAAGGGACACGACTGTTTCCAAAAGGTCATGTCCCTTGGGAGTAAAAAACTATCTAATTTATCCACTAATCTTGTACAGGATCGATGAGATTGCTTGTGAACAAGCGTTTGCCTCGTAACAAATAGGATAGGACCAAGAAATTGAAATCTAGCATCTCAAAAAGATCACTATATATGCACGAGTGATAAAAATTCTGTTTTATTATTCCAGACTCTTAATAGATGAAATAAAGAAAACAAGAATAAAAATGAAAAAGCCCAAAATAGCCTGTAACAGAATCCCACACCACAAACACGGCCATACGGCCATGCACCCTAGATCGAAATCTCAGATCGATTCGTCCGCCGCGGCTTAAGGGTGACCATGACCACCGCCGCCGCTACCCAAGCGAGGAGTCCTCCCAGACGACCTGCTGCTGGACATCCTCGCCCGCCTAGGCTCCGCCTGCGCCGCGGCGCGCACTAAGCGTGCTCTCCCGCCGTTGGCGCCACGTCTGGGCCGACGTACCCGAGCTCATTCTGGACGGTGGCACCGACACGCCGCCGTCGTCGTCGCCGGCCTCGTTCCTAGACATCGTCGACACCGCCCTTGAGGTCCACACCACGCCAACTGTCCAGCGCCTCCTCATCGCGGTCAGTGACGACGCTGACGCCAATGCCATCACAACGGCTTGGTTCTTGTGGGCACCGCGCACGCGCACAGAAGGAAGGAGAGTCGGGCGACACGGGATTTGACGAGAGCGCCATCGGCAGCTTCGGTGTTCAACTTCGAACGGGACGATGACGGCGCTGGCGCGGGCTTCTCCAATTGCTAGCTGGGCCAGCCCAAAGGCGGAAAGGAGAAGAGCGAGCAGGCCGGCTAGGCCACTGTGCTGTGGAGCGGGCCAAGGAAGGAGCAGAGCTGGCTGGAGAGAGCAGGACGAACGAGATAGGTTTTGGGCCTTCAGGCCAAAAAAAGAGAGGGGACGGTTTTTTCCTTTTAAAAAATTTCTCTTCTTTTATTTCAAAGCCATTTGAAACTCCGTTTTCAAAAGCATTTGAAATCATTTTGACTTTGGAACAACAACCACTCAGAAAAATAAATCATATTCAATGGCATGTATGCTCAAGCATGTTTCTACCTTATGATAAATTTAATTTGATGAAATTTTTTATTTTCCTATATTTTAATGAACACTAAAAATACATAAATAAGTCAATTTTTATCTATTTCAAAGGAGTAAAATTCAGGGTGTTACACCTTCATCACCACCCACGAGCTCGGTGCCGAGGGGATGTGCCGCTATGGCTTGTCTTCATCACCACCGCGAAGCTCGGGGGGTCCACGATGCGCCACCGTCGGCGTCATCACCACCTGAGGTTCGAGGTCAAGGATGCGACACCGCCGTATTTGTGCCTGTGATGCGGGAAATCTTCCGCGCCCGACCGGGTCGGTGCGAAATAGATCCGCCCGGGCCTTAACGGTCGCGACCCACAACCCACGACGACCGAGGCGGCCTTTCCCTCCCTCTTCCTTCCCGCGTGAGGCAGCGACGACGAGCACGGAGACAACGACAAAGGTGGGCGTTGCCGGCGTTCGGCGAGATTAGGGTCGGCGGCCTTCCTCATCCCTCTACTCTTGCCCGTAGAAGTCTGGCGACCGGCAGCCTCGCCCGTCGACTCCGCGGTGGGCGCGGTTCGGCCGGCGGTGAGCTCGCGGCGAGCTGTGTGCGGCGCTTCGCGGCGGGCCTTCTTGGCCGGGCTAGGCTGGATTCATCCGCTGGAGTGCGGGTAAGGCGGTGGGGAAGCGGGTAGGCGGCGGGGGGGGGGAGGTCGTCCATGGCGGCGGGTTGGGCTCGGAGCGGCGGTGACAATGGCGGCGGGGTTTCTGGCGGGGAGATGAAGAGATGGGGAGGGGAGGAGGGGCGGCCGCCGCCGCCCTAGGGGCTCCCGGCGAAGCTCGACCGAGCCCTAGGGCGCCGGCGGCGGGGCGGGCGGCGGGGCTAGGGCGTCGGTCGCGAGGTAGACGAAGGAGAAGGAGGTGCTTTGGCGGCGTTGGGCCGTTAGGTGGGCTTGCCCGGTCGGCGCCTAACACCCCCCTGTGATGCCCATGCCCGGCAGCAGAGCAACGCCGCTACACGGGCGCCGTTCGGAGGACTTCGGTGTGCGGACGTCTTAACAATACAATTACCTATGCCATTTTGACAGCAAAAAATGACGCCAATACTATATTAAAAGAAAATATCGTCATGTGCTAAACGATGAACTATATTTTCCATGCTAAATAAAGAATTTTCTCGAGTTTTTTTAGGACCCAACATGTAATTTTGTCAATCAAAACAAAAAAATATCTTACCTAAACAAGTGTCCTAGTTGGACCCTTGCTCACGTATGCACCGGCCCCTCGCTAAGGCCTTCTCCAACGCACCACCGTGGCGTCTTTGCCCCTAACCGCCACCTATGCCTTTGTTTGTCCATGTCACGGCGAGCTGTGGCCTCGCAGATCCGGCAGAGACTCCCGCAGGAGAGACCGTGGCTTGCTCTGACAAAAGATGGAAGCAGCACGCGAGCGCGCGTTGTGAGACGGGAGATGAGGAGATGGGCCGCTGCCGTGAGGCACTTTGACAAGGAAAAGCTGCTGCTGCAGTGAGGCATCTCGACAAAAAAAGACAAGCGCAATGGAAGATGTGTGGCTCGATGTACAGCTTGCAACCGTGGCCCATGATTTTAGCTGGGGCAGTACGCTGGCTTGTAGCTAGCGATGGGCAAGCCCTAAATAGATAGCCCAAAAGCACCGGAAGCCCATCTGCCAAAGCGGCTGGCCCTTCTGTGACCTAACACTCGCATACCCTAATCCCCAAATCCCACGCATTCCAGATTTCCATTTCCAATCGAGTTTGACTCCTATGGGTGAGCCTCAGCGCCGCCGCCGCCGCCGCTCCGGTGAGGACCGCATCAGCGGCCTCCCCGACGCGCTGCTGCACGAGATCCTGGTACGCCTCCGCTCCGCCGACGCCGCCGCGCGCACCAGCGTGCTCTCCGCCGCTGGCGCCACGTCTGGGCGCACATGCCCGAGCTCCTCCTCGTCGCGCCACAAGGGGCAGATCCAGAGTCGTTCCCGGGCACCGTCGATGCTGCCCTTGGTGGCTACATTGCCCCTACCCTCGAGCACCTCGGCGTCTCCCATCGAGCAGAGTTTGTAGGCCGCGACCTCGGCATCCCGGCGGGACGCATTGCGCCGTGGCTCCGCTTCGCAGCGCAGCGTGTGGTGGGCGAGCTCAATCTCGATCTCTGTGTGCCTCAGACCTTTGTTGTTTCGGTACCAGAAGTTGTCGGGGAGGAGGCAGTGCTCGAGCTTCCTGCGTTTGAACGAGCCAAACGAATCGATCTCCATCTGCAGTATGCACACGTACAACGTGGCTCCGCCCCAGGCATCCGGTCTGTTCAAAGAGCTGACATACCTGAAGATAGATTTCTATGTCCACATGGATGGCAGCGATGTCACAACCCTTGTGAGCACGCAGTGCCCGTGCTTGAGGGATCTGAAGCTTTACGTTACGCTGATTGTCGTCTTTGATGTCTTCATTCACTCCAAGACATTGCACACACTGGTGTTGCACGTCTTAAAGACAAGGAGGCTAGAGATTTTGGCTCCAAGACTTGAAGAGCTCACTATGAGTCTCCCGCCAATGGAGGCTCATATCTCTGCTCCGAAGCTTGTCAAGGTACACTGGATTCGTCACTATGACCCTCATCTCCATCAGTTTGTTCATGTTGGCCATAGGCTCCAGCTACTGAATACTCATTATCAGTCATCATACCTGACTAAGCGGTTCGATGAAGTTGATGATTTGAATATGAGCATCTGGGTACGATCTCCAGGTGTGTTGGCATTAAAAATTGCTTTAGAAGTTGTTTTTAATTTCGAGACAGTCTAACTAATTTGTTTTGGTCTACTCTGGAATCACAACAGATGTAGCAAGGTATGAAAGCTTCTTGAATGAAACAAAATAAGCTGCCCAAGTGTAAGAGCTTTGGTGTATCCTTGTCGTGGGAACACCATGCCTTGGTACCTATAATGTTGCATCTCTTGAGGGGTTGCAATGATACGAAGTTGTTTCGGGTAGATTTGCGTGGCGGTTATTCAAGACCACTGGTAATTTCTAAGATCTTTAGCTTTCTAATATGGCATAAAATTGTTTGATTTTAAATTTTTACTTGTTTGATAATTGAGAGTTTCTCAAATGTTTTTATGTGAGGATAGTAGAGGTTCTGGATCTGTTTCTTTAATGTTATTAAATGTTTATATGGTATATAAATCATTACACGACCAAACCGAAGATTCATGATTTAGTTTGCGAACATTTCTTTTTTGGTTACATAGCTTTTGAAATTGTGTTACCTTGATTGCAAAAAAAAAAAAAAAAGAAAGACCTAGCTGTAAATGAAGGGTGTCTCAGTATTAGGGGCTCCTCTTCACTATGTAGTGCTGCGGTGTTTTGTAGATATGTTTGATTTGTTGAAGCTAACTGCACCTCGCACCAACAAAAGCAAGCTTTATTGATTTATGAATATTATCGATATTCTCCATTACTAAATGTTGCTGCATTCCCTTTTTACTTCCAGGTGCATTCTTGCATGCCGTCTTGCCCTTGTCGTATGGAAGAAAGTCGCAAAATTGATGGCATTGATCTCAATTCACTTGAAGTGGTAGAAATCAAAGGTTTTTCAGGTTCTCGTGAACAAATAGAATTTGTGGAGTTCCTAGCCAGCAATGCAGGAGTCCTGAAAATGTTGCTGATCAAAGACGAGCGTTGTCTGAGGCCCAAGGAAGTACGTGAGAAGGTTCGTAGCATGTGTCATCCAAATGTTAAAGTTGAATTCCCTGTGTTCCACAAGGAGAGGCTGGTAGTGGTCCGCAAGGGAGCTGGTAGTGATCGACTAATTTCAGGCCTATGGTAAATGTAATATTTTGGTGTTTACTAGTTTGTGCACAATGAGTGCTGCATCATATGTTTCTTGCTTTTTTAGGATTCATCTTCAATTCATTTGATGATTGTATCTTCAATTTGCACTGAACCTGAATGTGAAACTTTCACGCGGCCTCTAAAGTAGAAAAGAACAAATGATTTGTTTCCAACATATTGTTACTTTCGTTGAATTATATCACGTTGCTTTGGAGAAAAATAAATGATGAGTACTGTTAAGAATTGTCTTGTTTTTGATCCAGTTTTCGGGCTCAGCTGATTGCTAGTACCCCGTATATCATTATCATAGATGGTTTAGCGGACAACAACACAGGATACACAGTATGTTCGGATGTCATCTTGGATGTCACTATTGCCCAAGCATTGGTCCGGTGACCTGAACAGAACCAGGGAACTGATTTCTTTCATAGCCTTAGTATGGGTTACTCTGCATGTAGGTACATTGCAGTAAACTGTAGGCCGATCATACAAAATTGATTCATAAACATATACTATATGTTTTATCAGTAACATGTGGAGAAGAATACTTTCGCCAACAGTTTCAGAGCACCCGGTCCTCTGCTTCAGGACGCTACTATACCTAACCTCAAATACTTAATTAACGACGAAGGGTGATGTATAAGCAAATGAGTCCATATTAGCTAGGCATATATGGCCTTTTCTCATTTCAGCCAAGGATAATACCTGTCATATCAACATGATGCCAATCTTTAGCAGATTGTATTAAGGCAGAAAATAGAGTTTTTACGTACAAATCGTCATTTTGGGACATGGCCCTCTTCTTGTACTCAATCAATTGCGCTAGATTCAATTCGTGCTGACATAGGGAGTTTGTTAGGAGCCAGAAGACGGTGGACGGCCCTCTTTTTAACATGATGTCTTCCCTCACTCTTGAGGTTGTCGGTAACGCCATTTCTGACACATTATTGAAAATTGGTCTGTTCAGTTCTTTTCATATGGTTAAAAAACTGTAGATCGCCGTTCCATTAAACCGCCTTCGCTCTTCCAATCGTGAATGTGCAAGGGCCATGGGGTCATGTTGTGGTTGTGGGAGACGAATATCAAAGTGCTCCCAGTCCATGATTTGGTTCCACACCTCTTTGTCATAAAAAATCGGTGTTGTATCATGAGCGATTTAGATGTCAATTTCGTTTGATGTGTCCATTAGTACACAAAATATTTTGCGTGACAATGTGCAGAATGAGCCCGTGGCGGGCACACACTTTGCCTGCCATGGTAGTTGGCTAGCTGGCCAGGTCATCCGGCCGCCCGCTTGGCTGCTCACCATGATAAATAGGTTAACTGTGACGGGCATTGTAACTTGCCCACGGTTAATGCTCATTAAGCGTGGCGGACACATCAGGACTGCTCGCCATGGTAAAGGTTAATCGTAACGGGCGCTGTTACGTGCCCACCACGGTTAATGGGCATTAACTATGGCGAGCGTTTTACAGTGCCCGCCATGGTTAATCCTACCACCTATAATAGTAGTCAGCCAGCCACCCTGTATTCTCCTCGCCTCTTCCTCTTCCAAATCGGGGTGGGGGGGAGGTAAATAAGACACTCCCATCCTTCCCTTCTATTTTCCTATCTTTGGTCCTCTAGATCTAAGTGTAAGCTCTAGATTCATGTTTATATCTGAGCATTTTTCGGCTGGGTTAGGTTCGGGCGGGCCAAAAACCCCGGTTATTTCGGGCCAAAAAATCCTGCCCATGCCGTCCCCTTTGGCAAGTCGGGCCAGCCTCGAGCCGGGCTGGGCTTGGGCGGGCTGCCGCGTGTTTTTACACAACAAAATAACTAAAAATATATTTCGGGCTGGGTTCGGGCCAAGAAAAAATTTTATCGGGCTTCAAGATATCTGCTTGAGCCCTGTCTAGTACGGTTCGGTGGGCGAGGCCAAAACCCGTCGGGTTTGGGCGAACTGCGAGCCAGGTCGGATCGGGCTAGTTTTGCTCGGGTATATTCATGTTCATTTTCTTTGTTTTCTCTAATTCTTAGATGCTCTTCTACATAGGCACTTAATTTGTGGAGGACACCACCCATGGTAAATAAGGCACTCACATCCTTCCCTTCCTCCTCTTTTCTCTCTCTTTGGCCCTCTCCATCTTCCGCCTCTTTTTTCTCTCTTTGGCCCTCTAGATGTTCTAGATCCACGTTCATTTCTTTGTTTTCTCTAATTCTTAGATCCTCTTTTTTCCTCTCTTTTCTTAGCTTCTAGATCTAAACTAGATTATTCAGTTTTATCTCTTTTTTTTTCTATTTCTTAGATGATGCTCTTGTTTATAGTTCGCAGCTATAGAGTGGCGGTCCGATTGGATGCACAACTTGTCAAGAGTGACTCCACGGTACATATGTTGATGGTGGATAACTTCAAATTTTTATTATAAATAAATAGGTCAAATGAGAACAAGAACACTAGAAGATAGGCTTTATACTAATAGTTTCCACGAGCTTTGGTGCACACTTAGTTTTGCGGGGTAACAACAGAAAACAACAAAAAACAAAAGAAAAGAGAGGAGAAATAGAGAAATGGAAGAAAAGGACCAAAACAAGATGATTAGTATAAATTCTAGGGACCTAAATGATAAAAGAAGATAGCTCGCACAAGCGGAGCCCACATATGTTGACGGTGGGTTTGGGAGTAACTCCCACCCCTCGTCCTCTCTCTGATCACATGCAGCAGCAGCTACCGGGCTTCCTCCTCTCTTCATGCGGTCACATCTCCCGATGCCCCTCTCCTCATTTCCCATCTTGTCGCCACTCTCCTTCCCTTCCCCGCCGGTGGGTGGCGGCGGAGGCTGGGCGCCTCTCCCCCCGCGGCGCGGATCCACAGTGGGCCGAGTCTCGCCAATGATGGCGGTGTTGGGCGCCCCTCCCTCGGCGGTGCGAGATCCGGTGGTGGGCGCGATGACCGATGTGGCGCTGAGCACCTCTCCCTCCTACGGTGCGGATTCGGTGGTGGGCGATGATGGTAGCCTTTGGAGCGCCTCCTCCCGCTATTTTGGCGGATCCGGTGGTGGGCGATGGCGGCGGCGCCTCTTCCCTGCGCGACGGATCAGCTCCTCCGTGTCATCGGTGGTGGATCGAGGCTGCCGGTAGTGAAGGTTGCATCCGGGATCGGCGTTATCGGGCGGCGTGGATCCCGGCGGATCGAGGGCGGCCGGCGTGGCTGGGCGGCGGGGCCCGGATATCAAATCCGGGACCTGCTAGGTCGGGTTTTTAATTCATTACCCGTGGAGGGCAAAAGCGTGCCCACCGCGGTTAATCTGCGGCATGATTAACCGTGACCGCTACCATGACGGTGTCTTTGCTCGCCACGCTAAATCCAAAATGTGCATGCCGTGCAAAATCATTTCAGTACTAGTAGCTTCCTCCATCATCTGTCATAGCATGCTACCACGCCCGACTCCCACGTTGTCATCTCTATCAGACGCCTTGCCACATCCTCTCATTTGCTCCCGATTTTCTCAATTCACACTTTTTGTCTACGTCCTCCTATTGAGTGGCATTCGACGATGGAATGTGTCATACTCATACACCTAGCGTACCTAGGAAGAATTGCCTTCGCATATATATCATCTCTGTATAGGGAAGCACTCTAGGCAACGTGGCATATTCCTCTCTTCGGTAGGGGCGGAGCTAGGTTATGGTGTGGGTGCCCAAGCACCCAAGCACCCAATTTTTCTAGGAATATCCAACTATTTTGGTACACGTTCATGTATATATGTATATATACTTGTATATATAAATGTTTAATGCTATACACTACTACAGAATTAAACTTGCATGGTGTTTAGTTTTTATTTTCCGTGGCGGGCATTTAGAAAACCGTCACGGAAAATAGTTAACTGGCGACCCCGGGGAATGCCCGCCACGGTTATCGATTAACCGTGGCGGGCATTTAACTAACCGCCACGGTTAATAGGGATTAACGTGGCGGACTTTTAACAATGCCGCCGCGGAAAATCGTGGCGAAATATATATACCAACACTTCACTTCTCTCCCTCACACCCCTCTCTCCCTCCCTCCCGTCGGCCCCCCCCTCCCTCTCCCTCCTTCCGTCGCGTCGCCCCTCCCCTTCCTCTCCTCCCAGCGCCCCCCCCCCGGCGGCCCCCTCCCCGGCGCCCCTCCCCGGCGGCCCCCTCCCCGGCGCCCCCACCCAGACGCGGTTCCACGGCCGGCGGTCCCCTCCCCGGCAGCTCCGTCCCCGGCGGCCCCCCTCCCCCAGCGCCCCACCCAGCGGGCCCCCTCTCGGGCGCGGCTCCCGGCTGTGGCGGTCTCCTCGCCCCCTCCCGGGCGCCCCCTCCCCGGGGGCCCCCTCCCAACGCCCCCACCCGGGCGCGGCTCCCAGACCGGCGGTCCCCTCCCCCAGCCCCGTCCCCGGCGGCCCCTCCCGGCGCGGCTCCCCGACGGGGCGGCCCCTGTGGCGAGGTCGGGGCGCGGGATCCGGCTGCCCTTCCTCCTCGGCGGGGCGGATCCACGCCCCGCGGGCGGCGGCGGCGGCCGGCGAGGGAGAAACCCTGCGGGCCCGGCGGCCCGGATGCGGGCCCGTTAGGGTTTCGAGATGGATTTTTTTTTTTTTTTATTATTTTTTTAGTTTATTTACCATGGCGGGCATTGTAAGAAGACCGCCACGGTTAATCTCTCTATTTTCCGTGGCGGGCATTGTTAAAAGTCCGCCATGGTTAATCGATTTTTGCATGGCGGGCATGGAGTCGCCATGGTTAATCGTTCGATTATCGCGTGACCCTAGCTCCGTGGCGGACCCAATGCCCGCCACGGAAGTTCCCATCTCGTAGGCCTTTCAATTAGAAGTCTAGAATCTAGAAAGCAAATATTGGTTTGAAGCCTATGAATTCGATTTTTTGCGGTGCTATTTGACCATATTTTAAGCCTATGAATTAAATTTTTTTCTTGATGTAGAAATAGGAATACCCAAGTTTCAATTCCGGCTCGCCTTTGGGCACAACAAATTTGGAAGCGGCGGGGCGAATTGAACAAGTGGTGGCAATGGATCGAAATAAGATATTGTTTTTATTAATTTTTTGATATATGTTGTAATAAACAATTATAGTCAAAATCGTGTTTAGAGACTCTAACTAATTTTGTCCAAACGACCAAGATTAAAATAGAACAGTATAAAATGGGAGGTTATTGGAATGTCAAAAGAAAAGTAACTTAATAGGGAAAAAAAATCCTGCCCCTCGGTGTTTTTGGACCCATCTTTGCTAGCAGCCGAGCAAAAAGATGCTCTAAGTCAACTCGAGGATAGGATGAAGGGTCCTTCAAGCATGGGCAAATTCGGGCAAAATGCAACGTTGCAAACAAACTAAGTGGTGGCCACTTTTCTATAACTGGTTCGCGAAGGACCTAACGATGTCCACGTTTCCCGGACGGCGATTGAGGCGTCGCGATCCCGCCCCGTTCGACCCGATCGAGCCGCCCCGCCGGCGACTCCGATCCGCTCCGCCATAGGCCTTGTGGCCCTGGCGTCCACGCCCGCCGCCACCACCGCGGTGTGGCGTCGGCCACCGCAAACCGTCGGTTAGCCGTCGGCGCCGCCGCCATAGACACCATTAGGGTTTTTGCCGCTTAGGTTTTTCCTAAGTCGGGAAGCGCTTGGTGGCTGCGCTGATTGTCACGCTTGAGGCCATCTCTTTGTGCCATCCGGGGTTGTCGCTATGGCGTCGGCCGGGGAGTGGCGGATCGAGGGAGGGGTCTCAACCCCAAACCCTAGTGTCTCGAGTTGCTCCAGTTGAAGCTCTCGAGGAGGATGTCGCGGTATTGGAATTTAGTGATGACGAGATGGAGGAGGCCATGGACCGGTGGAATGGGCCTTGGTTGGCAAGATCCTGTCGCCGGTGCGGTGAGCATCACCTGCTTGTCTTGTGGCGGCAATGCGTCCGGCGTGGGGCAACCTGTCGGGCTCAAAGTTCGAGGTATTGGTGAGAAAGGCGATAACTTGTTCGTGGCTGAATTTGGTTGTGGCCGCGATATGGAGAGGGTTTTGGGTGGCTCGCCATGGATGGTGGGCAAGTATTGATCTGCTCCGGGAATATGACGAAGCTTGGCCCGGCGGACATCAAGTTCGATCGTGCGGAGCTCGGGCTCGGATTCGAATCTGCTGCTTGGGTGGATGAACCGGACTTGGGGTTCTAGAGCTATGGACCTCATTGGCAAGGTTGTGAAGATGGATGTCGATGAGGATGGGAAGGCGAGTGGCGCATTCCTACGTGCGTGGTCGCGATTGAAGTTGCAAAACCGGTCTTGCAGAGGTATTCTCTCGCAGTGAACAAGTCACGAAGAGCCCCGATGGTTCCTAGTCCAATATGAACGCCTTCCGTTCATCTGCTTTCATTGCGGGATGTTGGGTTACTCGGATTTTGAGTGTCCAACGCCGGCGGCTCGCAATGAAGAGGGTCTACCGGCCGTATGATGTGAATCGAGAGCTCCGAGGAGGAATGAAGGCGCAAGGCTGCGGTCATTTTGGCCGCTGCACCAATCATATGGAAGCGGGTCCTCGTCGGGGCCCAGGAAATCAAGCCGCCGGGGAGGCGGGGCGCTAAGGATGCAAGGTCAGGCGACTCATCCCGCCATTCGGAGAATCGGGGTCGAGAAGATCATGAAGTCCGATCCCCTCTTAAGCAAAACCCGTGTCTTGATGAGGAAGGGGGTCCAGAGGGCAACCGCAATGTCAATAAACATTTGAATTTTCGAATAAAGATGCCCAAGTGCCCAAGGAACCAAGGAAACGGAAGTCCAAAAATTTGGGTAAGGGCGTGCACACTCGACGACCTCAATGTTCCAGCGGAGGAGTTGGGGGCTATCGTTCGCCGGGTCCGGTGTCATCTCATGTGAACCGGATGGTCGGAGCCGTGGAGAGCGGAGGGAGCAGCGCGAATGAGGTCCTCAAGAAGTAGAAGAGAACCACCACCCGGCAAGGATCGGCGGCGGGCGCGGGGGCCCGCCCGGCGCCATGAATCTTCTAAGTGTGAGCTCGCCGGGGCTGCGGGCGGCCCGAGGCGGTTCAAGAGCTCCGCCATTTGTTGGAGGAGAGGAGGCTGCGGTGATGTTCCTCATGGAGACGAGAATGGGTGAAGATCGTGCCCTAGGCTTGTCGTGCAGGGACCTTGGCTTCTCGAATGCCATTGTCGTCAAGTCCGAGGGTTTGAGTGGGGGTCCGATCGCCGATATGGCGTCGAGGATGTGTTGGTGGCCGAGTTAAGCAAGTCTAGATCGCATATCGACGTTCTCCTGTCTTGTGATCGTCTACATATATCACAATGGCGGCTGACGGGTTTTTATGGCGAGCCTAGAAGGGAGAGAAGGAAGGAGAGTTGGTATTTGTTGAGGTTTCTCAGGGCACAGTCGTCCTCGCCGTGGTTGTGCCTAGGTGATTTCAATGAAGTACTTTCGGCGGATGAATAGTTTGGGCGTCGGGAGCGTGAGCAGTGGCAAGTCGCTGCGTTTAGGGAGGCGGTGGATGATTGTGACCTCACGGATCTCGGGTTCCATGGTCTACCCTATACATGGGACAACCGGCAGGATGCCAGTCGTAATGTCAAAGTGCGGTTGGATCGGGCGTTGGGAGATCACAAGTTTTTGTTGGAGTTGGGAGACACGGAGGTGTATCATGTGCCGCTTGCTGAATTTGACCATGCGGCACTTGCTGTGGAGGTGAGACAGAAGGCGCTGACTGTAAACCCCAACAGACAGAAATCAAAACCTTTTAGGTATGAAAATATGTGGAAAAAACATGGAGAGTATATGGAGTTTGTTAATCAAACCTGGGACCCGGGCTCGGGTGCTGCCGATCTGTCCACCATGGCCACGTCGCTCTCGGCCTTGCAGCGTTCTGTCAAGGACTGGGACCGGGATGTGTTTGGTTCAGTGAAGCAAACGGTGAAGGACCTCCGTGCGGCTCTTGAAACCGAAAGAGGCAACTCTGTGCATCGAGGCCCATCGGCAAAGGAGAGCGAACTCATGGCAAAGCTCTCGACGTCTTTGGCAAAGGAGGAGGTGATGGAGAAACAACGATTGAGGATATCGTGGTTGCGTGATGGCGACCTTAATACTGAATTTTTTCAAAGGAAAGCTAGGACGAGAGGGCGCACTAATCGTATTAAGTCCCTTGTTGATGATGATGGCAGGTTTTTTACCGAGCAGGAGGAGGATTTGGAGCGCGGCTTGTGACTTCTATCATAATCTTTTTCGGCCCGGGACCACCGCAACCGGATGTGGTGTGCCGCCATGTTCGAGGAAGGTGGCGCTGAGATGGGGGATATGCTACTCAATCCCTTCACGGAGAAGGAGGTCGAGTCGGCTCTATTCCGGATGGCGCGTGCAAAGCGCTGGGGTGGATGGATTTAATGCCGGCTTCTTTCAAACGCATTGGCAGCTTGTGAAGGGCTGTCTACTACCGGCGGTTCTCGGATTTCTGAATGGAGGAGATATGCCTCGGGAGGTAAACAAAACTCTGCTGGTCCTAATCCCTAAGGTGAATAACCCGTAGAATCTCTCCCAATACAGACCAATCTCCTTGTGCAACGTTCTTTATAAAATCTGCTAACCGTCTTTGCTTGATCCTAGAGGAGGTGATATCGGTTGAGCAAAGTGCCTCTGTTCCTGGCAGACTGATTACAGACAATATTCTAATTGCCTATGAGTGCATTCATTATATAAGGAACAGGAAAGGGAAACGGGGAGCTTGTGCTGTTAAACTGGACATGGCCAAGGCTTATGATCGGGTCGAGTGGGCAGTATCTGGATGCTATAATGAGAGCTCTAGGTTTTCCCGACCGTTGGTGCAACCTCGTAATGAAGTGTGTCAGGACCGTGTTCTTCTCGGTCAGGGTCAATGGAGTGTTCTCGGATTGCTTCCAACCATCACGGGGAATACGGCAGGGTGACCCTATCTCGCCGTATCTTTTCCTGCTTTGTGCGGAAGGTTTGTCTTCGATGCTCAAGCGGATTGGCCCCCTTTATGTGTCACGAGGACTAAGAGTGAGTAGACATGCTCCCTGGGTTTCTCATCTTCTTTTTGCTGACGATTGTCTTATATTCACTCAAGCAACGAAGAAGGGAGCAGATCGTGTGGCCAAGATCCTAGATGACTACAATAAGGGGTCGGGCCAGTTGGTGAATAAAGATAAGTCCGCGGTCTTTTTTAGCCCAAACTGTGATGATGAGGGCAAGACTACGGTGCATGAAAGCTTACAAATCCACACGGAAGCGCTGGGGGAGAAGTACCTAGGCTTACCGACGTCGGCCGAGAGGGGCTCATCTGGAGTTTTTAATTATGTGCCAGGCCGAGTAAGAGGTATGATGGGAGGTTGGGCTGAGAAAAACATGAGTTGTGCTGCTCGAGAAGTGTTGTTGAAAGCAAATGCTCAATCTGTTCCTACGTACCCCATGTCGTGCTTCAAAATCCCGTTGGGGGTCTGCCAAAAGCTAACTCAAGCGGTGTCAAATTACTGGTGGGGTAGCGGTATTGACAGCCATAAGATCCATTGGATTAGATGGGAAAAACTCACAAGGTCAAAGCAGGAAGGCGGGATGGGTTTTAGAGACTTTGGTCTCTTCAACTTGGCGATGTTGGGAAAGCAAGGTTGGAGACTAATCATGAGGCCGGATTCGTTATGTGCTCGGGTGTTGAAAGGAAAATACTATCCACATTCTGATTTCCTTTCGGCATCTAAAAAAAGACGGAGCTCGGCAACGTGGAAAGCCATCCTTCAGGGTCGAGATGTTTTAGCACGTGGATTGATCAAACGTGTGGGTCCTGGGGAAATCAATGTTTGGAAGGAAAATTGGATTCTGGAGTTAGATCACTAAGGCCGGTGGTGCAGTTACCTACGATCATCGGTGGAGAAAGTCCAGGACCTATTCATACCAGGAACTAGGGTTTGGGATGAGACGGTGGTGAGAAGATCATTCATGGCGCTGGAGGCAAATGAGATTCTTAAGATTAAGACAAGTACTTCGTGCTCTGAGAAGATATCCTTGCATGGGCTTTTGAGAAGCATGGGTTCTATCTTGTCAAGTCGGGCGTATGATCGGTTGAAAAGAGATCAACGGGAAGCTGCCATGGCTGCCTCGGATGAAACGCGTCGGCGTCGAGGTCACAACCTTGGGCAGCTCTCGGAAGATGGATATACCACCGAAGGTCGAGTTTTACGGTGGAGAGTCCTTCATAACTCGCTTCCTTCGCGGGCCGAGCTAAAGAGGAGGCATGTGGAGCGGGAGAGTCATTGCGAAGTCTGTGGCGATCCTGACGAGAACCTCTTCCACATCTTCTTCGTTTGCCCCATAGCGAAGCGTTTCTAGGAGGAGATTAAGAAGGTCAGAGGGCTTAAAATCCCAAGTTGGCACCCTTGTTCTTGGGCCTCTGATATCCTCAACACGCAGCGATGTTCACCATCAATGGCTGCTGTCATAGTGTGCGGTGCCTGGGCTCTCTGGACGGGTCGCAATGGGAGGCGCCATGGCAAGAAGGTCTGGGAACCAGGCGCAGCTGCTAGATACATATCATCGCTGATGGAGGAGCTAGCAGTGCTGCGACAACCGCGATTGCCAGCGGTCAAGACCGGGCGAGTGCAATGGACAGGTCCGGATGAAGGGTGGGTTAAGGTTAACACTGATGCTGGATTTGTTCAAGACTCATGCTCGGGCAGGACAGGAGTTGTCATACGTGATAATGCTGGTACGGTGCTGGGGGCGGCAGCGCGATGGCTTGATGATGTTGCTGATGATCTCTCGGCGGAAGCTCTGGCAGCAAGGGAGGGATTGGAGCTAGCGGTGGAGATCGGCGTTGAGAGAGTAATCCTCGAAGTTGTCAGGTGCTGGTTAATCTTCTCCACGACCAGAACTCAGCTTACTCCTCTATTGGTAGTATATGTCTTGATATCATAGAGCTTAGTAGAAATTTTTCCGATTTTCGGGTGTTTTGGGTGAGTAGAGATGCAAACTCGGTGGCACATGTTTGTGCTTCACGTGTCTCTGCCAATCGTTTCTTTTTTCATCTTGATGTAATTCCGGACTGGCTAGTTGAACTAGCGGTCGCGGATTGTATTTCTTCAAATTATGAATGAAAGCTCTATGATTCCCTAAAAAAAAACAAACTAAGTGGTGGCCCGTATATGTAGCCATGAAGGCAAGAAAAAACTGATTTTTTTATGCGCAGTCAGGGAAGTAGGTTTTCCATATATGGCACACATGGGTGAACAAGCACATCAAGAAAAGATATTGTTTTTATTATTTTTTTGATATATGTTGCAATAGACAATTATAGTCAAAACCGTGTTTTAGATTTTGTCCAAACGACCAAGATTAGAATAGAACGGTGTATAAAATGGAGGTTATTGGAATGTCAAAAGAAATGTAACTTGCGCTGTTTAGTTCCATGGACTAAACTAAGGACTAAAAGTGGCTAAAAATTAAAAATTAGTCTCTAGTTTCTTCCAAGAGCCTATTAAGATAAGGACTAAATGAGACCAAAAATTAATTTCTAGTCCTCATGTTAGATTTGAGAATGGCAAACACAAATTACAAACCGTCGGAGTTGCTCTAAATAGCTAGTACTGGCCCTTAATAACTTACCGGGAAAAAAATCCTGGCCCACTGGTGTTTTTGGACCCCCGTATGCACTGGCCCAGCCAAATAGATGACCCAAAATGCACGGTGGCCAGATGGAGTGTAACTCTGAAAGTTAATCAAAACCTCCCAAAAGTCTCACAAAAAGAAAGAAAAAAAAAACTCTCGCAAACCCTAACCCCCAAATCCACGGCAAACACGCACTCCAAATTTCCAATCTATTCAACTTCGACTCCTATGGTTGAGGATCAACGCCGCTGCCGCTCCGGTGAGGACCGCATCAGCGGCCTCCCCGACGAGCTGCTGCACGAGATCCTGGTCCGCCTCGGCTCCGCCGGCGCCGCCGCGCGCACCAGCGTGCTGTCCCGCCGCTGGCGCCACGTCTGGGCGCACCTGCCGGAGCTTCGCTTCAACGCGCCGAGAGACGCAGCGCAAGCCTCGTTCATCAACGCCGTCGACGCTGCCCTAGGTAGCTCCTTAGCCCCTACCCTCGAGCACCTCGGCGTCACCATCTTCCCTAACAAACGAGACGGTGACCTGCGCATCACGGACGATCGCATTGCGTCCTTGCTCCACTTCGCTGCGGAGCATGTGGTGGGTGAGCTCTTTCTCTGTCTCCTTGTTTCGTTACTGGAAGTCCCCAAGCCCAGGGAGGAAGTTCTCGAGTTTCCCGTGTGTGAAAAAGCCAAACGGATCGAGTTCTATCTTCAGTATGCACATCCAACGTGGCTCCGGCCCCAAGCATCCGGCCAGTTTACGGCACTGACGTGCCTAAAGATACAGGGCACTATCCACATGGAAGGCAGCAATATCTCAGCCCTTGTGAACACGCAGTGCCCGTGCTTGAGGGACCTGAGCCTTTCCATTTACCTGATTGTCAACTTTGATGTCTCCATACACTCCAACTCGTTGCGCACACTGGTGCTTGTGCTCCATGTCTTCAAAACAAGGCGTCTAGAGATCATGGCCCCACGACTTGAAGAACTAACTATAGATTATCAGCCCATGGAGGTTCATATCTCTGCTCCCAAACTTGTCAAGGTAACTTGGAATTATACCTATGACCCTCATCTCCATCAGTTTGTTGATGTTGGCCGTACCCTCCGGCAACTGAAAACTTCTTATCCGGAGTCATCGTCCCTGACTAAGCGATTCGATGAAGTTGATGATCTAAACATCAGTTTCCCTTTACTAGGTGTGTTACCCTTACTATGAATTTTATAGTTTTTTTTTTCCAAGCAAAAGTGATTGGTTTTTGTCTACTCGTGACAGATGTACCAACACATAGATTCTTCTTGAATGAAACAAATAAGCTTCCCAAATGTAAGAGCTTCAGCGTATCTTTACCATGGAAATACCATGCATTGATGCCTATCATGTTGCATCTCTTGAGGAGTTGCAATGGTACAAAGAAGTTGCGGGTGCAATTGTCTGGTGGTTGGTCCCAAGCGGTAATTTTTAAGGTCTTTATATAGCCTTATAATATGCCATTAAATTGTTTGATTGCAAATTTTGACTTGTTTTTTTTTTTTGTTAATTGGGAGTTTCCTAATTAAAAGGCTCTTGACAGGTTTAATTACTTAGCATTTTTAATTGTTGATATGCTATAGTATAAACTATTATTGGACCAAATTGAAGAGTTATGCTTTAGCTAGTGAGCATTTCTTTTTTGGTTTCTTAGCTTGTTTGAATTTGTGTTATCTTGACCTAACTGTGAAGGAAGGGTGACTGACTCGGAAGAAGAATAGTCAGGCGTGGGGCTCATCATCACTATGTAGTGCTGCAATGTTTTTAGATATGTTTTATTTATTACAGAGCTGAACCTCGCACCAATAAACAAAAGCAAACTTTGTTGACACCATTATTATCAGTATTCTCCACTACTGCAATGATGTTCCATTCTGTTTCAATTTTCAGGTGCATTCCTGTCCGCCATCTTGTGCTTGTCATTTGGAAGAAAGTTTCAAGATTGATGGCATTCACTACGGATTCAGCGCTATCCCCGTGAGCAAACTGTTTCCCGTGAGCTAAGAGGAAGTAATCACGGAAAAACACGATATCCCGTGAGCAGGGTGAAAAGCTCACGGGAAAGAATACACCCACGGGATACCCAATTTTCGTGATGGAAAGCTCACGGAAATCAACCGACCCTTTCCCCGTGGGGAGGCTGCCACGGAAACGGCGACGGCCGTCGGCCCAGCCCCGCTCCGTCACTCCGTCCACTCTTTCCCCGTGAGAACTCCGTCAAGCTCACGGGATACCTCTTTCCCGTGGAGCAGGCTTTCCGTGGGCTGAACGGTGGGCCTCGGCAAGGGGCCCCTTTCCCGTGAGCGCCACATCCCGCTCCGCGGGGAAAGACGCCACGGAAATGTTTGGTTTTGGATTTTGATCTCCAAACTTTTTCTACACTTGTTGCACATCATATGACACTCAATATTAAAGTTTGGTGAATTATTGACTTTATTTGATATATTTAGGTAATTATTCTCTTTTATGGGAATTTATGAAATGAGGCCAAATTTGAACTACAAGTGCTTCAATTTTTTTGAAAAAAAATAGTACAAAATTTATATTCCTCATACTCAACACAATGTAAGGCCTTGCATTTAAAAAATAACGAAATCTAGAACATCTTAATACGAAATCATGAACGTTAATCCCCTCGTTCGAAAGTGGTTTAAAAATTGTAGAAAATAAACCGATGTGCAAAAAATCATGAAATTTGATAATATGTCATGATATCTTATGCCGAGGCTATGATAAAAAATTGGGAACGTTTAGGTACAAGTTGGCACGTCACGATGTTCATAAGCTCGACATCTACGTAGAAGTTCCACGCGTTTGTTGAGAATGATCCGGTGTGATTTCATGTGGATGTGGCGGTCAAGTTGTGGTTTGGCTACGAAACTTTTTTTCTATATGCAAATGCGGACCTCGAGATATTGTGTCATGTCTATTTTCGAGAATTTTTGAATTATTTTGGTAATTATTATAATTTTTTTGCAGTAGTTAAGTAAATATAATTTTGAAAAAAAGGAGATAGAACCACATGAAATAATGGCAATTTTTTCGCGCAAGGATCAATTATGTATGGGTGAGTGTATGTGATAAGGTATTTTTGAAGTAATCTTGATCAAAGTTTGAAAACATATATATGTTAAAAAGGTTAAGGGGAAAAATAAATTTAATTATTGGATCCATGAGTTTCCCGTGAGCGGTCGACGACGGAAAGGGTGGAGATTTCCGTGAGCAGCTCACGGGGAAACGGGTGGGTGGGACCCTTTTACAGGCCCGGCGGTGGATATTTAAAAAATATTCAATTTCCCGTGATGTATCCGGGCGCTCACGGGAAATATGTGATATCCCATGAGTTTGGCGAGATCCGTCACGGGATATTTCCAAGGGTTGGGATGTTGTGCGTAAGGTATTGCCACACGGTAGACTACCCCCCAAACGGGGATGATTACCATTTTAATGCAAACACATATGAGGGAGAGTTCTTCCAAGAAGATGGGCTACAAGGTAAATTTGTGATAGAAATAACCGGGCCCAACGAAATGGAAGTAGACAATGAAAGTGTTGTTGATGATGAGGAGGACGAGGAGGTTCGAGATGCGAAGGACTTACGATTACTTGAAAAATTACTTAAGGACAAATGCGGTGTTGACGTCGTTCCTCCTCCCATGGATCCCGCCAATCTTCATATGTTGGAAGACGTAGACATGGATGATAGTGATCATGAGGATTATGATCCGACCCGGGCGTAAATCGTGATGAGGGATGAGGATTATTTCTAATACATGTAATACTATGCATCTCTTAATAATTATGTTCGATTATTGGTTTTTCATCTCTTCATAATTATGTTCTATTTAATTTTGCATTTTACTAATTATCTACATCTAATTGCAGGTCATTCAAAAAGATGCCTCGAACGAATGTCCTCAAGAAAATGACCAGGTTGACATGGAAATTCGAAGTGTATCCGAGCTAGGGCAAGGGCAAGACGAAGGGGAGGCGTCGAGCTAGCACCACCGCCACGGGGGTAGGGGCAAGGGCAGGGCGTCATGCACCCCCGACCACCGTCGCCACCACCGGTGGTGCACGAGGGAGGAGGAGGAGGAGGAGGAGGAGGAGGAGGAGGCAGAGGCGAGGCGGAGGACGAGGACCGCCGGGCGTCGCACCACACGGACCGCTCGGCGTCGCACCACGAGGGAGGGGGACTAGCCGAGTGGTGAGGGGGGGTTCCTCTTCCTCCGCCGTCGAGGCGTGTCTACTTGCGGGAGGCCCCTCCGGACTCCCCGGATCGACAACCTCGTGAGGAGCAAAAAACCGACCATAAGACCAACACGGCCAAGGTAATTTACTTTACACTTTAGCACTACTTTCTTATTTTTCAGGTTTCAAAATCGTAATAGGAACTAATAGTTATTCTTGATCATTTGGGTAGGGGTTTTGTTGTCACCGCGAACTCGGTTCAAGGACGCCTTCCCGCCAGCATTCTTGGTATTCTGGTGAGGAAGCACTACCCCGGCCTTATTAAAATCGACGGAGAAGAGTATCCCGTCACGTCGTTCCACCGCATACCGGAGTTTCATGACAACTATGATGAGGACGGCATGAAATATAGTAACAAGGCCATTCGTGTGGTCAAAGAGTTTTGGTAAGTCTATGTCGCACCGTACAAATACATCGCTCCAAATTCTAATGTTAGAAATAATGACTTATTACATTGCTTCTATGTGCGTAAATACTTCAAGTGCGAGGAGGGATACGAGGTCGAGGCGGAGGAAGTGGCTCTAAACGCCTGTTTCAAGCATGTGGCGCACATGTGGTACGAGGCACGCGGCCGGGCCGTCAAGACGTGGTACGCGATAAAGGAGAACAGAAGGCTCGATAAGCATGAATGGAAAACGCTGACTCTGACCAAAGAACAATACATGGAGGTAAATATTGAATGCTCATACTAAGTTTAATTATGCTTAATGTGATCTTTATAATCTGTGTTATACTTGGTGTCCCTGTAGGTGATTCCGGAGTGGTGCTTGTTGTATAGGCGTTGCTGGGAGCTTCAGGTGGACAAGTGGGTCGTCTGAGACTATCGGGAGGTCCACAACGACTACGGGGCCGGCGTGCCATGATGCCGGTGTACCACACCATCAAGGCAGCCTTAATCTCGCGACCTACCAAGCTAGATATGTAAGTGTTATCCAATTCTTATTTTCTGATGTGCAACTCAATACTTTCTTACCATTCTAGCTACTTTTCTTTTTCGCACACAGGAGCAGACACATGGCACGCAAATCAGCACGCTCGAGGCCTTTGCTAACTCCCCCACACGGGCAAGTATAAAGATCCCGCGGTCGTCTTCAACCCCGAGGTCGGGCGAAGCCTACACCAACCCGACCGCCACGAGAAGATCGTAGGTACACCGAAGTGGCGAGGGAGCGGTATGGAGAAAGCTTCGATCCCCACGGCCACGCGACATTGGGGGGACATCGCCATGATCGCCGGAGGAGGCAAGAAGCACGGGCGGTACTATATAGGTGATAGCGTTATCAACCCGCACAACACAAAGAAGCTATCTCAGCTCCGAGCACGCTCGGGGAGGCACAGTGATACGCGAGTGGCCAACCACTTACCAAACTCTGATCTCCAAACTTGAGGTTTATATATTTTTATTTAAGGTTCATTTATCGTTGAATACTATTTCTCCGTGTTCTAACTTTGTGTTGAAATAGGCCCGAGATAGAGGAAGAGAGGAAGCGACGGGAGGAGGCGAGGAGAGGAGCGGGCAAGGGCTCGGGCGGAGCAAGAGAGGGTCGAGCAGCAACAACAAAAGAGCACGGAAGCTCTCCTAGCGTACCTCGGCGTGTTGGTGGCCAGGTTGGTGTGCAGCTGCCACCGGAGATCGCCTTCCCACCACCGCCACCGCCCGTCGTCGTGCCCCACCGCCCGTCTCACGGTCAGCCGTCGATCTTCCCTCCACCGCATGGAGCCTCTCCCGTGAGTTTGTCTCCCCGTAACTCGAAATATGCATATATGAATGTGAATGGATATGATCTCGGAGTTTTGAATGCACCATGAGATGTGCACGTGGACATGTGGTTGTCGGCCATCGAGCCGTTGTTTTCTTGCAGGTTGGAAAGCCTTCCGTGCGGGGAGGTGCCGCGAAATTTCTAACTATTTCTCTTCTTTTTTCAAGTTAATAGATTCTACCTTGAATTTTGTCTCACAAATTTCTAACTATTTATCTTTGTCTACGTGCAGGACAATTCTCATGCCTCGAACCCAACTCCGAGCCAATCTCAACCGGACGCTTGGGAACGCGCTGCGGAAGGTTGGAGGCCGTGGCCGTAAATTTGTCATGATCTAGGTTGAAAACTTGTGCACTTGAACTTGTGAACTTGGATTTTATTTTAGTTTGTGAACTTGTGGTTCCACTCATGGACATGTGGTTGAACTTGTGACTTTGTTGGATATTATGTAATATATATGTGGTATTATGGATTTATCGAGCTATATATGTGGTATTATGGATATTATGAAATCTGTGTATGTATATATATATTTATATGTGTCAACAATGTCTTTGGAACAAAAAAAAAAAAAAAGGTCAATTTCCGTGAGCCACACACGGGAAATCGACCAAATATTTCCGTTAGTGGTGGCGGCTCACGGAAATCGACCAAACATATCCCGTGAGCGAAGCTTGGCTCACGGAACGCGAGCCTAGATATCCCGTGAGCTGCACCGTTATGCTCACGGGACATCACATGAAAACGCCGTTTTCATGTCCCGTGCCACGTAGGCCAAAGCGGGGTTTCACCCCTCCCCGTTGACGGCGCCACCCCGTTAGGGGATATCCCGTGAGCTATGCTCAATCACGGGAAAGGATAGCCCGCGGCGCTTTCTCGTGATCACGGGGAAAGGGCGATTTCCGTCGCCTTTTTTCCCCGTCACGGATTTCCGTGATTTACGCCCGGATACCCTTTCCCGTGACTAAAAAGGCCCTATCCCGTGAGGTTTGTCCTCACGGAAATCACCCGAGTCCGGTAGTGATTGATCTCAGTTCACTTGAAGAGATAGAATTCCGACATTTTTCGTTTTTCTCATGAAGAAGTGGAACTTGTGGAGTTCCTATCCTCCAATGCTGGAAACCTGAAAAGGTTGCTTATCATCATTGACAGGTTTTGCCATAACCCCAATGAGAAGGTCCATAGCATATGTCATCCACCAAATGTTAAAGTTGAATACTATGAGTTTCACATGGGGAGGCTGGTGCCCTTGACTGAATCCTGAAAGCTTGTGGTAAATGTAATATTATGCTCTTTATTAGTTTTTGCACAATAAGTACAGAACAGTTGATGTGGTTTTAGGTTTCATCGTCAGTTCAAAGTTGGACCTCGATGAATTAAACGCACCCCAATAGGCTCTTTCTTGTTTTTCTTTGGATCATTTAGATAAATGTTCAGTTTGCAACATATTCATTAGAATAGAGAAGTACAAGGCCCTACACTCACTACATCAAAACTGCACAAAAGAGGCACTCTGATCAGTGACTCATAATTGAGATACGTGTGTAATTAAAGTGACATCACAGACGCAGCTACACTTAGCATGTCTCCGATGAGTGCTGTCCTCCAATGCCAGTCACTACCGCACACAGGGTCTATACTGAACGCCACACACTTTAACGAGAGCCTCTTGTCGCGCGCTCTGTAAAGACTCATTTTACTGAGGGCCTCTCTTGGTGACATAAAACTCTCGGTAGAGATACCTTTACCGAGAGTCGTGCCCTCGGCAACCAATGGCTCTCGGTAACGAGATTCTTTACCGAGAGCCACCTCTCGGCAAAACACCATACTCGGTAAAGTTAATGTCTTAACAATGACGCTTAACGGGATCCTGCCATGAACTCTACCGAGAGTCCACGTTAGGCGTTCGGTAGATTATGGTCACTTTACCGAGGGTCTTTCTTGAGCCCTTGGTAGAGGATTTTTACCGAGAGCCCTTGTGGTGTCTCTCGTTAAACAAAATATTTTTTGGATTTTAGAACCCAAATTTTTTGTGTATTTTCTACAATGCCTCATAGTTCATGACCAAATTTGAGATTTTTTTAAAAACTTTTACTATATATATGAATTTTATTTCTTTTAATTGAATTTTCTTTTAAAAGTCAAATTTAAACTGCAAGCCATTCGAATAAAGGGGAAACATGAATGACAAAATGATATTCATATTTGTGAATGCAATGTGAGGCCTCATCTAGGGATAGACCAAAAAATTTGAACGTCTTGTTCACAAAACATGACCATTCACTTGCGGGTCACTACTACTCTGTTAATTTTTGGCGTTTTTTTTTTTTTTCCGATTTTTCGTGGGTTGTTTTTCAACCGCCACGAGATAGGGTCACAATAAATAGATTGATTTACCGTGGCAATTTTTGGGACACGGAAAAACCGCCACCATTAATAAATAAAAAAATAAAAACAAATAAAAACCGAACCGGGCCCAAACGGGGCGAGATCTGGGCCGTCGCCCCATGCCACTGCGGGGGCACCGCCATGCCGCCACCACGGGCTGCGAGTGCACGGATCCGGCGGTTGGAGGCGGATGCGCCTCGGGCCGCCATCGCCTCGAAGCCGCCACAAGCCGCCCGCCGGGTCGAGGTCGTCGCCGCGGTGGAAGCCACGCCGCCCAGATCCACGCCGCCCGCGCCGGATCAGCGCCCCGGCGCGGATCCATCCCGCCCACGCTTTGGAGGTCGCCGTCGAGGAGGCGCTGCTAGAGGTTGCCGTTGAGGAGGCGCCGCTGAGGTCGCCGTTGCCGCCACACGAAGCCGACCGCCGCGGCGCCGCGACCACGGCGCCGCCGCCCGCCAGCGTCGCCGGCTGTGTGCCGCCACACCGCAAAAGCGCCCGGCCTCCATCGGCATAGGAGGAGGAGGAAGGGAGTGGGGTGGAATCGTTGGGCGGAATTGTCGGGAGGAAGGGGGCGGACGGGAGGATTTTTTTATCGGGGACGGGAGGACTTGAGGGGCTGCGGCTGAGAGAGAGGGTGAGTGAGAGATAGAGTTAGGGTTTGGTTGGTATATATACTAGATACTCGTTATCAGGCCGAGCTGGGCTTTTCAAAATCGAATTGGGCTAGTATGACCTGTATATCTAGGCCTCATTTATGGTCACAGTTTTTTTTATAAAAACCGCCACGGTTAATTGATTTGTCGCGGTGGTTATTATAACCGTCATGGTTAATAAAAAATAACCACCATGGTTAATAGGGACATTAACCGTGGCGGTTTTCAAAATAACCGCCACGCAAACAAGGCCTCCGGAACTGGGATTGGGCTGGCAACCTGTGAGCCAGGGCCTAACCTCGAACGCCCACGGCGGCCGTCCTCGCAGATCCAGGCTTGGGCCAGCTCCATCCGCACGAGAGTTTGTGGGCCCAGATGGCTAAGCATGACCACTGTATAAAAGTGAGACGTCACCAGCTAGCCAATGTTTGGTTGTCACTATTCACCCTCAAGTCGCCGCGCTCTCACTCTCACGTCCTTAGCTCTCTCCTTAAATCACGGAGTACCGTCGCCGGCGGTGACCGCTGTTGCCGTTGATTTTAAGGCACCCAGTTACTGCTCTGTGGTTGTTCTTATGCTTCGATTTGAGTAATCTGCGGTCCATTTTCATTCAATTTTTTAGCTGAGCCATAAGGTTTTGTCTATGATTGGTTGTGATCTAGGTGGCGCACCAAATGGGTGTCGCAGCCGATCCTTTGAATGGCTTAGGGTTTATACTCATATTGCCCCAAGAGGTTAAGTTTTGTCTCCTAATTCCTGATTTACCCAAATGTGGTCACTAGGCATCGATTGTGCGCATGAGCTCTGTGGTTTTGTCAATGACTATTGGTGGATCTGGGTGGCACACCACTCTAGTGCCGCAGGTGGTCCAAAATTCACCTTTTTTCTTCCAAACCCTGGTATTAATTCGTCTTCTCTTTCTTGTTTAGCCTCATGGAACTTGTAAGTAGGCGTCGTCTACTTTTTTTTTTTGAGAATGACACACGAGTACAACCTTGCGCTCCACAACACGCACGCACACTCCCCCCTATGAACACACGTACGCAAACCATACCCCTATGAGCACCTCCGAAGGACTACTTATCATTATGCATGCGACATTTGTTGTAGTCATTAGTGCTGGGATGTTTGGCCGGATTTAGCCATCGTTCTTCGTCTACGATGGGAATTACCTATGGCCCAATCAGTGGTACAAACCAAGAAAGGGCCAACAATCTAGGGTTCTCTTGCTAGTTTACTAGTATATAGTAGTAGCATGCTCGAGATTTTTTTTTTTTGCTATGCAATAATTCGAGGAGCTTCATGCTCTAACGCATTACGTTAACCGAGATGCTATTCTACTCATTGCATTAACCGAGATGTCATTCTACTCCATTAATTCTTCCATACATGAAGTTTGATTCCAAAGATACGTTTAGATTCTTCTCTCCGTGAGAAAGAAAGAGATGGAGTCGACTAAGGCCTCGTTCGGTTGCTCGGATCAAACCAATCTAGGGATTGAGCCGAGTGCGTGTGTGTGTAGCGAGACGCAATCATAAGTTCTCCAATCTGCATGCATGCAAGATCGATCGTGTCGGTGGGCGCAGCTATTGTGCTCGCTTCCGCAGGAACCGCGACTCTAGAGGAGCGGTTTTGTTCCGCACGATGCCACCGTATAATCCACAATCCCACCGCAGGCCGGATATGGCCATCCGGAACTATAACTGAACGTGGTTTTAGAGGAGGCTAAACTTTTGGCTCATATGAGCAAAACATGTACGGACATGTCAATTCCACTTTGTTTTGAACTTTATGTGTGCGGACCCTTTGGTCAGCGACCATGGCATGCATCATCACCCAAAAACGAATGAGGAGGAAGGCAAGATTAGCCCTTCTAGTAAATATGTTGCATACTTTGGTTTCCATGTTTCATTTTAGAGATATGTTGCAAGCGTGATTATTTCGATGTTTCATATGTTTCACACATGTGTTGTAACTATTTTATTTGAATGTTGCGTATGTTTTACAATGGCTTTCAAGTAGTTTTGTAAGTGTTTTAGATGCATGTTTCAAGTGTTTCATGCATCTCCCACCTCCAACCCTAGCTCACACTGCCAACGTCCCTCTCCACCCTACGCGTAGTCGGTGGGCCGGTGTGTGGCCTCGTCGAGTGGATCCGTGGCGGGAGGCCATGGACCCGGTGGTGACGGTGCTCGAGGGCCTCTCGCGGGTGCCTCCGTGGATCCATGGATGAGAAGCTCCTTCCTCTCCCTCAAGGTCCTTCTATGGCGGCCGGATTTTGGATCCGACGACGCAGTGGCTTGATTCCGGTGGACCGATTGGCGCTGGATACCAAAAAATGGAGACCATTTCTTTGGAGGGCCTATTTGGTAATACTAAGGATGAAATCGGTCGAAAAACTACTCAACTGTTTGCTACTTCTACATTTGAATACGAAAAAAGCGAAAAGTGAAAAAACAACAAAAGTCGTAAAACGAACATGAACTTGGAATTTCAAAAACAAACCAATTCAAGCGGACTTATGTCGAACACGGTCGGTATACAAAAATTCAATATGGAATATCAACCCACAATGCATACCAATTGGCAAGTGTCGTTGTGGCAAATTTCGAAGAGTAAGAAAACAAACTTATCATTTTGGTTTCTTTCACAAGAGATAAAAAAGAAAAGAAAACTTTATGATGCATCATCGGTATTCTAGACCGGAAAGGATAACAACAAGGCTTGAACCATCTATATCTTTGTCTTTTGGTCGCTCAGTCATATGCAACGCAACAACAGCGCCGCATGAAGTTTGATGCAACCATGTAGTGCCATGCGAGGTGATTAGTCCCACCTTGGCAACTCAAAAAGACGCGAGGGGGTGAGATGCTTATATAATGCAGCCATGACGTTAGTGCTGACCACACTTGTCTTTGCCTAGTTAAGCTGGACGGTAATGATTGACAATCAAATTCAGTTCAATTCGTACTTTGTATTTAGGATATTGGGAATTAAAAGTAAAAAAGTAGAAAACGGTCGAACTCGGTCGGAAAACTCCACAACCATTTTCTACTTTTACATTTGAAATCTGGCGAAAAACGAAAAAGTCGGACAAGAAAATACGATTTCAATCGGGAAAAAGTCGAGATCACCCCCTCAACTATGGGGTGTGGTACTTAACCCCCAAACTTTGAAAGGGTCTAATTTACCCCTTGAACTTTTGAAAACCGTCTACTTTACCCCCTAAGTAGTTTTAGATGGCGGTTTGCTATAGTAACCATGGTTTTTCTTTGCAATAACCGAATCCTTGAAAAATCATAGTAAATCACAGAAAAATCGTAAAATAGAAAATCCAATTTTGTTGGACTCCACATGAGTATATCTACACAATGAACATATAATATGATGTGCTTTTGTACAAAGTTTTTGTTGTAGCTTTAAATTTATTAGGATTTTTCAATAAATTTAAAGCTCGGCGTAAAACTTTGTACTAAAGCACACCATATTATATGTTCATTGTGTAGATCTAATCCGTGGAGTCCAACAAAATTAATTTTTCTATTTTATGATTTTTTTGTGATTTACTATGATTTTTTTAAAGATTTGGTTATGTTTGTAAAACCATGGTTTCTGTAGCAAACCGTCATCTAAAACTACCCTGGGGGGTAGAGTAGACGATTTTGGAAAGTTCAGGGGAGTAAATTAGACCCTTTGAAAGTTTGGGGGTTAAGTAGACCACACCCCATAGTTGAGGGGTGATCTAGACTTTTTCCATTTCAATCATATTAAATATAGAAAACACGGTGCGGTTGGTTCGAGATATTTTTGTCCGTGTTCGTTTTCTTAGGTAATACAAAATCCTAGTAAATAATATGCACAGAGTGTTCACCCGCAAATGGTCTCCACTCTGCATGTCCGGTATCCAATTTGATCTTTTATTTTCGATGCTAAATAAAGATTTTTCTTGACTTCTATTTTAAAAAGCCAAACAAGTTTTTTTTTTTTTTTTTTTTTTTTTTTTTTTTTTTTTTTTTTTTTTTTGAGAAAATAAAGGCCAAACAAGTGTCCTGGTTGATCATTTGCTCACGTTCGCACTGGCCCAAGCCGAACAGATAGCCCAAAAGCACCGGAAGCCCATCTACGAAAGCGGCCCTGCTCCTGTGAGCGTAACACTTGCATCCACGGCATTCCAGATTTCCAATTCCAATCGGCTTCCACTCCTATGGGTGAGCCTCAGCGCCGCCGCCGCCGCCGCTCCGGCGAGGACCGTATCAGCGACCTCCCCGACGCCCTGCTGCACGAGATCCTGGTACGCCTCCGCTCCGCCGACGCCGCCGCGCGCGCCAGCGTGCTAGCCCGCCGCTGGCGCCACGTCTGGGCGCACATGCCCGAGCTCCTCCTCGTCGCGCCACAAGGGGCAGATCCAGATTCGTTCCCGGGCACCGTCGACGCTGCCCTCGGTGGCTACATTGCCCCTACCCTCGAGCACCTCGGCGTCTCCCATCGAGCAGAGTTTGTAGGCCGCGACCTCGGCATCCCGGCGGGGACGCATTGCGCCGTGGCTCCACTTCGCAGCGCACCGTGTGGTGGGCGAGCTCAATCTCTATCTCTGTGTGCCTCAGACCTTTGTTGTTTCGGTACCAGAAGTTGTCGGGGAGGAGGCAGTGCTCGAGCTTCCTGCATTTGAACGAGCCAAACGAATCGATCTCCATCTGCAGTATGCACGTACAACGTGGCTCCGCCCCCAAGCATCTGGCCTGTTCAAAGAGCTGACGTACCTGAAGATAGATTTCTATGTCCACATGGATGGCAGCGATGTCACAACCCTTGTGAGCACGCAGTGCCCGTGCTTGAGGGTTCTGAAGCTTTACGTTACGCTGATTGTCATCTTTGATGTCTTCATTCACTCCAAGACATTGCACACACTGGTGTTGCACGTCTTAAAGACAAGGAGGCTAGAGATTTTGGCTCCAAGACTTGAAGAGCTCACTATGAGTCTCCCGCCAATGGAGGCTCATATCTCTGCTCGAAGCTTGTCAAGGTACACTGGATTCGTCACTATGACCCTCATCTCCATCAGTTTGTTCATGTTGGCCATAGGCTCCAGCTACTGAATACTCATTATCAGTCATCATACCTGACTAAGCGGTTCGATGAAGTTGATGATTTGAATATGAGCATCTGGGTACGATCTCCAGGTGCGTTGGCATTAAAAATTGCTTTAGAAGTTGTTTTAAATTTCGAGACAGTCTAACTAATTTGTTTTGGTCTACTCTGGAATCACGACAGATGTAGCAAGGTATGAAAGCTTCTTGAATGAAACAAATAAGCTGCCCAAGTGTAAGAGCTTTGATGTATCCTTGTCATTGGGAACACCATGCCTTGGTACCTATAATGTTGCATCTCTTGAGGGGTTGCAATGATACGAAGTTGTTTCGGGTAGATTTTGCGTGGCGGTTATTCAAGACCACTGGTAATTTCTAAGATCTTTAGCTTTCTAATATGGCATAAAATTGTTTGATTTTAAATTTTTACTTGTTGTTTGATAATTGAGAGTTTCTCAAATGTTTTTATGTGAGGATAGTAGAGGTTCTGGATCTGTTTCTTTAATGTTATTAAATGTTTATATGGTATATAAATCATTACACGACCAAACCGAAGATTCATGATTTAGTTTGCGAACATTTCTTTTTTGGTTACATAGCTTGATTGAAATTGTGTTACCTTGATTGCAAAAAAAAAAAAAAAAAAAAAAAAAAGAAAAGAAAAGAAAGACCTAGCTGTAAATGAAGGGTGACTCAGTATTAGGGGGCTCCTCTTCACTATGTAGTGCTGCGGTGTTTTGTAGATATGTTTGATTTGTTGAAGCTAACTGCACCTCGCACCAACAAAAGCAAGCTTTTTTGATTTATGAATATTATCGATATTCTTCATTACTAAATGTTGCTGCATTCCCTTTTTACTTCCAGATGCATTCTTGCATGCTGTCTTGCCCTTGTCGCATGGAAGAGAGTCGCAAAATTGATGGCATTGATCTCAATTCACTTGAAGTGGTAGAAATCAAAGGTTTTTCAGGTTCTCGTGAACAAATAGAATTTGTGGAGTTCCTAGCCAGCAATGCAGGAGTCCTGAAAATGTTGCTGATCAAAGACGAGCGTTGTCGGAGGCCCAAGGAAGTACGTGAGAAGGTTCGTAGCATGTGTCATCCAAATGTTAAAGTTGAATTCCCTGTGTTCCACAAGGAGGTAGTGGTTCCGCAAGGGAAAAAACTGGGGTACGGCCGGGCCGTACGCGCGCCGTTCGTACGGCCCTAACGTGGCGGGTCCTCATTGGATCGCGAGTGCAGGTTTCGCGAGTGCAGGGGATCCCTTCCGTCGCATGCAAGCTCCGTGCGTGTTCGGCTCAGGCCATGCGTGGAAATCATCGGGAACCAGCAGCTGTTGGATGGTCCTTGAGGCCACGCGGCAGCCATCAGGCGGAGGGTCGTACGGATGGCTGCGTACGGCCCGGCGTGTGATTGACTAATTTCAGGCGTGTGATAAATGTAATATTGTGGTCTTTACTAGTTTGTGCACATTGAGTGTTGTATTGTATGTTTCTGACTTTTTTAGGATTCATCTTCAAATCAAATTTGAACCTTGATAAATTAGTTGTACCCAAAATGCTTATTGTTGTTTTTGTTCTTAGACTTCCATCACTTACATTAGATCTTGATGGCAACGTATAAGTGGCTTGATGCTGGTGCGCTGATCCTGGCTGAACACATTGCGCCTTGGCGCGCTTCGCCGTGGAGTACATGATGGGCAATCTACATCTCGCCATTGAACCGGAAATCACAGGGGAGAGGCAGTGCTCGAGCTTCCCTGTGCTTCAAGGCCATGGAAAACAATAAGTGTCGCCCATGGAAATAAATGGTGCCTCCGTCTCCAGGCGCCAGGCTTGTTCACGGCGTTGACCTTCCTGGGGTTATATATACAGTGGCCGCATGGAAGACACGGAGCTCACAGCTGTGTGCATGTAGACGTCACAAAAATATGTAATGTGTATCGTCACCCCATGGAGGCTCATACCAAGGTAGCTTGCATTGGGTGGCCAAGCGTCCAAGCCTATGACCCTCATCATCGGTTTGCTAACATAGGCCGTCACATCAAGCTATCGTAAATCAGCTGAAAATGTTTTGCAGCATCCCTGAGTTGACAGTTTGATCAAGTTGACAAGTTGAATCTGGAAATCTACATTTCACAGGTGTGCTGACAGCCTGGCATTAACGAATTTTGTTAGTTGTTTGTTTCTGACAGTCTATGTTGTCTACTAATGAGAGAGACTAGCAGAATATCCTTAGAATTAAGTGTAAGATCTTCAGGATATCTGTTAGTAAGCTTCTTGAATGAAAAAGATAAAATTACCAAGTGTAAGATCTTCAGGATATCCTTAGAATTTGGGTCACCATGCCTTGCTGCTTAGCATGTTGTATCTCTTCAGGAGTTGCAACAGTACAAGTGTTCTGTAGAATTGCTTAATCGTTGGGACCAACCGCCAAATGTAACTCTTCAGGTGAGGCTGAGGTTATGCAAAACGTTTATTCAGTGTTTCAAAATGTTAATGTGGTATACAATTAGACCAGGTTGAAAACTGTCCTTTAGCTAGTGGACTTTTTCTTCTTGTTAGCTTGATCTACGTACCTATATAAAGGGATGAGGAACTGCATATGTAGCATCTGGTCTCGTCAGTTGTTAGTAGTATGAGGCCCTTGCTTGGATATGTATATTTTGGAGCCAACTGGACACGAAGAAAATTAATTACTTTTATGAATTATAATCAATATTTTCCACTAATGCAAAGATACTGCATTTTGATAGATTCTAGGATCGACTAGGTGTAGAACAGCGGATGTAATCTCTTTCTATTTTTGAAAGAAGTAATCTCTTTCTATTCGGGATAACAGTATGATCTTGAGAAGAATTAGGGAGATGCGATGAACATAAGAAGAGGGTGGATGAGAAAGAGATGGATGCACATACCAGTGATGTTCGTCGTCGACGTCGTGATGCAGAAGTGGTCGCCGGTGGGTCCATCCCGCCGCTTCAGCGCCTCCCTCTGAGATCGGACTGGGGATGGAAGTGGGGAAACAGAGGCGGCAGTGAACCTCGTATCTTGTGCCCTGACCCCACCTCTCTATTTATGGCGGCGCGCGACGACGGGGCCCACCAGCCGTGTATTGGGCTGGGCGTCCCCGATCAGGACGCGAGATCAGGGCCCAGTTGGCCGTTGGGCCAAACTGGTGGAGATCAATTCTAACACATTTTGTCTTCGCAACACTGGTGGAATCGCTCTCAGTTCACTAGAGGAGTTAGGAATCGTAAGTTTTACAGATTGTCCTGAAAAGTTGGAACTTGTGGAGTTTATATCCTGCATTGCAGCAATCCTAAAATGGTTGGTCATCAACTACGGGACGTTCCCTGCTCCTCCACTGAGCAAGAAGGTATGTTGGAAGGTCGGTAACATGTGTCATCCAAATGTTAAGGTCGAATTATGTGTATCACGATTGGAATAGGGTATGCTTTGACTGCATACTTAAGGCTTGTAACATTTATAGTAGTCTTTGCGCAGCAGGTGTAGGATTGTCTCAGGCTTTTTCAGGTTTGAACAGTTAAATTTATTTTAACATGGATCAATGAGCATGTACTGCCTACTTGCTTGGGACTATAAAGGCTTATTATTGACTTTATTGGTGGTTTTCTTAAATTTGATCTTTTATGTCAAATGCTGATCATACTGCAACATCCTTATTACAAAACAGAGGTGCAACTATCTGACACATTCTGGATCCTGAAGAATGAGAAACTGTAGTATGATTCCTTGCAAAAAAAAAAAAAAAAAAAAACTGTAGTATGAGCAAGTATATTAATTTAGCTATTAATTGAGTGCTGCGTCGCATAGGTTGAGACGCAGTAAATAACAACCAAAAGCTTCATTTTGCACTGAACAGGAATGCGGTAGAGTTCTAGCAGTTATATTTATTTATATAGCTGGGGCCTTGTCGTGTGAAACTTTTTTAATGCTAACACATGGCCTCTATCTAGACTGGTAAAGCACAAATGACTGCTTTCCCAGACAATAGTAATTTCATTGAAGGGGATAAAAAATCTCATACATTATTTAATTGAGTATATTAGTTTGGTTGGGAGCAAAATAAATGATGAGTACTATTATTTTAGGTGAAAATGATGAGTACTGTTAAGAAATGGATTGTCTTGACTCTTAAAAAAATACAGATGGTTCTGATGTATGTCAGTAAGAGACTGAGCTAACTGCTAGTATACTCTGTATGTCATTATCATAGATAGTTAGGTGCACAACAATACAGAATACAGAGTATGTTCTGATGTCATGTAGGATGTCAGTATTGGTTTAGCGAGTTTTTCGAGCAGATATAATGCCTTGACCTGAACAGAAGCAGAGTAGAGCAGGAAGGGAATCGGGAGTAGGTAGGGATGAACTTGGGGAAGAAGAATAGGAGGATGAATGACGAGTATATATAGCATCTAACATTTCCACTCAGGGCCTAATACTTTGGAGCTGGGCTGGCGATGCCGCTTGGGCCGGGCAGGCCCAGCTTCCTCCTCGTCTCCCGACTTCCTTGGCGGATCGTCCTGGTGGCTAACAATCCTCGCCCGCCTAGGCTCCGCCTGCGCCGCGGCGCGCACTAGCGTGCTCTCCCGCCGTTGGCGCCACGTCTGGGCCGACGTACCAGACCTCATTCTGGACGGTGGCATCGACGCGCCGCCGTCGTGCCAGCCTCGTTCCTTGACATCGTCGACACCGCCCTTGAGGCCCACACGGGCCACACCGCGCCTACTGTCCAGCGCCTCCTCATCGCGGTCAGTGACGACGCTGACGCCAATGCCATCACAACGGCTTGGTTCTTGTGGGCACCGCGCACGCGCACAGAAGGAAGGAGAGTCGGGCGACACGGGATTTGACGAGAGCGCCATCGGCAGCTTCGGTGTTCAACTTCGAACGGGACGATGACGGCGCTGGCGCGGGCTTCTCCAATTGCTAGCTGGGCCAGCCCAAAGGCGGAAAGGAGAAGAGCGAGCAGGCCGGCTAGGCCACTGTGCTGTGGAGCGGGCCAAGGAAGGAGCAGAGCTGGCTGGAGAGAGCAGGACGAACGAGATAGGTTTGGGCCTTCCGGCAAAAAAAAAGAGAGGGAGGGTTTTTTTTCCTTTTAAAATTTCTCTTCTTTTATTTCAAAGCCATTTTAAACTCCGTTTTCAAAAGCATTTGAAATCATTTTGACTTTGGAACAAAAACCACTCAGAAAAACAAACCATATGCAATGGCATGGATGCTCAAGCATGTTTCTACCTTATGATAAATTTTAATTTGATGAAAATTTTTATTTTCCTATATTTTAGTGAACACCAAAAATACGCAAATAAGTCAATTTTACTATTTCAAAACAGTGGCGGAGCCAGGAATTATTCATAAGGGAGCCGAGAAAATCCAACTTGGTTGTGTTTAGATCACCCGAATTTGACTTGAAATTTAAAAATTTCCGTGGCATCGAATCATCTAATGTATCAAAAAGACGCAAGCATTAAGTATGAAATGTATGTAAAAAATAGCTAATTACACAGTTTAGATGTACATTGTGAGACGAATCTTTTGAGCCTAATTAGCCCATGGTAGGATAATATTAAAAAAAAAAAAACAAAAAGTGTTACGAGTTTGATACAATATAGTGCCAATTTTTCGGGATCTAAGCACACCCTTATAAAAAATGAGAATAATGAGTTAAGTTAGATTTTTCATGGTGACTATTAATTCATCAACTTGACACGAGTACTCGTAATTTTATATATGTTTTAAATGTGCTTCGTAATATTATCTAATAGTGTTTTGTATGATTTAATTATCTAGAAGATATTAAAAGGTATATGTGACACAAATTTTATTATATTCTCTATTTTAATATAAATAAAAATCAAGTACTCATATTAGCAAAAAAAAAAAATTTGATTGGAAACGTTAGGGGGCCATGGCCTTGCCCGACCCCCACCCCTCGGTTCCGCCACCGATTTCAAAAGGAGCAAAATTTAGGGTGTTACACATTCATCACCACCCACGAGCTCGGTGTCGGGGATGTGCCGCCGCCACCGCTATGGCTTGTCATCATCACCACAAAAGCTCGGGGTCACGGATGCGCCACCGTCGGCATCATCACCACCACGAAGTTCGAGGTTAGGGATGCGACACCGCCACGTGGACTGTGCCTGTGATGCCCGTGCCCGGCGAGCAACGCCACTACGGGCGTCGTTCGAGGAGGACTTCGGTGTGCGGACGTCTTAACAATACAATTACCTATGCCATTTTGACAACAAAAATGACGCCAATAATATGTTATAAGAAAATATCGTCATGTGCTAAACAATGAACTATTTTTATTTTCCAGGACCAAACATGTAATTTTTGTCAATCAAAACCTAGAATATCTTACCTAAACAAGTGTCATAGTTTTTTTTTTTAGCAAAAACAAGTGTCCTGGTTGGACCCTTGCTCACGTATGCACCGGCCCAGCTAAAGCCCAAAAGCCCATCTGCCAAAGCGGCTGGCCCTTCTGTGACCGTAACACTCGCATACCCTAATCCCCAAATCCCACGCATTCCAGATTTCCATTTCCAATCGAGTTTGACTCCTATGGGTGAGCCTCACCGCCGCCGCCGCGGCCGGCGCCGCTCCGGCGAGGACCGTATCAGCGGCCTCCCCGACGCGCTGCTGCACGAGATCCTGGTGCGCCTCCGCTCCGCCGACGCCGCCGCGCGCCACCAGCGTGCTCTCCGCCGCTGGCGCCACGTCTGGGCGCACATGCCCGAGCTCCTCCTCGTCGCGCCACAAGGGGCAGATCCAGAGTCGTTCCCGGGCACCGTCGATGCTGCCCTTGGTGGCTACATTGCCCCTACCCTCGAGCACCTCGGCGTCTCCCATCGAGCAGAGTTTGTAGGCCGCGACCTCGGCATCCCGGCGGGACGCATTGCGCCGTGGCTCCACTTCGCAGCGCAGCGTGTGGTGGGCGAGCTCAATCTCGATCTCTGTGTGCCTCAGACCTTTGTTGTTTCGGTACCAGAAGTTGTCGGGGAGGAGGCAGTGCTCGAGCTTCCTGCGTTTGAACGAGCCAAACGAATCGATCTCCATCTGCAGTATGCACGTACAACGTGGCTCCGCCCCCAGGCATCCGGTCTGTTCAAAGAGCTGACATACCTGAAGATAGATTTCTATGTCCACATGGATGGCAGCGATGTCACAACCCTTGTGAGCACGCAGTGCCGTGCTTGAGGATCTGAAGCTTTACGTTACGCTGATTGTCGTCTTTGATGTCTTCATTCACTCCAAGACATTGCACACACTGGTGTTGCACGTCTTAAAGACAAAGGAGGCTAGAGATTTTGGCTCCAAGACTTGAAGAGCTCACTATGAGTCTCCCGCAAATGGAGGCTCATATCTCTGCTCCGAAGCTTGTCAAGGTACACTGGATTCGTCACTATGACCCTCATCTCCATCAGTTTGTTCATGTTGGCCATAGGCTCCAGCTACTGAATACTCATTATCAGTCATCATACCTGACTAAGCGGTTCGATGAAGTTGATGATTTGAATATGAGCATCTGGGTACGATCTCCAGGTGTGTTGGCATTAAAAATTGCTTTAGAAGTTGTTTTTAATTTCGAGACAGTCTAACTAATTTGTTTTGGTCTACTCTGGAATCACAACAGATGTAGCAAGGTATGAAAGCTTCTTGAATGAAACAAATAAGCTGCCCAAGTGTAAGAGCTTTGGTGTATCCTTGTCATTGGGAACACCATGCCTTGGTACCTATAATGTTGCATCTCTTGAGGGGTTGCAATGATACGAAGTTGTTTCGGGTAGATTTGCGTGGCGGTTATTCAAGACCACTGGTAATTTCTAAGATCTTTAGCTTTCTAATATGGCATAAAATTGTTTGATTTTAAATTTTTACTTGTTTGATAATTGAGAGTTTCTCAAATGTTTTTATGTGAGGATAGTAGAGGTTCTGGATCTGTTTCTTTAATGTTATTAAATGTTTATATGGTATATAAATCATTACACGACCAAACCGAAGATTCATGATTTAGTTTGCGAACATTTCTTTTTGGTTACATAGCTTTTGAAATTGTGTTACCTTGATTGCAAAAAAAAAAAAAAAAAAAAAAAGAAAGACCTAGCTGTAAATGAAGGGTGTCTCAGTATTAGGGGCTCCTCTTCACTATGTAGTGCTGCGGTGTTTTGTAGATATGTTTGATTTGTTGAAGCTAACTGCACCTCGCACCAACAAAAGCAAGCTTTATTGATTTATGAATATTATCGATATTCTCCATTACTAAATGTTGCTGCATTCCCTTTTTACTTCCAGGTGCATTCTTGCATGCCGTCTTGCCCTTGTCGTATGGAAGAGAGTCGCAAAATTGATGGCATTGATCTCAATTCACTTGAAGTGGTAGAAATCAAAGGTTTTTCAGGTTCTCGTGAACAAATAGAATTTGTGGAGTTCCTAGCCAGCAATGCAGGAGTCCTGAAAATGTTGCTGATCAAAGACGAGCGTTGTCGGAGGCCCAAGGAAGTACGTGAGAAGGTTCGTAGCATGTGTCATCCAAATGTTAAAGTTGAATTCCCTGTGTTCCACAAGGAGAGGCTGGTAGTGGTTCCGCAAGGGAGCTGGTAGTGATCGACTAATTTCAGGCCTATGGTAAATGTAATATTTTGGTGTTTACTAGTTTGTGCACAATGAGTGCTGCATCATATGTTTCTTGCTTTTTTAGGATTCATCTTCAATTCATTTGATGATTGTATCTTCAATTTGCACTGAACCTGAATGTGAAACTTTCACGCGGCCTCTAAAGTAGAAAAGAACAAATGATTTGTTTCCAACATATTGTTACTTTCGTTGAATTATATCACGTTGCTTTGGAGAAAAATAAATGATGAGTACTGTTAAGAATTGTCTTGTTTTGATCCAGTTTTCGGGCTCAGCTGATTGCTAGTACCCCGTATATCATTATCATAGATGGTTTAGCGGACAACAACACAGGATACACAGTATGTTCGGATGTCATCTTGGATGTCACTATTGCCCAAGCATTGGTCCGGTGACCTGAACAGAACCAGGGAACTGATTTCTTTCATAGCCTTAGTATGGGTTACTCTGCATGTAGGTACATTGCAGTAAACTGTAGGCCGATCATACAAAATTGATTCATAAACATATACTATATGTTTTATCAGTAACATGTGGAGAAGAATACTTTCGCCAACAGTTTCAGAGCACCCGGTCCTCTGCTTCAGGACGCTACTATACCTAACCTCAAATACTTAATTAACGACGAAGGGTGATGTATAAGCAAATGAGTCCATATTAGCTAGGCATATATGGCCTTTTCTCATTTCAGCCAAGGATAATACCTGTCATATCAACATGATGCCAATCTTTAGCAGATTGTATTAAGGCAGAAAATAGAGTTTTTACGTACAAATCGTCATTTTGGGACATGGCCCTCTTCTTGTACTCAATCAATTGCGCTAGATTCAATTCGTGCTGACATAGGGAGTTTGTTAGGACCCAGAAGACGGTGGACGGCCCTCTTTTTTTAACATGATGTCTTCCCTCACTCTTGAGGTTGTCGGTAACGCCATTTCTGACACATTATTGAAAATTGGTCTGTTCAGTTCTTTTCATATGGTCCAAAAACTGTAGATCGCCGTTCCATTAAACCGCCTTCGCTCTTCCAATCGTGAATGTGCAAGGGCCATGGGGTCATGTTGTGGTTGTGGGAGATGAATATCAAAGTGCTCCCAGTCCATGATTTGGTTCCACACCTCTTTGTCATAAAAAATCGGTGTTGTATCATGAGCGATTTAGATGTCAATTTCGTTTGATGTGTCCATTAGTACACAAAATATTTTTGCGTGACAATGTGCGGAATGAGCCCGTGGCGGGCACACACTTTGCCTGCCATGGTAGTTGGCTAGCTGGCCAGGTCATCCGCCGCCCGCTTGGCTGCTCACCATGATAAATAGGTTAACTGTGGACGGGCATTGTAACCTGCCCACGGTTAATGCTCATTAAGCGTGGCGGACACATCAGGACTGCTCGCCATGGTAAAGGTTAATCGTAGCGGCGCCGTTGCGTGCCCACCACGGTTAATGGGCATTAACTATGGCGGCGTTTTTACGGTGCCCGCCATGGTTAATCCTACCACCTATAATAGTAGTCAGCCAGCCACCCTGTATTCTCCTCGCCTCTTCCTCTTCCAAATCGGGGTGGGGGGGGGGGGAGGTAAATAAGACACTCCCATCCTTCCCTTCTATTTTCCTATCTTTGGTCCTCTAGATCTAAGTGTAAGCTCTAGATTCATGTTTATATCGAGCATTTTTTTCGGGCTGGGTTAGGTTCGGGCCGGGCCAAAAACCCAGTTATTTCGGGCCAAAAAATCCCTGCCCATGCCGTCCCCTTTGGGCAAGTCGGGCCAGCCTCGAGCCGGGCCTGGCTTGGGCGGGCTGCCCGCGTGTTTTACACTACAAAATAACTAAAAATATATTTCGGGCTGGGTTCGGGCCAAGAAAAATTTTATCGGGCTTCAAGATATCTGCGCAGGCCCTGTCTAGTACGGTTCGTGGGCAGGCCAAAACCCGTCGGGTTTGGGCCAGGCCTGCGGGCCAGGTCGGATCGGGCTAGTTTTGCTCAGGTATATTCATGTTCATTTTCTTTGTTTTCTCTAATTCTTAGATGCTCTTCTACATAGGCACTTAATTTGTGGAGGAGGACACCACCCATGGTAAATAAGGCACTCACATCCTTCCCTTCCTCCTCTTTTCTCTCTCTTTGGCCCTCTCCATCTTCGCCTCTTTTTTTCTCTCTTTGGCCCTCTAGATGTTCTAGATCCACGTTCATTTCTTTGTTTTCTCTAATTCTTAGATCCTCTTTTTTCCTCTCTTTTCTTAGCTTCTAGATCTAAACTACATTATTCAGTTTATCTCTCTTTTTTTTCTATTTCTTAGATGATGCTCTTGTTTATAGTTCGCAGCTATAGAGTGGCGGTCCGATTGGATGCACAACTTGTCAAGAGTGACTCCACGGTACATATGTTGATGGTGGATAACTTCAAATTTTTATTATAAATAAATAGGTCAAATGAGAACAAGAACACTAGAAGATAGGGTTTATACTAATAGTTTCCACGAGCTTTGGTGCACACTTAGTTTTTGCGGGGTAACAAATGAGAAAACAACAAAAACAAAAAGAAAAGAGAGGAGAAATAGAGAAATGGAAGAAAAGGACCAAAACAAGATGATTAGTATAAATTCTAGGGACCTAAATGATAAAAGAAGATAGCTCGCACAAGCCGGAGCCCACATATGTTGACGGTGGGTTTGGGAGTAACTCCCACCCCTCGTCCTCTCTCTGATCACATGCAGCAGCAGCTACCGGGCTTCCTCCTCTCTTCATGCGGTCACATCTCCCGATGCCCCTCTCCTCATTTCCCATCTTGTCGCCACTCTCCTTCCCTTCCCTCCGCCAGGTGGGTGGCGGCGGAGCTGGGGCGCCTCTCCCTCCCGCGGCGCGGATCCACAACGGGCTGAGTCTCGCCAATGATGGCGGTGTTGGGCGCCCCTCCCTCCAGCGGTGCAGATCCGGTGGTGGGCGATGACAGTGGCGCTGGAGCACCTCTCCCTCCTACGGTGCGGATTCGGTGGTGGGCGATGATGGTAGCACTGGAGCGCCTCCCCTGCTGCAGCGCGGATCTGGTGGTGGGCGATGACGGCGGCGCCTCTTCCCACCTGCGACACGGATCTGGCTCCACCGCTGTCATCAGTGGTGGATCGAGGGCACCGGCAGTGAAGGTTGCATCTGGGATCGACGTTATCGGCAGCGTGGATCCGGCGGTCGAGGGCAGGGCGGCCGGCGTGGATCGGGTCGCAGGCCCGGATATCCAAATCCAGGACCTGCTAGGTCGGGTTTTTTTAATTCATTACCCGTGGAGGGCAAAACGTGCCCACCACGGTTAATGCGGCATGATTAACCGTGACCCTGCTACCATGACAGGTGTCTTTGCTCGCCACGCTAAATCCAAAATGTCTGTCGTGCAAAATCATTTCAGTACTAGTAGCTTCCTCCATCATCTCTGTCATAGCATGCTACCACGCCGACTCCCACGTTGTCATCTCTATCTGTACGCCTTGCCACATCCTCTCGCTGCTCCCGATTTTCTCAATTCACACTTTTTGTCTACGTCCTCCTATTGAGTGGCATTCGACGATGGAATGTGTCATACTCATACACCTAGCATACCTAGGAAGAATTGCCTTCGCATATATATCATCTCTGTATAGGGAAGCACTCTAGGCAACGTGGCATATTCCTCTCTTCAGTAGGGGCGGAGCTAGGTTATGAATTGTGGGTGCCCAAGCACCCAAGCACCCAATTTTTCTAGGAATATCCAACTATTTTGGTACACGTTCATGTATATATGTATATATACTTGTATATATAAATGTTTAATGCTATACACTACTACTGAAATTAAACTTGCATGGTGTTTAGTTTTTATTTTCCGTGGCGGGCATTTAGAAAACCGCCACGGAAAATAGTTGGCTCGGCAGCCCCCGGCCGTGGGAATGCCCGCCGCGGTTATCGATTAACCGTGGCGGGCATTGTAAAATAACCGCCACGGTTAATAGGGATTAACCGTGGCGGGCATTGTTAAAAGTCCGCCACGGTTGTCGATTAACCGTGGCGGACTTTTATCAATGCCCGCCACGGAAAATCGTGGCCGAAATATATATACCAACACTTCACTTCTCTCCCTCACACCCCTCTCTCCCTCCCTCCCGTCGGCCGACCCCCCTCCCTCTCCCTCCTTCCCGTCCGTCGCCCCCTCCCCTTCCTCTCCTCCCCGACGCCCCCTCCCCGACGGCCCCCTCCCCGGCGCCCCCCGGTGGAATGGGCCTTGGTTGGCAAGATCCCCGTCGCCGGTGCCGTGAGCATCACCACATGCGCGCGGCAATGCGTCCGGCGTGGGGCAACCCTGTCGGGCTCAAAGTTCGAGGTATTGGTGAGAAAGCCGAGAACTTGTTCGTGGCTGAATTTGGTTGTGGCCGCGATATGGAGAGGGTTTTGGCTGGCTCACCATGGATGGTGGGCAAGTATTCACCCCGCTCCGGGAATATGACGAGAAGCTTGGCCCGGCGGACATCAAGTTCGATCGTCCGGAGCTCCGGGCTCGGATTCGAATCTGGCCGCTTGGGTGGATGAACCGGACTCGGGGTTCTAGAGCTATGGACCTCATTGGCAAGGTTGTGAAGATGGATGTCGATGAGGATGGGAAGGCGAGTGGCGCATTCCTACGTGCGTGGTCGCGATTGAAGTTGCAAAACCGGTGCGCAGAGGTATTCTCCTCGCGAGTGAACAAGTCTGAAGAGCCCCGATGGTTCCTAGTCCAATATGAACGCCTTCCGTTCATCCGCTTTCAAAATGGGATGTTGGGTCACTCGGATTTTGAGTGTCCAACGCCGGCAACTCGCAATGAAGAGGGTCTACCGCCGTATGATGTGAATCGAGAGCTCTAGAGGAACGAAGGCGCAAGCCTGCCATTGCGGCTGCTGCGCAGCTGAATCATATGGAAGCGGTCCTCGTCGCCCGAGGAAATCAAGCCGGCAGGGGAGGAGGGGCCGCTAAGGATGCAAGGTCAATCGACTCATCCCGCCATTCGGAGAATCGGGGGGGGTCGAGAAGATCATGAAGTCCAGTCCCTCTTAAGCAAAACCCGTGTAATCGATGAGGAAGGGGGTCCAGAGGGCAACCGTAATGTCAATAAACAAGCTGAATTTCCGAATAAAGATGCCCAAGTGCCCAAGAAACCAAGGAAACGGAAGTCCAAAAATTTGGGTAAGGCGTGCACACTCCTGACCTCAATGTTCCAATGAGGAGCTGGCGGGGGGCTATCTCGTTCTCGCTGGCGGTGTCATCTCATGTGAACCAGATGGCTGGAGCTGTGGAGAGCGGAGGGAGAGGCGCGAATGAGGTCCTCAAGAAGTAGAAGAGAACCACCACCCAGCAAGGATCGGCGGCGTGTGCGGCGCCCAGCCGCCGGCGCCATGAATCTTCTAAGTGTGAACTCGCCAGGGCCGCGGGCGGCCCGAGGCAGTTCAAGAGCTCCGCCATTTGTTGGAGGAGAGGAGGCCTGCGGTGATGTTCCTGATGGAGACGAGAATGGGTGAAGATCGTGCCCTAGGCTTGTGCCGGGACCTTGGCTTCTCGAATGCCATTGTCGTCAAGTCTGAGGGTTTGAGTGGGGGTCTGATGCTGATATGGCATCAGGATGTGTTGGTGGCTGAGTTAAGCAAGTCTAGATCGCATATCGACGTTCTCTGTCTTGTGATCGTTCACGTATATCACAATGGCGGCCGACGGGTTTTTATGGCGAGCCTAGAAGGGAGAGAAGGAAGGAGAGTTGGTATTTGTTGAGGGTTTCTCGAGGCACGGTCGTCCTCGCCGTGGTTGTGCCTAGGTGATTTCAATGAAGTACTTTCGGCGGATGAACAGTTTGGGCGTTGGGAGCGTGGCGATGGCAAGTCATTTGTGTTTAGGGAGGCGGTGGATGATTGTGACCTCACGGATCTCGGGTTCCATGGTGTACCCTATACATGGGACAACCGGCGGGATGCCGGTCGTAATGTCAAAGTGCGGTTGGATCGGGCATTGGGAGATCACAAGTTTTTGTTGGAGTTGGGAGACACGGAGGTGTATCATGTGCCGCTTCTTGAATCGACCATGCGGCACTTTGCCGTGGAGGTGAGATGAAGGCGCCGATCGTAAACCCCAAATGCATTAAATCAAAACCTTTAGGTATGAAAATATGTGGAAAAACATGGAGAGTATATGGAGTTTGTTAATCAAACCGGGACCCGGCTCGGGTCTTTGCCGATCTGTCCACCATGGCCACGTGCCGCTCTCGGCCTTGCGGCGTTCATCCAAGGCTTGGGGACCGGGATGTGTTTGGTTGGTGAAGCAGCAGGTGAAGGAGCTCCGTGCGGCTCTTGAAACCGAAAAGAGGCGACTCTCTGTACCGAGGCCCATCAGCAAAGGAGAGCGAACTCATGGCAAAGCTCTCGGCGTCCGGGCAAAGGAGGAGGTGATGGAGAAACAACGATTGAGGATATCGTGGTTGCGTGATGGCGACCGCAATACTGAATTTTTCAGCGAAAGCTAGGACGAGAGGGCGCACTAATCGTATTAAGTCCCTTGTTGATGATGATGGCAGGTTTTTTACCGAACAGGAGGATTTGGAGCGCCTGGCTTGTGACTTCTATCATAATCTTTTCTCGGCCCAGGACCAGCTGCAACCGGATGTGGTGTGCCGCCATGTTCCGAGGAAGGTGACGCCTGAGATGGGGGATATGCTACTCAATCCCTTCACGGAGAAGGAGGTCGAGTCGGCTCTATTCCAGATGGCGCCGTGCAAAGCGCCTGGGGTGGATGGATTTAATGTCGGCTTCTTTCAAACGCATTGGCAGCTTGTGAAGGGCTGTCTACTACCGGCGGTTCTCGGATTTTTGAATGGAGGAGATATGCCTCGGGAGGTAAACAAAACTCTGCTGGTCCTAATCCCTAAGGTGAATAACCCGTAGAATCTCTCCCAATACAGACCAATCTCCTTGTGCAACGTTCTTTATAAAATCTGCTAACCGTCTTCGCTTGATCCTAGAGGAGGTGATATCGGTTGAGCAAAGTGCCTCTATTCTGGCGGATCGATTCATGGACAATATTCTAATTGCCTATGAGTGCATTCATTATATAAGGAACAGGGGAAAGGGAAATGGGGAGCTTGTGCTGTTAAACTGGACATGGCCAAGGCTTATGATCGGGTCGAGTGGGCAGTATCTGGATGCTATAATGAGAGCTCTAGGTTTTCCCGACCGTTGGTGCAACCTCGTAATGAAGTGTGTCAGGACCGTGTTCTTCTCGGTCAGGGTCAATGGAGTGTTCTCGGATTGCTTCCAACCATCACGGGGAATACGGCAGGGTGACCCTATCTCGCCGTATCTTTTCCTCGCTTTGTGCGGAAGGTTTGTCTTCGATGCTCAAGCGGATTGGCCCCTTTATGTGTCACGAGGACTAAGAGTGAGTAGACATGCTCCCCCGGGTTTCTCATCTTCTTTTTGCCGACGATTGTCTTATATTCACTCAAGCAACGAAGAAGGGAGCAGATCGTGTGGCCAAGATCCTAGATGACTACAATAAGGGGTCGGGCCAGTTGGTGAATAAAGATAAGTCCGCGGTCTTTTTTAGCCCAAACTGTGATGATGAGGGCAAGACTACGGTGCATGAAAGCTTACAAATCCACACGGAAGCGCTGGGGAGAAGTACCTAGGCTTACCGACGTCGGCCGAGAGGGGGCTCATCCGGAGTTTTTAATTATGTGCCCGGCCGAGTAAGAGGTATGATGGGAGGTTGGGCTGAGAAAAAAACATGAGTTGTCTTTGCTCGAGAAGTGTTGTTGAAAGCAAATGCTCAATCCGTTCCCTCACGCACCCCATGTCGTGCTTCAAAATCCCGTTGGGGGTCCGCCAAAAGCTAACTCAAGCGGGTGTCAAATTACGGTGGGGTAGCGGTATTGACGACCATAAGATCCATTGGATTAGATGGGAAAAACTCACAAGGTCAAAGCGGGAAGGCGGGATGGGTTTTAGAGACTTTGGTCTCTTCAACTTGGCGATGTTGGGAAAGCAAGGTTGGAGACTAATCATGAGGCCGGATTCGTTATGTGCTCGGGTGTTGAAAGGAAAATACTATCCACATTCTCGATTTCCTTTGGCATCTAAAAAAGACGGAGCTTCGGCAACGTGGAAAGCCATCCTTCCGTGGTCGAGATGTTTTAGCACGTGGATTGATCAAACGTGTGGGTCCTGGGGAAATCAATGTTTGGAAGGAAAATTGGATTCCCGGAGTTAGATCACTAAGGCCGGTGGTGCAGTTACCACAGTCATCGGTGGAGAAAGTCCAGGACCTATTCATACCAGGAACTAGGGTTTGGGATGAGACAGTGGTGAGAAGATCATTCATGGCGCTGGAGGCAAATGAGATTCTTAAGATTAAGACAAGTACTCGTGCTACAGAAGATATCCTTGCATGGGCTTTTGAGAAGCATGGGTTCTATACTGTCAAGTCGGCGTATGATCTGCTGAAAAGAGATCAACAGAAGTCTGCCATGGCTGCCTCGGATGAAACGTCGGCGTCGAGGTCACAACCTTGGGCAGCTCTTTGGAAGATGGATATACCACCGAAGGTCGAGTTTTCTGGTGGAGAGTCCTTCATAACTCGCTTCCTTCGCGGGCCGAGCTAAAGAGGAGGCATGTGGAGCGGAGAGTCATTCGCGAAGTGGCGATCCCGACGCGAGAACCTCTTCCACATCTTCTTCGTTTGCCCCATAGCGAAGCGTTTCTAGGAGGAGATTAAGAAGGTCGAGGGCTTAAAATCCCAAGTTGGCACCCTTGTTCTTGGGCCTCTCGATATCCTCAACACGCGCCGATGTTCACCATCAATGGCTGCTGTCATAGTGTCGTGTGCCTGGGCTCTCTAGACGGGTCGCAATGGGAGGCGCCATGGCAAGAAGATGTCCGGGAACCGGCGCAGCGGTGCTAGATACATATCATCGCCGATGGAGGAGCTAGCGATCTTTGCGACAACCGCGATTACCCGCCGTCAAGACCGGGAAAGTGCAATGGACAGGTCCCGGATGAAGGGTGGGTTAAGGTTAACACCGATCTTTGGATTTTTGTTCAAGACTCATGCTCGGGCGGGACAGGAGTTGTCATACGTGATAATGCCGGGTGCGGTCTTTGGGGCGGCGGCTTGGATGGCTTGATGATGTTGCCGATGATCTCGGCGGAAGCTCGGCGGCAAAGGGAGGGATTGAGCTAGCGGTGGAGATCGGCGTTGAGAGAGTAATCCTCGAAGTTGTCAGTCTTTGGTTAATCTTCTCCACGACCAGAACTCAGCTTACTCCTCTATTGGTAGTATATGTCTTGATATCATAGAGCTTAGTAGAAATTTTTCCGATTTTGGTGTTTTGGGTGAGTAGAGATGCAAACTCGGTGGCACATGTTTGTGCTTCAGTGTGTCTCGCCATCGATCGTTTCTTTTTCATCTTGATGTAATTCCGGACTGGCTAGTTGAACTAGCGGTCGCGGATTGTATTTCTTCAAATTATGAATGAAAGCTCTATGATTCCCTAAAAAAACAAACTAAGTGGTGGCCCGTATATGTAGCCATGAAGGCAAGAAAAAACTGATTTTTTTATGCGCAGATCGAGGGAAGTAGGTTTTCCATATATGGCACACATGGGTGAACAAGCACATCAAGAAAAGATATTGTTTTTATTATTTTTTGATATATGTTGCAATAGACAATTATAGTCAAAACCGTGTTTTAGATTTTGTCCAAACGACCAAGATTAGAATAGAACGGTGTATAAAATGGAGGTTATTGGAATCACTACGGAACCTGCCGATTTCCGTGAGGCCTTCGCTGCACACGGGAAAGCCCGTTTTCATCACGGGAAAGCCTATCCCGGCGGTAAATCACGGGATAGCCGTGACGGGAACGAAATCGGCGGAAATTGCACTTTCCCCGTGAACACGGTCATACCCACGGGATATGGGGGTGTTTGGCGCGTCAATCAGCGGGGGAGGGTAAAACCCCGTTATGGCCTACGTGGCCGTGGCATGAAACGGCGTTTTCGAGAGGTATCCCGTGAGCGTAGCGGTGCAGCTCACGGGATATCTCTCCCTTTCCCGTGTGTCAATGTCTCATTCACGGGAAATCTTTTGTCAATTTTCGTGGAGCAGTGCCACTCACGGGAAATATTTATCAATTTCCCGTGTGTGGCTCACGGAAATTGACCTTTTTTTTTTTTTTTTTTTTTTTGTTCCGGCACATTGTTGGCACATATAAATATATATATACATACACAGATTTCATAATATCCATAATAGCACATATATGGCTCGATAAATCCATAATACCACATATATATTACATCATATCCAACAAAGTCACAAGTTCAACCACATGTCCAATAGTGCAACCACAAGTTCACAAACTCACATAAAATCCAAGTTCACAAGTTCAAGTGCACAAGTTTTGAACCTAAATCATGACAAATTTACCCACGGCCTCCAACCTTAAGCCGCGTTCCCAAGCGTCCGGTTGAGATTGGTTCGGAGTTGGGTTCGAGGCATGAGAATTTTCCCCGCACGTAGGCAAAGATAAATAGTTAGAAATTTGTGAGACAAAATTGAAGGTAGAATCTATTAACTTGAAAAAAAGAAGAGAAATAGTTAGAAATTTCGGCAGCACCTCCCCCGCACGGAAGACTTTCCAACCTGCAAGAAAACAACGGCTCGATGGCACGGGACATGAAAACGGCGTTTTCATGTGATGTCCCGTGAGCATAGCGGTGCAGCTCACGGGATATCTAGGCTCGTTCCGTGAGCCAAGCTTCGCTCACGGGATATGTTTGGTCGATTTCCGTGAGCCGCCACCACTAGCGGGGAAATATTTGGTCGATTTCCGTGTGTGGCTCACGGAAATTGACCTTTTTTTTTTTTTTTTTTGTTCCAAAGACATTGTTGACACATATAAATATATATATACATACACAGATTTCATAATATCCATAATACCACATATATAGCTCGATAAATCCATAATACCACATATATATTACATAATATCCAACAAAGTCACAAGTTCAACCACATGTCCATGAGTGGAACCACAAGTTCACAAACTAAAATAAAATCCAAGTTCACAAGTTCAAGTGCACAAGTTTTCAACCTAGATCATGACAAATTTACGGCCACGGCCTCCAACCTTCCGCGCAGCGTTCCCAAGCGTCCGGTTGAGATTGGCTCGGAGTTGGGTTCGAGGCATGAGAATTGTCCACGTAGACAAAGATAAATAGTTAGAAATTTGTGAGACAAAATTCAAGGTAGAATCTATTAACTTGAAAAAAAGAAGAGAAATAGTTAGAAATTTGGCGGCACCTCACCTCCCCGCACGGAAGGCTTTCCAACCTGCAAGAAAACAACGGCTCGATGGCCGACAACCACATGTCCACGTGCACATCTCATGGTGCATTCAAAACTCCAGATCATATCCATTCACATTCATATATGCATATTTCGAAAGTTCACGGGGAGACAAACTCACGGGGAGAGGCTCCATGCGGTGGAGGGAAGATCGGCGGGTGACCCGTAGGCGGGCGGTGGGACGGCGACGGGCGGTGGCGGTGGTGGGAAGGCGATCTCGGTGGCGGTTTGCACACCAACCCGGCCACCAACACGCTTCGAGGTACGCTAGGAGAGCTTCCGTGCTCTTTTTTGTTGCTCGGCCCTCTCTTGCTCCGCGCGAGCCCTTGCCCGCTCCCCCTCTCCTCGGCCTCCTCCGTCGCTTCCTCTCTTCCTCTATCTCGGGCCTATTTCAACACAAAGTTAGAACACAGAGAAATAGTATTCAACGATAAATGAACCTTAAATAAAAATATATAAACCTCAAGTTTGGAGGCGCAGCTTTGGTAAGTGGTTGGCCACTCGCGTATCACCGGGCCTCCCGAGCGTGCTTTCGGAGCTGAGATACTTCTTCTTTGTGTTGTGCGGGTTGATAACGCTATCACCTATATAGTACCGCCCGTGCTTCTTGCCTCCTCCGGCGATCATGGCGATGTCCCCCTCAATGTCGTGGGCGTGGGGATGAAGCTTTCTCCATCTGCTCCTCGCCACTTCGGTGTACCTATCGATCTTCTCGAGGGCGGTCGGGTTGGTGTAGGGCCGGCCCAGACCTCGGGGGTTGAAGGCGACCGCGGGATCTTTATACTTGCCCGTGTGGGAGTTAGCAAAGGCCTCGAGCGTGCTGATTTGCGTGCCATGTGTACGCTCTCGTGTGCGAAAAAAAGAAAAGTAGCTAGAATGGTAAGAAAGTATTGAGTTGCACATCAGAAAATAAGAATTGGATAACACTTACATATCTAGCTTGGTAGGTCGCGAGATTAAGGCTGCCTTGATGGTGTGGTACACCCGGCATCATGGCACGCCGGCCCCGTAGTCGTTGTGGACCTCCCGATAGTCCAGACGACCCACTTGTCCACCAAGCTCCCAAGCGCCTATACAACAAGCACCACTCCCGAATCACCTACAGGACACCAAGTATAACCACATTATAAAGATCACATTAAGCATAATTAAACTTAGTATGAGCATTCAATATTTACCTCCATGTATTGTTCTTTGGTCGAGTCGGCGTTTTTCCATTCATGCTTATCGAGCCTTCTCGTTTCTCCTTTATCGCGTACCCACGTCTTGACGGCCTGGCCGCGTGCCTCGTACCACATGTCCGCCACATGCTTGAAACAAAGTTTTAGAGCCACTTCCTCCGCCTCGACCTCGTATCCCTCCTCGCACTTGAAGTATTTACGCACATAGAAGCAATGTAATAAGTCATTATTTCTAACATTAGAATTTGGAGCGATGTATTTGTACGGTGCGACATAGACTTACCCAAAACTCTTTGACCACACAAACAGCCTTGTTAGCATATTTAATGCCATCGTCATCATAGTTGTCCGAAATTCCACAGTCTTGGTGGAACGACGTGACAAACATACTCTTCTCCGTCGATTTTAATAAGGCGGGGTAGTGCTTCCTCACCGAACACCAAGAATCTTTGGCGGGGTGGCGTCCTTGAACCGAGTTCGCGGTGACAACAAAACCCCCGCCCAAATGATCAAGAATAACTATTAGTTCCTATTACGATTTTGAAACCCGAAAAATAAGAAAGTAGTGCTAAAGTGTAAAGTAAATTACCTTGGCGTGTGTTGGTCTTATGGTCGGTTTTTACGCTCCTCACGAGGTTGTCGATCAGGGAGTCCGGAGGGGCCTCGCAAGTAGACACGCCTCGACTGCAGGAAGAGGAACCCCCTCCCGTACTCCGGCTAGTCCCCTCCTCGTGGTGCGACGCCGAGCGGTCCGCGTGGTGCGACGCCCGGCGGTCCGCGTGGTGCGACGCCGAAGCGGTCGCAGAGGTCCTCGTCCTCCGCCTCCGCCTCCGCCTCCTCCTCCTCCTCCTCCTCCTCCTCCCGCACCACCGGTGGTGGCGGCCGGTGGTCGGGTGCACGACGCCCGCCCCCCCCTACCCCGTGGCGGTGGTGCCGGCTCGACGCCTCCCCTTCGTCCCCCGCCCCTTGCCCTAGCGAGGCTACACTTCCGAACCTCCCCGGTCATTCTCTTGAACACATTCGTTCGAGGCATCTTTTTGAATGACACGCAAATTCATATAGATAATTAGTAAAAATGCAAAATTAAATAGAACGTAATTATGAAGAGATTGAAAACCAATAATCGAGAACATAATTATTAAGAGATGCATAGTATTACATGTATTAGAAATAATCTCTCATCCCCGTCACGATTTAAGACTTTGTCGGATCATAATCCTCATGATCACTATCATCCATGTCTACGTCTTCCAACATATGAAGATTGGCGGGATCCATGGGAGGAGGAACGGCGTCAACACCGCATTTGTCCTTAAGTAATTTTTCAAGTAAGCGTAAGTCCTTCGCATCTCGAACCTCCTCGTCCCTCCTCATCATCAACAACACTTTCATTGTCTACTTCCATTTCGTTGGGCCCGGTTATTTCTATCACAAATTTACCTTGTAGCCCATCTTCTTGGAAGAACTCTCCCTCATATGTGTTTGCATTAAAATGGTAATCGTCCCCCCGTTTGGGACGGGTAGTCTACCCGTGTGGCAATACCTTCGCGCACAACATCCCAACCCTTAAGCCGCCGTCGTCTTTGGCAACCCCATGGGAGATAATAAACTTGTGTGGCATGTTGAGCCACGATGTAGACATCATCTCCGGCCATCCGGGAGTCTTGTCGAATCTGAACAATCCCAAGTTGTTCGCTCATAGCTCGTTGTATGGTAGCGATATCCATTCACATCATAACCGGTAAATGACCTAACCACGGTCTCAAAGCCATTGGCAACCTGTATGAGCTCGGGATGCATACCCGGATCGGTCGTGCTCGCAAGCTCAAGCGGGATAAATAAAATGAGACAGTTCGTTAGCATATCAAACGAGGCGTTATTTAACACGAATTAGGCGGTACTGGCGTTTGAACCAACTAATGAAATCACGGTTTTCCATTGCCGGCACCCTCTCTAAGCGGGCGTCCAATTCATGTGCTTCGAGGCGTTCGTTGACCCGATGTGCCTTTGAAATTTCCTATACCATCGAGAGACAAAAGGGTTGGATGCGGGATATTAAGTACTACAAGACAAGTTGGTTGTGCGCTTAGAGTTGTGACTTACTGTACGTAAGGGAAGCGCCGTCCAGGTTGAAAAGTATATAATTCATTATACTTGATCCACTCTCGATTTGTCAAGATCTTTATTTTTGAACCACTTGCACGTCCTAGTTCTCCTTGAAAAAGGCTGAGGGTTGATTCATTTTCATCAGCATTGTAACGAGGGGGTGGATAATGCGAGCTAGGAAGGTTGTCACCATAGTATTTTGATGTGAAGTCGACACCTCCCTGCCGAACCTTTGCTTCTCGCGATGGAACCCTCAATCTTACACTTATTTTTACAATCGGCCCGAACATGCTTCGTAACTCTCTCAACAAAGATAGCACCAACGAAATCGTGCGGGGCCACCCACCCTTGCCTCGTATGGAAGGTGCAAAATCAAATGCACCATCGGAACGAAGAAGCCTGGCGGAAATATCTTCTCCAACTTACAGACCAATACAGGTGCCACTTTTTCCATTTCTTCTAGTGTGGTCCGAGATAACTCTTTAGCACAAAGTCGCCAGGAAGAAATTGCTCAACTCTGCCATCACATGCCGGACATGATCGGGGACATAGCCTCGAAGCATCCTTTGGAAGAAGCCGCTCCATCCATATGTGGTAGTCATGACTCTTGAGCCCATTGATTCGCATAGTAGATAAGTTCACTCCCCTCCTCGATTTCTTTGCATACCCATCGGGGAACATTAATTTCTCGAAACCATTGCGGTACTTCCCTCCTTTGGGGCCTGCTCAACACGTAATCGGCCTTAGGTTTTTCCATCTCTTGCCATTGCTAGGAGGCTTCATTTCTTGCTTCGATTACGTCACACAACTCGCGGATCAATTCTAGCCTTAACGTTGTCCTTTGACTTGCTAGTTTCCATGAATGTTCCAAAAAAATACTCGGCGATGTTCTTTTCAAGTATGCATTAAATCAAGGTTATGTGGAAGAAGAAGGTCATCATAATAGGGAGCCTCTCTAATCGACTTGTGAGTCCATGCATGATGCTCGCCATAACCCACAAAGACACCATTTTCATCGACCACAAGGGAATCCACTTGAGCGTGTACCTCGGCAGATGTCATCATCCTCGGCTCGGGTCCATAACTTGGAGACCTTTCGTAAAGTTCTTCTTGTCTAGCCTCGAAAGCATGGTCGAGGAGGCAGGAACTGTCGATGCTTGTCGAACGCGAGAATACTTGCCACCCTTCTTCAACCGGTGAACCTCACGGTAGCCTTGCATATCTTGGGCAAGGGAACTTGCCGTGCACACACCGACCCACGAGAATATCCCATATGCCAAGAAATCATGCGGGGAGTAGTGGTACCACACGCACATCCCGAAATTTCTCTTCAAAGCTCTGGCCGACGTCCAAAACCCTTCATTCCAACCTTTGATCAATTCATCAATCACGGGCTCTATGAACACACCCATTTTATTTCGGGTGGCGGGGAATTATCAAAGACAAAAGAATGTTCTTCGGTTGAAAGCGAGGCCCGGAGGCGGGTCGGCGGGATAACGAATACAGGCCAACAAGTGTATGGGGCAGCCATCATTCCATAAGGATTGAACCCATCGTTGCCGGGCGCAACACGCACATTACGAGCCTCCATAGCTTTGTCGGGATGAATATTGTTGAAATGGGTCCATGCTTCGGCATCATATGGGTGTACCATCTTATCGGGCTTGTAGCGACGCCCATCTTTGTGCCATGTCATCCGTTTTCGCCGAGACTCCTCGGTCATGTACATCCGTTGTAACCTCGGGTGCGAAGGGAAGGTACCGTAGGATTTTCACGGGGACCTTAAGCTCGCCTCTTCTCACCGCCTTCACCGGGGTCTACCTCTATGAACCTTGAGGATTTACACTTTGGACAAGGCGTATCATCTTTGTACTCTTTCCTAAATAAGACGCACCCGTTCTCACAAGCATGTATCCGCTCGTATGGCATCTTGAGTACCTTGAGGAGTTTCTCGACTCATACATGTTCTTTGGCAAAGACGTGACTGGCGGAAGCAAACCCCAAAGATCGTCAACATGTCGGTGAAGCCGTCTCGACTAATATTGCATCGGGCCTTCAAGTCCATAAGGCGTGAAATGGCATCTAGTTTGGAGACCTCACAATAGTCGTGAAGGGTTTTTCGTGCCGCCCCGCAACATGGTATAATAGGCCTTTGCGGTTTCTTTCCGCTCCTCCTCCCCTCATCCCCAAGTCCTTGCTCAAAGTTTACCGGCATGAAAGTCATCTATCATGTCTCCTATCCCGGCATCAGAAGCAAGATCATCGATGCGTTGCCTCACGACCTCGTCCCTCATACGCTCAGTTTCACCATGGAAGATCCACCGCTTATAGCCCGCCGTCCATCCATACTTGGGAAGATGTTTAGACATGTCCTCCTTACTTTGCCTTTTTTATTGTCACAATTCTTGCACGGACACCAAACCTTACTCGCACCTCGAGCATTCGAAAAGCATAATCCACCTAAAGCCTTTGCTCTTGCTAACCCATTCACGGTCAAAATCTCCAAAACTCCTCCAGCCATCGTATATCCACGCACGGTCATCCATTCTCTATCATTTCAGCGAGAATATAAGAATGCGGTGCATCTACACAACAATCCTACCATCTAGTAGGTGAAGATAGGTCCTAATCCCACAGGGATGCGGAGATGAGGTCCGTTCCATGCTCCACTCCTATCAGAGACAATTTCGGCAGCACCTCCCCCTGTTCTCGAATACACGTCCTCCCCGAGAGGGGAGCCGTGTATTCGAAGAACAACGGGGGAGATGCCCGAAACTCGAATCGACAGAGTGGAGCATGGAACGGACCTCATCTACGCATCCCTGCCTGTCAAAAACGTGGACAAATCAAAGCAGATATACGGTTATAGGTATGCGGGGGGATCTCGCATACTTCCAACCGATATCTCTTTCGAACGGGAGACGCCCTAAGCGAGCTGCGCGATCTAGCTACGACCATGGCATGGAAGGAGGGGATATACCTAGGTCGCGGTGGAGTCGCTACCCGACGAGGAAGGAGATCGGGGCCACCAAGGGACTGGCTCGGCAAGCGACTCGGCTTCGGAGGGTTCCTCGCATAAAAAGAACCACAGGGGATAAGTTCAAAATTTTGACGTAACCTCCCCGCACGGGGAGGTTTCCAATACCGCAAACAAAAACACACGGCACAATGGCCGACAATCACATTCACATCAAGGGCACGATGGCCGACAACTGCGAAGTGAACACGACGGCGTGGCGGACGGGACGGACGACGGTGGGCCGGTCCTCCACCCTCTCTTCCGCCGGCGGGCGACGGCGGCGCGAGGTCGCAAAGGGGTGCCAGCGTGGCGGCGTCGGGGGCCTCCTTCCTCCTCCTACTCCTCCCTCCTCCCGTCTCCCCCTTCCTCCTCCTTCCTCCTCCTCCTCTCCTCCCTTCCTCCTCCTTCCTCCTCCTCCTCCTCCTCTCCTCCCTTCCTCCTCCCTTCTCCTTCCTCCTCCTTCTTCCTCCTCCCTTCTCCTTCCTCCTCCTTCTTCCTCCCCTCCCTTCTCCTCCCTTCCTTCCTCCTCCCTTCCTCCCTCCCTTCCTCCCCCACCGCGCCCCTCCTCCTTCCTCCCTCGCGGGAGCCCCACCCCGCGCCCCCTCCTTCCGGCCTGGGGAAGGGGCGTGGGCTGGCCGGCGTGGCCTCCTTGGGCGAACCCGGCCAGCGGGGGGGGCGGCGGGCGGGGCGCGCGGGCGCGGTGAGGGCGCGGGCTTGGCCGGCGGCGTGGCGTATTGGGGCGGCCGGGCGGCGTGGGGGTGGTGCGGCGGTGAGTGTGTGTGAGAGTGTGTTTGCGTGTGTGGTGTGTGTGGCGTCGTTGAATTAATTTTAAAAAAAACAACAGGGAGATTTCCGTGATGGATCCGGGCCGCTCACGGGAAAGAAATTTGGATTTCCCCGTGAGCCGCCGGATCCATCACGGAAAATCGAAGTTTTTTTTTTTTTCAAAAAATATCCCCGGTAAGAACACGCAAGGCCGGTCCCACCATCCTTTCCCGTGAGCGGCTCACGGATATCTCATTCCTTTCCCGTGAGCGGCTCCGATCCCATCATGGGAAAGAGTAAAAAAAATGTTGAACCCTAATCCTCGCCACGTGGGTCCATAACGATTTCCCGTGATCCGTATAACGTGGGATCACGGGAAATATCTTAGATTTCCCGTGAACAACTCACGGGAAAGGAGTTTTCCAGAAATAAATTTTATTTCTATCTCTTTCTTTTTCTAGCATATATATTTTGAAACTTTGATCATGATAACTTCATAAATACCTTTCCACATACACTCACCAATCCTAATTTCATCCTTTGCAAAAAATTGACCATTATTTCATGTGGTTCTATCTCTATTTGCATTTATTTAATCGCAACAAAAAATTATAATAATTACAAAATAATCCAAAAAATTCTCGAAAATAGACATGACACAATATTTGAGGTCTATTGCATATAGAAAAAGTTTCGTAGCCAAACCACAACTTGATCGTCACATTGACATGAAATCACACTAGATCACTCTCAACAAACATGAAGCTTCTACGTAGATGTTGGAGCCTGTGAACATCGTACGTGCCAACTTGTGCGAAACGTTCTAAGTTTTTTATCATAGCCTCGGCACAAGATATCATGATAGATTATCAAATTTCATGATTTTTTATACATCGGTTTATTTTCTAGAATTTGTAGACCAATCGAACAGGGATTAGAGTTGATGATTTCGGTACTAAGATGTTCCGATTTCATTATTTTTTTAAATGCAAGGCCTTACATTGTGTTGAGTATGAGGAATATAAATTTTCTACTAAATTTTTTCAAAAAATTGAAGCACTTGTAGTTCAAATTTGGCCTCATTTCATAAATTCCCATAAAAGAGAATAATTACCTAAATATATCAAATGAAGTCAATAATTCACCAAACTTTAATATTGAGTGTCATATGATGTGCAACAAGTGTAGAAAAAGTTTGGAGATCAAAATCCAAAAAAAAAATATTTCCCGTGAGCGTCTTTCCGTGAGGAGCGGGTTGTGGCGCTCACGGAAAGGGTCCCCTTTACCGAGGCCCTTTGTTCAGCCCACGGAAAGCCTCGCTCACGGAAAGAGGTATCCCGTGAGCTTGACGGAGTTATCACGGAAAGTGTGGACGGAGTGGTGGGGGAGCGGGCTGGGGCCGACGGCCGTCTTTGTTTTCCGTGAGCGGCCTCCTCACGGGAAAGGGTCGAGTGATATCCCGTGAGGTTTCCATCACGGAAATTGGTTATCCCGTGGGTCAATTCTTTCCCCGTGATGTGTTCACGCTGCTCACGGGATATCCCGTGTTTTCCCCGTGATTATTGCCTCGAGCTCACGGGAAACGGTTTGCTCCGCGGGATATCGCTGGATTCCGGTAGTGAATGTCAAAAGAAATGTAACTTGCGCTGTTTAGTTCCATGGACTAAACTAAGGACTAAAAGTGGCTAAAAATTAAAAATTAGTCTCTAGTTTCTTCCAAGAGCCTATTAAGATAAGGACTAAATGAGACCAAAAATTAATTTCTAGTCCTCATGTTAAATTTGAGAATGGCAAACACAAATTACAAACTGTCGAAGTTGCTCTAAATAGCTAGTACTGGCCCTTAATAACTTACCGGGAAAAAATCCTGGCCCACTGGTGTTTTTGGACCCCGTATGCACTGGCCCAGCCAAATAGATGACCCAAAATGCACGGTGGCCAGATGGAGTGTAACTCTGAAAGTTAATCAAAACCTCCCAAAAAGTCTCACAAAAAAGAAAGAAAGAAAAACTCTCGCAAACCCTAACCCCCAAATCCACGGCAAACACCAAGCAGCCCCACACCCGGGAGACCCATCTGCGCGGGCCGGCCCGAAGCTCTACAAGGCCGAGGCCCAAGAACGTTCGCACGGCCCGGGTGGGTATGCAGCATTTGTGCCGTCCGTGGCCCTATGATGACTACAAGTAGGAGAGCACGAGGAAGCCGTGATTAACTTGTCATCTATTATCTCTAGTCATTTGGAATTCTTGTAATAGACTTGGCAATCTGCGTAGTAATAGAACCGGACAACAATTCGCCGTCGATTCCCCCTTCCTTCTCCGATTCCGATCGATAGCGATCCACGCTGTTGACAGTGGTATCAGCTCCCCGTCGACCTTCACCGCGACCGTGCTGGATTTTCCCCTTCCCTCCCATCCCCACTTCACGGATTCAGCCGCGCGGGCGCCATGGATCCCGTGGTGCGTCAAGCGTTTGACAACCTTATCCGGCGAGTTCGAGACCTTCAAGGATGAGTTCGAGTCGTCGTCGCGGCGTTACGGAGCAGCGTGTCGCTGTATTCGAGGCCACCGTGTTGGAGCGCATCTCCGCCGGACTCCGCCGCCGGAACGCGCCGCCGCCCGACACCGCGAGATCGTCACCTTGGAGAACCTCTGCCCAACCGGTACCGGCCGCGGTCGTCGCCGACAACCGGGCGGCCTCTTCGAGACGCCTCAACGACCTCGAGCATCGTCTTCATGACGTTGAGCTCGGCGCCCGTCCGATTCGGGTGGAACACGACCGGTCGCGCCGCCGCGCCGAGTCCCCTCCACCGCCAGCGTTGGAGTCCGGCAGCCGCGGATCGGCGTTCCGTCGCCTTCGCCCGCTCCGAGCTCGGCGTCGCCTACTCGTTGCCGGGCGGATTCGCCAGTACGGGGTTGGTCGCCGGCTTCACACCTGCCGGAGCAACGGACCAGTGGGCCATGGGCCCACGGCGTCGAAACGACTACACCCGGCGACGGGCATGGTTCCTTCGCGGCCATGGCCTCGTTCGCCAATGGTACGTTCCATCCGCCTCCTACCCATCTCCCTAACTCGCCGGGTCACTCCATTGTTCCCCCTTCTACCAAATTCACCACGAACCACCAAATCCACCATACCCGCCCCCAAATCCACCGTATCCACCACACCAGTTCAACCGAGCCTCTCTACCCACCCTACAATCCTCCCCCAATTTACCCACCACCGTACCCCCCACCTGTTCCCAACCCAAATTTCTCCCAACCTTACAATCCTCCTCCGGTTTACACTCCCAATCCCCATGGATCCCCTCACCACCCTACTAATCCCCACCTCGGCCAGCTACCCAAACTTCTGTTTCCCCAATTCGATGGTGACAACCCTCAGCTGTGGATTACTCGTGCCCAATCCCATTTCGAGATGTATTCTGTCCATCCTTCTGTGTGGGTACGCATCGCCACCCACCATTTCACCAGTGTAGCTGCCCGTTGGTTACAGTCTGTTGAGCGTCGCCTTCATAACGTTTCCTGGGATGCCTTCACTCAGATGGTCCGGGAACGCTTCAGTCGTGATCAACACGAGCTGTTGATCCGACAACAACTACACATATCCCAAACCTCCCACGTCACCGATTACATAGAGCGCTACACTGATTTGGTGGAACAGTTGGCCGCTTACAATCCTAACCCAGACACATTATCCATTGTGGCCCGGTTCATTGATGGTCTCCATGCAGACATTCGTCCTGCTCTCCTTCTAGCTCGCCCTCCGGATTTGGATACTGCCTGCACTCTTGCGTTGATACAGGAAGAGGCACGGAGTATGGAGCTCGTCGTGAGTACAAGACGTCGGATGGATCCCGATTCACGGGGCGGCGGCGGTCGGGGGTGCTCTTCCACCTCCTCCTCCACCACCCAGGGGCGCTTTGTTCTTTGTACATGCCGATGGCGGCGTGCCCGGCGTCGACAAGAAGTCTCGGCGACGCTTGCTTGCAGCCTTACGCGCATCCCGTCGTGCTCGTGGGCTGTGCATGCGCTGCGGCGAGAAGTGGGCGGCCGGGCACCGGTGTGCTTTGTGCCCCGCATTCACCGCATGCAGGAAGTCTGGGAAATCTGTCAAGATGACTCCTATGAGGAAGGTGAGACATCGACTGCCCAATATATTCCAGATGCTGAGGTCAGTCAGATGTTGTCATCAGCTGTTGTTGCGGATTCTTCTGCTTTACGCACTATGCAGTTGATTGGTTCAGTAGCTGGCAAAAGGGTATCCATATTGATTGACTCTGGTAGCACCCATTCATTCATCAGCAGCACTATTGCTCAGGATATTGCAGGTGCTCGATCCTTGTTACTGACCCATGATTAAGCCGGGCCGATGGCACTATTATAACCTGTGATTCAGAGCTCCCTGATGTGGAGTGGTCAGTGCAGGATGTTTCCTTCCACTCTTCCTTGAGAATCATTCAGTTAGCCTCTTATGATATAATCATTGGAATGGATTGGTTAGAGGCTTTCTCTCCAATGAAGGTTCACTGGCATGACAAATGGATGTGTATTCCTTATGGTGATCGTAATGTGTTGCTGCAGGGTCACTCAGAGCATTCCTTGCCTCAGTTGGTTTGCCTGTTATCTCAGCTCGTGAGAGGATACTGAATCCACCCCACTAGATGTACCTCCAGCTGTCACTCAGTTGTTACAAGAATATAGTTCTCTCTTTGCCACACCATCTGAGCTGCCACCTCGGCGTGCCTGTGACCACACTATCCCTCTGGTACCTGGAGCTTCACCTGTTGCAGTCCGCCAATACAGATACAATCCTAAGCTCAAAGATGAAATTGAGAAGCAGGTTTCTGAGCTGCTGGATTCTGGCTTCATCACACCAAGTGTGAGTGCATATTCTTCCCTGTGTTGCTTGTTCAAAAAAAAGGATGGCAGTTGGCGCATGTGTGTTGATTATAGAATGCTAAATGCACTCACAGTCAAAGCCAAATTCCCAATCCCAGTTGTGGATGAGTTGTTGGACGAATTGTCTGGTGCCCGTTACTTCTCTTGTCTGGACTTACGTGCTGGCTTCAATCAAATCAGATTGGCAGAGGGTGAGGAATACAAAACTGCCTTCCAGACACACTGGGGTCAGTTTGAATACAATGTTATGTCCTTTGGACTCACCGGGGCTCCTAATACATTTCAGTCAGCTATGAATGGCACCCTGCAACCTGTGCTCCGCCAATTTGCAATAGTATTCTTCGATGACATCCTTGTTTACAGATCCGGACTGGCCTCTCACATTGAGCACACGAGGCCGGGTATTTCAGGTGTTAGCTTATCATCGATTGGCACTTGAAACTGAGCAAATGTCGCTTTGCCCAGCAATCTATCTCTTATCTCGGCCATGTCATTAGCGCTGATGGAGTGTCTACAGACCCAGGCAAAGTTGCAGATGTCCGGCGCTGGCGGTTCCTCGGGATGTCAAGGAACTGCGGCTTCTTGGGGCTTTACGGGTATTACCGCAAGTTTGTTCCTAACTATGCAGTCATTGCGGACCTCTTCTTGATCTCCTTAAAAAGGGCACTCTGTTCATTTGGACACCTACTCATTCTGCAGCTTTCGATGCTCTTAAAGCTTCCTTGGTGTCAGCCCCAGTATTGGCTCTTCCTGTGTTCAGTCGTCCCTTTCAGATACAGACAGATGCTTGTGATGTTGGTGTCGGGGCCGTGCTATTGCAGGACGGCCATCCATTGGCGTATGTCAGTAAAGCATTGGGTCCCCGCTCTCAAGGCCTCTCAACATATGAAAAAGAGTATCTCGCCATTCTAATGGCCGTGGAACAATGGCGTTCTTATCTGCAGCACGCCCCGTTTACAATCTACACCGACCAGTAGCGGCGATGCATATCACGATCGCGCTTTGCACACCGATTGGCAGAAGAAAATGCTCACCAAGTTGTTGGGGCTGCAGTTCACGGTAGTTTACAAACCTGGCCTGTCCAATGCAGCGGCCGATGCTCTGTCACGTCATCCTTCACCTTCTGCCACTCTCAATGCAGTTTCAGCTGTGGTGCCGGATTGGCTACATTCTGTAGTGTCAGCTTATCATGATGATCCTTTGGCAACTAAGCTGCTACAAGAACTCTCTCTTAATCCACATGGCCATCCTCCATATACTTTGATATCTGGCGTCATCAGGCACAAAGACCGCATCTGGCTCGGCAACAATACAGCAGTACAGACCAAGGTCATGACAGCCATGCACAGCAGTGCGTTGGGTGGCCACTCCGGCTTCCCAGTTACATACAGCAAGCTGAAACACCTGTTTTCTTGGCCAGGCATGAAGACTTCTGTGCAGAAATTTGTGGCCTCCTGCTCTACCTGTCTGCAAGCCAAATCTGACCGGTCCAAGTATCCCGGATTGCTGTTGCCACTCCCAGTTCCGGATGAAGCTTGGCAACTTCTCACTATGGACTTCATCGATGGTCTTCCCTTGTCTGGCAATGCAAACTGTATTATGGTGGTGGTCGACAAATTCAGCAAATTTGCACACTTTATACCACTGCGCCACCCCTTCACGGCAGCAACTGTGGCTCAGTCATTCCTGGATAATGTCTACAGGCTGCATGGACTTCGGAACGAATGGTGTCGGACATGAGATCCCATTTTTACAAGCAACTTTTGGAGTGAATTCTTCAAGCTGGCCAAGGTGGATCTTGACTTGTCTTCTGCTTATCATCCACAATCAGACGGGCAAACCGAACGCGTCAACCAGTGCCTTGAAACTTGTCTCCGTTGCTTCGTCCATTGCTGTCCAAAAACAAGGGTCAAGTGGATTTCTCTTGCTGAATTCTGGTACAACACCAGTGAACACTCTTCTCTTGGCCGGTCCCCGTTTGAGGTATTGTTTGGTCGTCGTCCTCGCCATTTTGGGATTACTGATGCCACTGTGTCCCCGATACCTGATGTCCAAGCCAAGATTGAGGAGCGCAACACAATGCTGGCCGCAATCAAGCAACATTTGCTGCGTGCCCGACAAAGCGCATGAAGACCGCGGCCCGACAAGCGCCCGTTGAGAAAGATCCTTTTCCGTCGGTGATTTTGTTTTTCTCAGGTTGCAGCCCTACGTTCAGGCCTCACGGCTCCCAGCGCCCACAACAAGCTCTGCTTCAAGTATTTTTGGGCGTACCGGGTGGTCGAGAAGATCAATGCGGTGGCGTGCAAGCTCCAGCTGCGGTGGGAGTTCGGTGCTTCCGATCTTCCACGTCTCCCTCCTCAAGCCGGCGAATGCTGCTGTTCTACCAAGCTCGATCCAGCTTCCGGACGTCGACGACTCCCGCCGGTTCGGTCAAGATCACGCATGGCGCATCCATCACCAAGGTGCTCGTGCGGTGACTCAGGTGCTTGCTCAGTGGTCAGGAATGGACTCCAATCTTGCAACCTGGGAAGACGAAGTCGCTCTGCGCCAGCGTTTTCCTGCTGCTCCGGCATGGGGACATGCCGGGCCTCAGGGGGGGGGATGTCGGCAGCCCACACCCGGGAGACCCATCTGCAGCGGGCCGGCCCGGAAGCTCTACAAGGCCGAGGCCCAAGAACGTTCGCACTTCTGGCCCGGAGTGGGTATGCAGCATTTGTGCCGTCCGTGGCCGCGAAAGTGACTACAAGTAGGAGAGCACGAGGTTTTGCAAAAAAAAAAAAAAAAAAAAAAAAAAAAAAGGAGAGCACGAGGAAGCCGTGATTAACTTGTCATCTATTATCTCTAGTCATTTGGAATTCCTGTAATAGACTTGGCAATCTGCCGTAGTAATAGAACCAGACAACAATTCGCCGTCGATTTCCCCTTCCTTCTCCGATTCCGATCAGTAGCGATCCACGCTGTTGACAAACACGCACTCCAAATTTCCAATCTATTCAACTTCGACTCCTATGGTTGAGGATCAACGCCGCTGCCGCTCCGGTGAGGACCGCATCAGCGGCCTCCCCGACGAGCTGCTGCACGAGATCCTGGTCCGCCTCGGCTCCGCCGGCGCCGCCGCGCGCACCAGCGTGCTGTCCCGCCGCTGGCGCCACGTCTGGGCGCACCTGCCGGAGCTTCGCTTCAACGCGCCGAGAGACGCAGCACAAGCCTCGTTCATCAACGCCGTCGACGCTGCCCTAGGTAGCTCCTTAGCCCCTACCCTCGAGCACCTCGGCGTCACCATCTTCCCTAACAAACGAGACGGTGACCTGCGCATCACGGACGATCGCATTGCGTCCTTGCTCCACTTCGCTGCGGAGCATGTGGTGGGTGAGCTCTTTCTCTGTCTCCTTGTTTCGTTACCGGAAGTCCCCACGCCCAGGGAGGAAGTTCTCGAGTTTCCCGTGTGAAAAAAAAAGCCAAACGGATCGAGTTCTATCTTCAGTATGCACATCCAACGTGGCTCCGGCCCCAAGCATCCGGCCAGTTTACGGCACTGACGTGCCTAAAGATACAGGGCACTATCCACATGGAAGGCAGCAATATCTCAGCCCTTGTGAACACGCAGTGCCCGTGCTTGAGGGACCTGAGCCTTTCCATTTACCTGATTGTCAACTTTGATGTCTCCATACACTCCAACTCGTTGCGCACACTGGTGCTTGTGCTCCATGTCTTCAAAACAAGGCGTCTAGAGATCATGGCCCCACGACTTGAAGAACTAACTATAGATTATCAGCCCATGGAGGCTCATATCTCTGCTCCCAAACTTGTCAAGGTAACTTGGAATTATACCTATGACCCTCATCTCCATCAGTTTGTTGATGTTGGCCGTACCCTCCGGCAACTGAAAACTTCTTATCCGAGTCATCGTCCCTGACTAAGCGATTCGATGAAGTTGATGATCTAAACATCAGTTTCCCTTTACTAGGTGTGTTACCCTTACTATGAATTTTATCAGAAGTTTTTTCCAAGCAAAAGTGATTGGTTTTTGTCTACTCGTGACAGATGTACCAACACATAGATTCTTCTTGAATGAAACAAATAAGCTTCCCAAATGTAAGAGCTTCAGCGTATCTTTACCATGGAAATACCATGCATTGATGCCTATCATGTTGCATCTCTTGAGGAGTTGCAATGGTACAAAGAAGGTGCGGGTGCAATTGTCTGGTGATTGGTTCCCAGCGGTAATTTTTAAGATCTTTATATAGCCTTATAATATGCCATTAAATTGTTTGATTGCAAATTTTGACTTGTTTTTTTGTTAATTGGGAGTTTCCTAATTAAAAAGGCTCTTGCCAGGTTTAATTACTTAGCATTTTTTAATTGTTGATATGCTATAGTATAAACTATTATTGGACCAAATTGAAGAGTTATGCTTTAGCTAGTGAGCATTTCTTTTTTTGGTTTCTTAGCTTGTTTGAATTTGTGTTATCTTGACCTAACTGTGAAGGAAGGGTGACTGCCTCGGAAGAAGAATAGTCAGGCGTGGGGCTCATCATCACTATGTAGTGCTGCAATGTTTTTAGATATGTTTTATTTATTACAGAGCTGAACCTCGCACCAAAAAAACAAAAGCAAACTTTGTTGACACCATTATTATCAGTATTCTCCACTACTGCAATGATGTTCCATTCTGTTTCAATTTTCAGGTGCATTCCGGCCCGCCATCTTGTGCTTGTCATTTGGAAGAAGGTTTCAAGAGTGATGGCATTGATCTCAGTTCACTTGAAGAGATAGAATTCCGACATTTTTTCGTTTTCTCATGAAGAAGTGGAACTTGTGGAGTTCCTATCCTCCAATGCTGGAAACCTGAAAAGGTTGCTTATCATCATTGACAGGTTTTGCCATAACCCCAATGAGAAGGTCCATAGCATATGTCATCCACCAAATGTTAAAGTTGAATACTATGAGTTCCACATGGGGAGGCTGGTGCCCTTGACTGAATCCTGAAAGCTTGTGGTAAATGTAATATTATGCTCTTTATTAGTTTTTGCACAATAAGTACAGAACAGTTGATGTGCTTTTAGGATTCATCGTCAGTTCAAATTTGGACCTCGATGAATTAAACGTACCCCAATAGGCTCTTTCTTGTTTTTATTTGGATCATTTAGATAAATGTTCAGTTTATAACATATTCATTAGAATAGAGAAGTACAAGAGGCCCTACACTCACTACATCAAAACTGCACAAAAGAGGCACTCTGATCAGTGATTCATAATTGAGATACATGTGTAATTAAAGTGACATCACAGATGCAGCTACACTTAGCATATCTCCGATGAGTGTTGTCCTCCAATGCCAGTCACTACCACACACAGCGCCTATACCGAGCGCCACACACTTTAGCGAGAGCCTCTTGTCGCTAGCGCCAGTAAAGACTCATTTTACCGAGGGCCTTTCTCGGCGACGTAAAACTCTTGGTAGAGATACCTTTACCGAGAGTCGTGCCCTCGGCAACCAAGGGCTCTCGGTAACGAGTCAAGATGGCAACGGGTAAATACCCGACGGGTAGTGCCCACCCGCGCACCGCACCCGTCGAGGAGTAAATCTTACCCGTCGGGTTACCCATATAACGCATGCGGGTAGGAAAATCATTCCATACCCGTATTCGCGGGTAAATTCTACCCGACGGGTAACCCGCACCAGCGAACAACCCGAGTATGACATATGAAATGCTTTATAAATTAAAATATTTAATAAATATTAGGTCAATATATGTGCACAAAAGCAAATCTAACATCAATTAGCAACAATACTAGTGTTATATATGTAGACTTTAGTTGAATTGGCTCAAATTCTAGTGTTATATGGGCCAAATTTATTAGGATTGTTAGTGATATATGCGGGTATTTATTACCCGCACGGGTAGACGGGTATGGGTAGCATACACCCGCACTGCATACCCGCATACCCGATGGGTAGAAGATTTCTTCCAATAACGTACCAGCGGGTAGAAAAATCATTCCACACCCAAGATCTTTATCGGGTAAAACCCGTCGGGTACTCGGGTTTCGTACCAGTTGCCATTTTGAGTAACGAGGTTCTTTACCAAGAGCCACCTCTCGGCAAAAACACCATACTCGTTAAAGTTAATGTCTTTGCATCTAACAATGATGCAACGGGACCCTCCGCCGTGAACTCTCTTGAGAGTCCACATTAGGCGCTCTCATGAGGCCTCACTCTCGGCAAAGGCCTCGCTCAAAGCTCAAAAACCAAACTCTCGACAAACAATCTTTCCCATGAGGCCTCACTCTTGGCAAAGGCCACGGTATGGCGCCGTCCGTCCTCGCCCCCCCTTTGCCGAAACATTGCCGTCCAGCTCACAGGGGAAAGTCTTTGCCGTGTTCCTTCTTTTGCCGTGAGTATTGGCAAGTCGTAGGCAAAGAACCCCCTTTTCCGTGAGTACCGGTAGGCTCTAGGCAAAGCACCCCACTTTGTCGAGAGTCGTACATAGGGCTCACGGGAAAGCTGGACCATTTTGTTTTGTTTTTCGTTTTTCACCTACAAACTTTTTTTGCAGATCGTATACATCATATGGCACTCCATGTTCAAGTTTGATGAATTTTTTTACTTTATTTGGTATATTTAGGTAATCATTCTCTTCTACAACGATTTTTTTAAAATGAAGACAAATTTGGACTACAAGTGATTGATTTTTTGAAAAAACAAATAGAGTAAAAATTAATATTCTGTTATTCAACACAAACTAAGGCCCTACGTATATAATAAAACTAAATCTCGAACATCTTATTATGAAAACATGAACATTAATGCGTGATCGAGTGGTTTTAAAATTCTAGAAAAACAAACTAATTAAAAAAATCATGAAATTTGATAATATGTCATGATGTCTTATGCCGAGGCTACGGTAAAAAATTGAGAGGGTTTCGCACAAGTTGGCACACACGATGTTCACTGACCCCAAAATCTACGTAGAAGTTTCATGTTTGTTGAGAATGATCCAAAGTATGATTTGATGTGGATGTGGCGGACAAGTTCTCGGTTTGACTATGAAACTTTTTCTACATCACATGGTAGATATTAGAAATTGTGTCATGTGAAATTTTGGTGATTTTTGGATCATTTTGATAATTATTATAATTTTATGTTGTAATTAAGTAAATAGTATTAGAGATAAAACCACATGAAATGATGGTCGGTTTTTCACTAAACCAACAAATTAAGTTCAAAAAAATTGATAATATATCTTTGGAAAAAAAATGAGAGATAGAGAGAGAGCAAAACAATATTTTCTAAAATTCTCTTTGTCGAGAGCATATTGGGTTGCTCTCGGCAAAAAGCCTCCTTTGCCAAGAGCTTATAGGTTACTCTCGGCAAAGGTGAAGTGTGGCCCCACCGTGGCGGCGGTGGCATTTTTGAATTTTTTTTTAACCGGCTTTTGCCTAGAGCGAGATCTCGGTCGCTCTCGGCAAAGGCTTTCCTTTGCCGAGAAGCGACGGATCTCTCTCTCGGCAAAGGCGTAATCTATTTTTTAAAAAAAACCTGGCGCCCCTCACTCTCGGCTCACCCCGGATCTCGCACTTACACACCGCACTTTTCGCCCACCATCGCCGCCATTCGTGTTGCCCGCCATGGCCATGCCACCGCCGCCAGCTCGGCCCCGCTCCATGAACGCTGCCCATCCGTGCCTCCCCAAGACCGGCGACCGCCGACCGGCACTTCACTTCCCCGCCTCTAACCCGCACCTCCACCACCCAAGACGCTGCCCCCATCCCCACACCGCCGCCGCCCCCGCCCCAACCCCCCAGCACGCGACGCCCCCCCCCCCCGCACCATCCGCCCCCCACCTCAAAAGCCCACACGTTCCTCCACCGGTCGTGGTCATACATAAAAAAAAAGGAGGAGGGGGGGGGGGAGGGAGGGAGGAAGGAGGAGGGGGGAGGAGGAAGGAGGAAGGAGGAGGGGGGGGGGAAGGGGGAGGAGGAGGCCGGGGAAGGAGGAAGAGGACCGGCGCCGCCCTTATCGCCGCACCTCCCAACCCCACACCACCCCCGCCGCCGGGGAGAAGAGGGAGGAGGACCGCTCCCGTCATCCATCCGGTCCCGCCCCAGACGCTCGACGCCTCAGGGGGATGCGAGACGGTCCGAACATCCCCTGTCCTCATCTTGACTTCACGAGGTTGTTGTCCATCAAGCCATGTGAGTGTGAATGTGAATTTGTTTGTTGGAAATCATGCCTTATGTATTTTTTGCAGGTTTTAGAAACCTCACCATGTATGGGAGGTTTTGTCGATTTTTTCAACTAAGCCTGTTTGTTTCTTTTTTATGCAGAGAGGAGACATCGAGCCGAGCGAGTGCCTTGCCAAGCCGAGTGCCTTGGCGACCACGATCTTCTTCCTCGCCACTAGCCGACTACACCGCGACCCTAGGTATAACCCCTCTTTTTCGTATCATAGTCGTAGCTAGATCGGCAACTCGTTAGGCGTCTCCGTTCGAAAGAGATACGGTTGGAAGTATGCGGATCTCTGCGTACCTATAACCGTATCTGTTTCGAATTGTCCATATTTTTTGGACAGCCCGAGGATGCGTAGATGGGGTTAGTTTCCATGTTCTACTCCTCGTGATTGAGTTTGGTAGCATTTCCTTGTTGTTCTTCGGATACACAATCTCCTGTTGGGACGTGTATTTGGAGAACAATAGGGAGGTGCTGCTGGAATTCTGTCTTGGATAGGAGTAGAGCATGGAACAGTCCTCATATACGCATCCTCGGGTAGGATTAGGACCTATCTTCACCTATTAGATGGTAGGATCGTCACGTAGATGCAATGCATTCTTATTTCCTCACCTATATGACAGAGAATGGATGTCCGTGAGTGGATGTATTATGGCTAGGGGAGTTTTGGAGATTATGAAAATGAATGGATCAAGAAGACTAGTTGTGGAAAAAACTTTCGAGAATGCTCAAGGTGCGAGTAAGGTTTGGTGTCCATGCAGCAAGTGTGGGAATAAAGTTTGACAAAGTAAGGATAACATGGCTAAACATCTTTGCATGAATGGATGGAAGGCATACTATAAGCGGTGGATCTTCCATGGCGAAATTGATCATCTGAGAGGCGAGGTGGTGAGGCAACGCGTTGATGATCTTTGCTTCGATGCCGGGGTAGGAGACATGTTAGATGACTTCCATGATGGAAACTTTGGTGAAGGACATCGGGATGAGGAGGAGCCACAACAAACTAAAAAGGACTATTATGCCATGTTGGAGGCAGCACAGAAACCCCTTCACGACCATGTAATGGTCTCTAAACTAGATGCCATTGGACGCCTTATGGACTTGAAGGCCCAGTGCAACATGAGTTGACTCGGCTTTGACAACAAGTTGGCAGTGTTTGAGACCTTGCTTCCACGAGGTCACATCCTGCCAAAGAACATGTACGAGTCACAGAAACTCCTCAAGGTACTTAAGATGACATATGAGCAGATACATTGTTGTGAGAGCGGGTGCGTCTTATTTAGGAAAGAACTCGAAGAAGCTACGCACTGTCCAAAGTATAAATCCTCTAGGTACATAGAGGTAGACTCTAGTGATGGTCACAAGAGGCAGCTTGACATCCCCGTGAAAATCCTACAACATCTTCCCTTCATACTGAGGATATAACGGATGTACATGACCGAGGCCCTGCTGCAAATGGAGAACCCGATTTCATTTGTTCGTTCAAACGCCCAAAATCTTGCCCAATTTATGCTAATGAATCCTGTTTTATTTGTCTCATTTCATATGCTAAAGAACTATCCTACTTGAGCTTGTAGGGACAAACCGATCGGGATATGCCACCTGAGCTCATATAGGTTGCTGATGGCTATGCCCTTAGGGTCAGGTCATTTAATGGTTATGACGCGAATGGATTTTGCTTTCACACAACGAGGTGTGAGTAGAATCGGCCAAACCAAAGAACCACAAATACTGGAGTTTTCACTAAAGATGATGATGGAAATACCACTAAAGATTATTATGCAAGAATTGAAGAAATATACGAACTCAAGTACCAAGGCACTAAACGACTTGCTCCTATCGTGTTCAAGTGTCATTAGTTCGATCCCAAAATTACGAAATCGGACGATAACCTTGGGATAGTTGAGATTCGACAAGATTTCTAGATGGCCGGAGACGATGTCTGTATTGTGGCTCAACATGCCACACAAGTTTATTATCTCCCATGGTATTGCCAAGACGACGAGCGTCTTAAGTGTTGGGATGTTGTGCAGAAGGTATTGCCACATGGTAGACTATCTGCCACAAGGTCTTTGTGGATTATTGACCTATATATATATGTGAAATGTGAGAATGATGTGATATACATGTGATATGTGAGAAATCTGTGATATACATTGAGAAAAAAATGTGCTTTAATGAAAAAAAAAACAAAAAAAATTGTCGAGTGCTTGGACAAAGCTCACGACAAAGATCATTCCTTTGCCATGAGCTGTTGCGGGCTCACGGCAAAGAGACCATCCCTTTCCCATGAGACCGCTCACGGCAACAGGTGAAGCCTAAGCCGAGAGCCTCTCTGTTATGGTTCCGCGACAATGGTAAAAAGAATGCCATTGGGAAATACCCTTTGCCTACAAATCGTAGCGGGCAGACTCATGGGAAAGGAGCCATCAACGTTGCCCCCGTTAACCCTTTCCCGTGAGTTAGGGGGTACTTCGGAAAGGATAAGACGATCGAGTGTACTCTATTTGGCTCACGGGAAAGAGTCTTTCCCGACGCTGCCTTTCCCGACTTGCCCTTCTCTTGAGTAACCCACGAGAAAGGCTAAGCCGGCGGGGAAAGGGCCTTTGCTGTGTACATCACGTACATGACAAAGAACCTGAGTCCGGTAGTGACGAGAGGGTCTCGCTACTGAGCTCCTTCGTCGGCGGCCACACCTGCATCGCTGAGACCTATGGCGTGGGTGGCAGAGGAGGCCTCGCAGCAGGGGCAGGCGGCGGCGGGGGGCGAGCATGGGGCAGGGCACATGGCTACTGAAGCACACTAGGGTGGTGGAGGCGACGGGCGACCTTGGTGCCCGGGGCGGTACTGGCGGTGAAATGGCAGGTGGTGTCCAAGGTCGGCGAGAGGATAAGGATAAGGTGTGTGCGTGAGAGACAGAGCGTCGGTCAAGGGCATTTGAAAACCCAACAACTTTACCGAGTGTCGTCTGATCCAGCAGGATCGCCGGCATTGGGCAAAGATTTTTTTGAACTCTCTTTTTTTTCACTGCATCATATATATATATATATATATATATATATATATATTTTAAAAAAAACACTGCTACTGTGTCAAGCGCCCAAGGTGTGGCACTCGACAAACCCGTCCTTCACAACATCGCCGAGATACAATGGCATGGCACTCGGCAAAATGACCAATTTGCTGAGTGTCCTACCATGGCACTTGACAAAGTAAAAAGCAAAAATCACTTTTGCCATCCAAACTTTTTGTAGCCTTCCTACAGTTGCTAGTACTTCATGTTCAAAAAAAAAAAGTTGGTACATCTCCGGGATTTTTTTTTTGCTATATTTCTTGAATTTACTTCATTTAATTGAATTTTTTTGAGATAAGGCAAGTTTGAACCGCACATGTATCGAATAATGGAACTATTTGAATGGAAATATGATACTCATGTTAATGAGTGCAATGTGAGGTCGTATCTAGGAATAGACCAGAAATTTCGAACATCTTATTCACAAAACATGACCACGTACTTGCGGTCGAACGGTTTTTAAATTCTATAAAAAGCAAATGAAGTCCAAAAATCATGAAACTTGTCAAGACATAATGATATCATATGTGAAGGCTGTGATAAAAATTGAGAATGTTTTGCCGAAGTAGACACGTACAACACATCTAGAAAAAGAAGAATATCCAAAGATGATTTATATACTTTAAAAGGATCGGATAAGATTTCAAAGCATTGAACGTGACAACTTCCGCGAAACCTTTCTATATAGACTGGGAGGGCATAGTAAAGTCGTCCTAGACTTTTGTTCAGTCCGTCCTAATTTTTTTTCCCTGGCTTCGTCGCTGCCCATGGATAGATCATTTGAGATATAGCTACAATGTTTTTTTTTCTCATTGATATCTTCGTTTCTCTACTCATTGTTCCCCTAACTCTCTGCTTTGTCACTTCAATCCTCCTCTTATGTACACATTAACTTCCACACGACATATGAGAGGCGGTGATCCATCATCCGTGTTACCTGTACCAGACGTACACAGATCAGTATTCCACTAGTAAAGTTATTGATGCGGCCATGTGGGTTGGGTTAGGGGTTGGTTTCAAGCATATGTAATCGTCTGGATGCTTCACGAGTATTTTGTATGCAGAATTATTTGGACATGCTCTATTATGAAGCAGCAGACAACATTTCACAAACAAGAGTGGAAGAATTGTAAAAACAAATTTAACCTAGAGTCTGGTTAGAAAAATCGGAATTAGTATGTAAGTCACAAATTACGCTCGAATACATTGCCAAAATCAAACAGACAAGCACAGGAAAGTAAATGCTTATCCCAGCAGTTTCTGTTGATATACCAAATAATTAATACATATGATGAATCAATTTAGAGACTATTCCAATATTCCAAAGACGACCAAGTCACCTTCACTGAGACTAAGGCAAACTCCATCTTTTTTTTTTTTTTTTAAAGACCCGGTTACCCGGCTATATTAATAAGCAAGAATGGAGTTTACATCCTAAGCGCGAGAAGCGCAAATCCCCAACACCCAGCAGACCGCTGGGGAGGGGCAAGAAGATAGAGCTAACTACTCACAACCATTTGGACAACAGAGCGTGGCTGGAGGGCCTTAGCACCGGCGCTCGCCCACATGGCGGCTTCATCCATAATACAAGCAAACACCTGTGACGGTGATTCAGTTGAGCCATGGAAGACGGCGGCATTCCTTTGCTTCCAGAGACACCACAAAACTAGAATTGCCATGATGTGTGCCTTTTTGCTCTTGGGCCCTGTCAAGAACAAGAGCCAATCCTCCAAATCCAATACTTCTTCCCACCGAGAAGGATGCAAATTATCACAGTGGCTCCAAATAGCAACCTGCTCCCATACGGCACGGGAGAATGGGCATTCCGCGAAAAGATGTGTGGCTGTTTCCAGATTGCGGATGCAAAGACCACAAAAATAGTTGTTTTCCCATCCCCGGGCCTGAAGCCGCGCAGCTGTCCACAGCCTGTTCTTTAGGAGCAACCAGAGAAATACCTTGCACTTTGGAGGTGCCCATACCTTCAGATCAGCCTTGGAAAATTTGAGGGGATGCTACCGGCGAATTGTATGTGATATGCTGATTTCGCACTATACTTTCCAGAAGCCTCTAGCTTCCAAACTATTTGGTCGTCTAGCTGGCTGTCCATATCAACTGTGACTTCCTGTAGCAACCCCCACAGTGCGAAGAACTCAGCCAGTAGACCGTTATTGAGATCGTAGGCGACATCTTTCATCCAAGTCCCATTCTGAAGTGCTTCATGGACTGTTCTCTGCTTCCTTCTACAGTAGCGGAAAACGATCCAAAAGACGACCGCCAGTAATCCAAGATGAGTGCCAGAATACCGCCTTGCGACCATTGTGAACCGTTGCTGAAGTTGCAGCCGCAAAGAGTGCAGCATCGGTGCTTTCAATTGGGAGTTGAGTTCCAACCCATGGCCGATCTGGGTGCTCCCATGCCTGCCACAACCATCTTAAACGAAGTGCCCTGCTGAATTTTTCAAGATCCAGGATACCAAGTCCCCCGTACTCGGTTGGTCTAGCAACAAGAGGCCAAGCAACTTTGCATTTCCCCAGTCAGCTCGGTGACACCAGCCCAAAGGAAGCTTCGTCGTACTTTATCTATATCCTCCAATAGTTGTTTCGGCACCCTGAGAGCTGTCAGAAGGTAGATTGGGGTCGAAGTCAGAACCGAGCGAACCAGCTCCCTCCTGCCAGCCATGTTAAGTAGCCGGCCTTGCCATCCTGATAGGTTGGATCGTGTCTTGTCAATGGCCGGTTGCACGTGAATTAGCTTCAGCCTCCCTAAAGTTAGGGGTAGCCCCAGATATTTGATAGGAAAGGACACTCTGCTACCTGCAAAGGGCTGTAGGATATGCTCCAAATCAAGACTTGAGCATCTGATTGGTGCTACCATACATTTCGCCAGGTTCAGCTTCAGACCACTGGCATGACCAAACTGTTCCAGAATGCTGAACAACGCTGCGACCTCTCCTTGCACTGGGTTGAGGAATATAATAGCATCATCCGCATATAGGGATAGCCTCAGCTTTGCTTCCCTCCCTCTGAGTGGGCTGAGGACACCCTCTTGTGTAGCAATATCCAAGATTCGCTGCAAGGCGTCGATAGCAAGAATGAATAGAAATGGTGACAGAGGATCGCCTTGCCGAAGCCCTCTTGCATGCTGGATATCATCCCCCGGGACTCCATTCAGCGGCAAACTCCATCTTTATTTGCCCACTTGAACATCCATGATTGGTCGCTTCAAAGGAACGACAATGTTCAGAGCAACAATCAGACCCAAAAGCTACCTTGAACTTCAAATCCAAACACGTCCCTTTCCTAACGGCAAGCACATGCCTCCTCAACTCATGTGACTCGCTAATCACACCATCAAAGAACCGAATGTCCTTATGCAACCCACTGGAAAAACAGCATCAAAACTACTCTGCACTTCTAATATGACAACTTCTACAGTCGCCTCAAATGTATAATCGATGCACATTCGAGTTATATCAATTGCACCACATTCTCCATAAATGCGATTCGTCCATGGGTTACTTGATGTCACTGCACTACTACAGATTCGCTCATCACTACCGCCGGTATCACCGCCAAATTTAGTCCACCGGCAGCGATGAACGCGCCCGGCGGTGATGAACCGTTCAGACGCCGGAAACTCGAAACTCAACGGATTCGACCAATTCGGCGGTGAAGACTTAGATCACCACCGGGTTGAATCGTTCCCGGCAGTGGTCTTGATGGACACGAGATCACTCAAGGGTTTGAATTAGAACCGAAAAGCGATTTGAAGATTGACACAGCCGGGTTGAATTAGAACCGATAGCGATTTGGGAGGGAAGCAAAAGGAACCGATAGCTCGCGGGGGTTGAATGAAGAAGGAACAGTAAAAACAAACGATAGAAACGAACGGAGATGAATTAAAAATGACTTTGGAGTCATTATATATTACTAGATAATTATATATTACTAGATAATATATTTTACAAAACAAAAAATAAAAAGAAAGCGGCGGCCGCCATCGCCCGCCGCGGCCGCCTAGGCCTCGTCGTCGCCGCCGGCCGTCTCGTCCCCGCCGGCCGCGTTCCCGCCGGGCGGCTGCACGAACTCCGCCAGCCTGGCCGGTATCCCCCTAGCGAGGATGTCGGCCATGGCCTCGACCTTGAAGGCGTAGAAGTTCGCCTTCTCCACCAACGGCCAACCCACCGTTGGCAGGCCGACTTCTTCGGCCAGGCCGGTGAGCTTCCGGAGGGCGTCGTGGAGGCGCCCCACGGTGAAGACAAGCTCCTCGTTGGTGTAGACGCCGGCCATCTCGTCGATGAAGAAGAAGCTAGCTGCCTGGGGTTTATGGAAAGAGAGAGGCAAATTAGCGATGGAGATGGTACCAAATCAGAGCGTTGTTATATAGTAGCAAGCCATGGAATGCATGCAGTCCATTGTCATTATATTCCCAAGACACGGCGCCATGAAAGCGATCCAACGGCGACGACCGCTCATCCAATGGCCGTCGCGATCGCCCCCTCTCCCCACGAAAGGCCCGCCCGCTACGCGTTTCTTGTAGCGTTTCCAATGGCCACTTCCTCGGGCGGGCACGGCGTTTCCCAACACCCAATCCCGAAATCCCCGGTTCGATCCCCAACAAGCCAGTTTTTGACCATTTTTTCAAGAACGATGATCGAGTTTAGCATTGTTATTTTGAAACAAGGAATGCATGCTTCACACTGTTTACCATTGCTACAAGATCAACCACACGTACCTTCGATGCCGACGGGTGAGGGAGCAGGAGGGAGGGAGGGAGACGAGAGACTTCTGCTGGCTGGAGCACGAAAATGACACACTCAACAAGCTGTAGCACGTCCACAACACTGCCGGGCTATTTATAGAATCAAACTTTGTACCGCCCAACGGATAGCCATCACTGTTTTTTTTCTTTTTTTACCACAATATCTTTTGTAGCTGTCACGTTCACTTAGCGTGTTCACAAAGTGGCTGTGTTGCATGCATGCCGCTTCGCTTGGAGAACCGCGTTGCGGTAGCATTCACTGCTGGTTAGGAAACCGGCGGTGTCTCTCGAATCGATGAGAAAAGCACGTGGCACCGGCTACTGGCGTCGGCGGGTTAAATCAATGTCGGTTAAAACAATGCGGGTGTAAGTTTTTACACCCGGTGCAGCTGATGTGTCGACACGCCGGTGCGAGATCTTTCGCGGTGGTATTCACATCACTGCCGGGTGAAAACTTAGACCCCGGCGAGGATTCGAAAAAATCCAATGGCGCGCGACAGTTCTCAACTCGACCACTTTTTTTGACCATCGCACCAATCTTTGGCGCCTTTGCTACCCGTCCTCCGTACAACGGCAATCGACTCAACCACGCCATCTCGCCTATTTAAAGCGGCAAGGGGGACGTGTGTGTTTTGCACCCAGTTTCTCCTCTCTGTTCTTGCATTCTTGGTTCGTCCGGTAGTTCCCAACCCTCTCCTCAAAATACGAGAGGGCTTAGTTTTGAATTTTTAGTGTCATGGGTTTTGGATCTAGGAAATCTTTTTCTCCTTATTTTCCTTGTTCTTCGTCCTCGATCTTCTTTGCTAGCGGTTTTTCAGGTTCCACATACATATGGCCTTTCTTTGGGAGAAAGCCCTCCGCATACTGATATGCCTAGTCCAAGAAAAAATGGTTCTGAAAAGGTGCTAGAAGAGTCTTCCGATGAAGGAGAGACAGGGGCTTGCAGCTTACGTGGGTGCCATGATTCAAGATCGAACTCGGACTCATATTAAGAGTCCGGAGTCCTTGTACTTTGGGGTGCTAGTGTTCAGCCAATATCCGGGCACATGGGCATATAGTATCTCGAATCATATGGTGCATCCATGGAAAAACAATCCTCATTGGACCAAGTTACCGTGATTTCATCCTTGGTCCAATGGTCAAGTTTGGACCTGAAGATGAAGCTCCCGGTGAATCTCATCCTCCAACCTCCTCAATGAGTGCACGTAGCAGCCTCGCCACTTCTTCGATCCGAGGAGATGCTACAAGAGACTTAACTTGAGGTGGTTAAAATTTAATGTGTTTGTACACTTTGATTGTAGCATTGACCTATTCGTGAATTGGTCTTTGTTACCATATATTTAGTTCTATATAAGGTCTTTGCTATGGAAATATATGTAATGTAAGGTCTTTGTTATGGAAATATATGCAATCAAATTTCTTATTTGTTGTATTTCTTTTTGATATATATGAATCTTGATTGTCTCTTCGATACCTTTGAGTTTCCATTTTTACCCTTCATCGAACGTAATAAAAGGCGGTTTGCAATAAAGACGGTTGCGTCAATGAAATATGCTGCATATTATGAGAAAAATTCAACAGATATATCCAAAATCTAATGTGAATGAAATAAAGTTATATATGTAACAAAAAAAAAGAACAAATAATGAATTTTATTCACATCCATATCCCCTTCGAACGATGCGAACAGGATAACCAAAACCCCGGCTTGCGTGAAGCATCTACTGTACATAGTATGCAGCGGCCTTTGCAACAATGCATGCATGCAAACCGAGTGAAGTGACAACACTGTGAATGCCTTTGCTGGGATACATACAAACAACCGGTAGTGATATTGTGTTCTTTGCCGGCTCCATTCAAATAACTTAGGTAGTCATGTTGTTATCACTACCGGGTATATCTTAATACCCGGCAGTGATGTACCCGCACCGATCAAGCTGCTATAAATCAATGCGCCCCGGCGCATCCACACACATACCCAAGCACGCACCCACGAGCTCGGTCACTCAAGACGAAATCCACTCGGCTCTTTCACTCTCTCTCTCTCTCTTTCTAGGAGAGATTTGTTCATGGCTCCAGGATATTACATTGGTAAGGATATTTTTTCTTGCCTAGAATTCCTATATAATATGCATATAAACAATACATATATATATACTATATATATTTATGAGCTTTTTTTTTTTTTTCCTTTTTATATCGCTCGGTGGTGGCGGTCCTCCGCCTTTGAGGCCACCACAAGAACCAGGTTTCCACGCTGGTGATGAGCCATTCGCCCCTAGTGTGGACACAAGGCCATTCCCTTATCCAAATCATCGTATGTAATTTTTTTCTAACATTTTTTATTTCTTATTTTACTATAACAAATACATGGACAATTAGTTTAACTTAACGTCATTTTGTTGCATTTATATGTTTCACAGACTTTATCCCCTATACAATGGCTAGAAACAAGACTTAGGCGGTTCTCTATCTACGGTTTTGTGGAGACCACGACATCTAGAGCATCGTCACCTGGTCATCAACTATATACGTGTGAAATAAGTTTTTACATCCCTTCGAGGATTCAGGACACAACAGACCACCAAATCCACGAGAGGGGAAACGAGAGAACGACCGTGCAAAACGCCGAAAGTACCATGCCGTTTCCTTGTGCTTAGATTCTCTTCGACGTGTTTGCTACATTGTGCCCCGATTTCTCGCACTTCAAGATATTTGCCTTGTCTGGCGATAATATCCCCCATGGCAATATAGCGAATATGTTGGGAGTTACAACCATGATGATGTGGTAATAAATTAAATTCATCATTTTGGCAATGCATATATTAGATAGATTCACATCATCCTCATTCATTTTGATTCTTCCACTTGCGGATTCTGCTCCACGATCTTACTTATCTTTTGCATGTGGCTTGGCGGCCGTTCTCGACCAAGCTACTGCACCGACTTCGGTACGATTGGGACTTACGTGCACACCTTGGCCAGCAAACTACGGAAGGGCGATAATCTTTGCATAAGGTTTACTAACTTAGGCGGTCGATTCGGTATGTTATATCTATGGTCGAGCATTTTTACGCCCTTGCGAGGGACGAGAGAGAGTGCAATCATAAGGGCATTGACCTTCATCAACTCAAGCGTATACTTAATCCGTGACATCAATTACCCGATATTTCTACAATCCTACATTCGTGTGCATGGATCACAAGCTGGACCCAATAATGATCCCGACGGCGATGATGATGATTAGTGTGTTTACTATATGTTAATTATTTGTAAGGTTGTATGGTTACTTCCTAATTAATTTGTAATGTTCTTGTGGCGATGTGGTCTCAAACATTTTTCGAGCCTTTCACATGCAAATTGGGAAGCACCCATGAAGTTTGAGATTTTTTCGGAGTTGGTTTGGTACTTTTTCCGGTTTATTTGAATTTCAAGGCGACGCCACCTTGTAATTATAGTTTGAACTGAAAGCGCACCCTACGAAAAAAGAGCCGGAAATGCTGCTAGCTTTTCCACGGGGTCTCATGTGCCCTAGGAGGCAAATCACCGTGGAGGTCCAATAAAAATTCTTGTGTTTCCATGGTTTAATTAGCCTTCTTATCGCCAGTTTAGCTAGAAGAAAATCATAGTAATTAAAATATTTATCAGAAAAACCTAAGAACTTGTGTGGGGTCATATTTTGGGTGTACATGGCTGGAAAAAAAAATTCAAGCCATTTCCACCAAGGAGGATTACACATCCTTCACAAAGGTACATGATCATCCATGAAGTGGCGGCATTTCTATTTTCTGCCGGGTTGCGTGTAATGACCGGGGCGAATAGGATTGGTGTGAAATTTTCCAAATCTATCTGAACCTCCCGCCATTTTGTTCCCCACCGCGCCCAAACCAGCCTTGCCTATATATATAGGTGAGTGGCTCGGAGCGAAATTTTGGCAAGCCATTTGAACACCACGCCATTCTCGTTCCCCACCAGCGCCGAAAGAGCACCAGATTCGCCGACGGAGCGCACCACCAACTCCAACGTCGCCGTTCGTCGTCCCCTACGCCGCCCGGGCCGTCCGTTCGCGCATCCCGGTCGTTCCGCTCCTAGTGGAATCGAGGCTTGACGGCGTTCTCCCACGCCGCACTCCTCCACTCCGACGTCCCCAACGCCGCGCCGGCATCCTCTGCCCTTCGGCCCCTTCCACGGTGAGAACTAATTATCCCTTTAGGTGTACGAGTTTTTACCTATGAGAATGAGAACTAATTCGCCGCTGTCCTAGCCTCGCGTCGCCCGCTTGGTCTTCCTCCACGCCGACGGAGGACCGCCGCCACACCTCTCTGCCGTCCACAGCCTCACGCCGTCTTCCTCTTCACCGCCCGACCCCGTACCGTCCGCGACCTTGTCCTCCTCAAATCCTCCAAGACAAGATAGGAGCGCACGAGGCGCATGAAAGCTTGGTGAGTGCGTCGGTCACTGCCCTTGAGGTGTTCGTTGAAATGCCCGTCTCGGTCACTGCAACCTGTGCTCGAATTGTGATTGAAATTCATGAGTTAGTGTTGTTCGAAATCCAGTTTGGATATTTTAAATATATGTCTGTGCTTACTGTACAACTTTTATGAATAACGTAGCAATATCATCCTATTTTGGTGACATGTATAGGCAAGCATGGCGTGGTACGTAGTGTTTGTTGGTCGCGTGCCGGGGATCTATCTAACCTGGGAAGATTGCTATGCTCAAGTCCAAGGCTACGCTAATAATTGTTACAGAAAATACAACACCGAAGGTGAAGCTGTCGTCGCCTACAATGGTGCAAACTAGCCGCCCCGGAGCTTGAAGAGAAGCCACCCCACATACTTATGAAGATTGCGAGAATTGCTGCTTAATTGGTTTTGGAAAGATGTCATGCTTTTATTTATGTGTATGACTCTATGGTCATTGGTCTTTTTATTTTAGAAGTTCATGTAGGCTTAGTTTCTAGAACATTAGGTGGATTTTGTTGTATGTAACCATTAAATCCTGTAATGTTTTGACGATATTAATGTATGATGATTTTTCGGATTTAAAAAGAGCTGAATTCCACGAATAAATTCAAAAATTAAAAAAAAAAACGCCGGGTGGCACGGGCCCGACAGTGAATGAGCAACAAACCGGTAGTGTAACTATACCAAACACTATCGGTTTGAATTACTAACCGTCATAGACAACAGAAACATCACTGTCGGCTGCATTAACCAACCGATAGTCTCCACTCCAATAACGCCCGTGTTCACGTAAAGTTCACTGACGGGTTTAAAGTAAGCCGCCATTGTTAGCTCTTCGATACACATCGCCGGCTCCGGTCTAACCCGATAGTGTTACCCCACCGATCGCTGTCGGTTCGTTAAAGCCCGACGGTGCTCCCCAATATCAACTTTCTGGGCCGACTTCGAACTTTGCATTGCTTGGATCAAAAATCTTTTGCCGGGTCGTGGAACACCCGGCGGTGTTGGTGACGAGTCTTGGCCGCCGGTTCGATATCAAACCGCAGTCTCTCCTCGCATCACCGCCGGTGTTTTGACCCGGTAGTGTTTCAAACCCCACATCACTACCGCTATGGTTCTCGCGGTTCAGTTTTCGGCGGTGAAGGGGGTTAGAGCCCGGCAAGTGATGGACAATTCTATAGTAGTGCTAGTTCATCAACTATAGATGCACGATCAATCAGCTGTAGATCATCTTTCTCCTGTTCTCCTGTCTTGATCCTCATGTCATATTCCATTAGAACATTGCAAGACAAATCAATCCCTCGTTTAGGGCCAGTCATTTCAACGAGGGAGCCCTACAAATAGATTATTGATTAGTAGCTCTTTATAGAAAAGCAAAGGGTATCTAAACCTAAATGCTTCACTTGTGATGTTGTAGTAAAAATATCTAGTTGTAGGGATTATTTTACAATAGATGCCCAAAATTTATGTCACATATCAAACATAATGTTTATGAAGTATGTGAGAGTATCTGTCAGAGAGGAAAGGTTTGACCCAAGCTATATATAAGTTGATTTTGAATCCCAATTTTCCAACAACTTAATTATATATGCTAGCTTCTTTGAACTGGAAAGGGAAAAGGGCTTCCTTGTGATCATATGCCCACACTATCAATTTTATGTGGTACAAAGCAGAAACCAAAGGATTAAAAACTATTCTATTTGATTTTGTTTGGACCATGTAATACTCACTTGCGCTTCATTTCATGATTAATTTAGGTCTACTCTCATCATAATCATTCACAATACAGTACTTGATATAATTATCAACTCATATAACACTAGCGTATTTTAGCTGCCCCTTTTGGGCCCATATAACACTAGCGTATTTTAGCGGCACGTAAATAAGTCAATTTTTTTATCTATTTTAAACGAGCAAAATTTAGGGTGTTACACCTTCATCACCACCCACGAGCTCGGTGTCAGGGATGTGCCGCCGCCACCGCTATGGCTTGTCGTCATCACCACACAGAAGCTCGGGGTCGCGGATATTGCGCCACCGTCGGCGTCATCACCCACGAAGTTCGAGGTCAGGGATACGACACCGCCATGCGACTGTGCTTGTGATGCCCATGCCCGGCAGAGCAACGCCGCTACCTGGGACGCCGTTCGGAGGACTTCAGTGTGCGGACGTCTTAACAATACAATTACCTATGCCATTTTGACGGCAAAAATGATGCCAATACTATATTAAAAGAAAATATTGTTATGTGCTAAACAATGAACTATTTTTATTTTTCCATGCTAAATAAAGAATTTTCTCGAGTTTTTTAGGACCAAACATGTAATTTTTGTCAATCAAAAAAAAAAAATATCTTACCTAAACAAGTGTCCTATTTTTTATTTTTTTTATTTTTTTTTTTTAGCAAAAACAAGTGTCCTAGTTGGACCCTTGCTCACGTATGCACCGGCCCTGCTAAATAGATAGCCCAAAGCACCGGAAGCCCATCTGCCAAAGCGGCTGGCCCTTCTGTGACCTAACACTCGCATACCCTAATCCCCAAATCCCACGCATTCCAGATTTCCATTTCCAATCGAGTTTGACTCCTATGGGTGAGCCTCAGCGCCGCCGCCGCCGCCGCTCCGGTGAGGACCGCATCAGCGGCCTCCCCGACGCGCTGCTGCACGAGATCCTGGTACGCCTCCGCTCCGCCGACGCCGCCGCGCGCACCAGCGTGCTCTCCCGCCGCTGGCGCCACGTCTGGGCGCACATGCCCGAGCTCCTCCTCGTCGCGCCACAAGGGGCAGATCCAGAGTCGTTCCCGGGCACCGTCGACGCTGCCCTTGGTGGCTACATAGCCCCTACCCTCGAGCGCCTCAGCGTCTCCCATCGAGCAGAGTTTGTAGGCCGCGACCTCGGCATCCCGGCGGGACGCATCGCACCATGGCTCCACTTCGCAGCGCAGCGTGTGGTGGGCGAGCTCAATCTCTATCTCTGTGTGCCTCAGACCTTCTCCGGCTACGACTACAACCTGGAAGTCGGGGAGGAGGCGGTGCTCCAGCTTCCGGTGTGTGAACGAGCGAAACGGATCGAGCTCCATCTTCAATATGCATGTAGAACCTGGCTCCACCCCCCCAGGCATCCGGCCTGTTCAAAGAGCTGACGTACCTGAAGATTCATGGCCCTGTCCACATGGATGGCAGCGATGTCACAACCCTTGTGAGCACGCAGTGCCCGTGCTTGAGGGATCTGATTCTTCACGTTACGTTGATTGTCATCTTTGATGTCTTCATTCACTCCAACTCATTGCACACACTGCTGCTCCACGTCTTAAAGACAAGGAGGCTAGAGATTTTGGCTCCAAGACTTGAAGAGCTCACTATGAGTGTCCCACCAATGGAGGCTCATATCTCTGCTCCAAAGCTTGTCAAGGTACACTGGACTCGTCACTGTGATCCTCATCTCCATCGGTTTGTTGATGTTGGCCGTAGGCTCCAGCTTCTGCGAACTTCGTCACAGACTTTCTTGACGAAGCGGTTCGATGAAGTTGATGATTTGAATCTGAGCATTTGGCTAAATTCTCGAGGTGTGTTGGCATTAAAAATTGCATCGGAAGTTGTTTTTAATTTCGGGACAGTCTAGCTAATTTGTTTTTGTCTACTCATGAATCACGACAGATGTAGCATGCTATGAAAGCTTCTTGAATGAAACAAATAAGCTGCCCGAGTGTAAGAGCTTTGATGTATACTTGTCGTGGGAACACCATGCCTTGGTGCCTATAATGTTGCATCTCTTGAGGGGTTGCAATGGTACAAAGAAGTTTCAGGTAGATTTGTGTGGTGATTTGTGGCGACCAGTGGTAATTTCTAAGACCTTTAGCTTCATAATTTTTACGTTCTGGATCTGTTTCTTTAGTATTTTTAAATTTTTGAATAGTATGTGTAAGTCATTACTGGACCAAACTGAAGATTTGTGATTTAGCTTGCGGACAATTCCTTTTTGTTTGCTTAGCTTGTTTGAAATTGTGTTACCTGGACCTAGCTGTTAATAATCAAAAAAAAAAGGACCTAGCTGTATATGAAGGGTGACTGTGTAGGTAGCAGTATTGGTACCGTAGGTGCGGGGCTCCTCATCACCACTATGTAGTGCTGCAGCGCTTTGTAGATATGTTTGATTTATTGAAGCTAACTGCACCTCGCACCAACAAAAGCAAGCTTTATTGATTTATGAATATTATCAATATTCTCCACCACTAAAATGTTGCTGCATCCCATTTTTACTTCCAGATGCATTCTTGCATGCCGTCTTGCCCTTGTCGTATGGAAGAGAGTCGCAAAATTGATGGCATTGATCTCAATTCACTTGAAGTGGTAGAAATCAAAGGTTTTTCTGGTTCTCATGGACAAATAGAATTTGTGGAGTTCCTAGGCAGCAATGCAGGAGTCCTGAAAAGGTTGATCATCAATGACGAGCGTTGTCGGAGGCCCAAGGAAGTACGTGAGAAGGTTCGTAGCATGTGTTGTCCAAATGTTAAAGTTGAATTCCCTGTGATCCACAAGGAGAGGCAGGTAGTGGTTCCACAAGGGGAGCTGGTAGTGATTGACTAATTTCAGTCCTGTGGTAAATGTAATATCGTGGTCTTTACTAGTTTTTGCACAATGAGTGCTGCATCGTATGATTCTTGCTTTTTAGGATTCATCTTCAGTTCATTTGAACCTCGATAAATTGATTGTATCTTCAATTTGCACTGGACCTTAATGTGAACCTTAATGATTTGTTTCCAACACATTGGTACTTTCGATGAATGCAATAAGAAATCTCGAACACTAGTTTATTATATTTCTTTGCTTTGGAGAAAAATAAATCATGAGTACTGTTAAGAATTGGCTTGTTTTGGCTAGTTTATTAAATCTCGAACACATTGGTACGTACGGGCTCAGCTGATTGCTAGTAATCTGTATATCATTATCATAGATTCATAGATGGTTTAGCGAACAACACAGGACACACAGTATGTTCGGATGTCATCTTGGATGTCAGTATTGCCCATGCATTTGTCCGGTGAGTTATTTGAACAGATATAATGCCTTGACCTGAACAGAACTAGGGAACTGATTTCTTTCATAGCCTTAGTATGCGTCGGAAGATAATTACTATGCATGCAGGTACATTGCAGTAAACTGTAGGCTGATCATACAAAATTGATACATAAACATATACTATATGTTTTTATCAGTAACATGTAGCGAAGAATACTTTCGCCAACAGTTTCAGAGCACCTGGCCCTCTGCTCAGGAGTTCTGGTGCAATCCACTACTATACCTAACCTCATGTACTTAACGAAGGGTGATGTATAAGCAAATGAGTCCATATTAGCTAACCATATATGACTTTTTCACATTTCAGCCATGGATAATACCTGTCATATCAACAAGATGCCAATCTTGAGCAGATTATATATGTTTTTTTAAAAAAAAAGTATCCACCCACTTCAACTATGCTCAAAACTAAGTCGTAATTAGAAAATCGTTTTTTTTTTCAAAATAATGGTAGGAGCTCTATCCTTCAATTAAGGCAGAAAAATAGTGTTTTCTACGTACAAAATGTCATTTTGGGACATGGCCTTCTTTTTTAACATGATGTCTTCCCTCACTCTTGAAGTGGCCGGTATGCCATTTCCGACACATTATTGAAAATTGGTATGTTCGGTTCTTTCCATATGGGCCAAGGGGTCATGTTGTGGTTGTGGGAGATGAATATCCAAGTGGTCCCAGTCCAAGATTTGGTTCCACACCGCTTTCGCATCAAAAATTGATTTTGTATCATGAGCGGTTTAGATTGCAATTTGGTTTGATGTGACATCACTTCATCGATATCTGAAGTCCTAAATGTCAACCTTCAATTCCGTCTCCTTCCTCCAAATTGTAAATCACAAATAGGAAGCAAATTCTTTGGTTCAGTATATTGAGGCTTGGGCCCACAATGGCCCAAAAAAAACAATAATGGAGGACTATATACTTTTGGATTGAATCGAATTGGGCTTGACTTGACACAGCCACAAGTAGGAAGCCTAATCCATTATTGTACGTTTTCGGTCTTGCTTAAATTTAGGCAGAACCAATATATTTTCCTTCAAAAAATATAATGGAAAAAATTGAGGTAGATTAAAAGGTGCTATAGAAATCAGATGAAATATTCCTTGGATCAATTTATCCATCTCTATGGTGTTTTTGGCTTTTGAGAACACTTAATTATTTTTTTCTTCACCGTCTTCTTCCTCCTCTCGATGCACCGCTGCTGCCCAGCACGCACTGGCCGGTACAGTCTTGTCGCGCCCACAATGGCTACCTTCTTCCTATCGGCCCTCCCGCTGTTGTCGTGGCCACGGTACCCCCCACACCGACCTAGCCCCCGAAACCTCTTGCAACAACTATGTGTTGCCACACATATTATCTCAGCCTTTGAATGTGCGTCAAGATCCGTGCACCAGTCAACTAGCTTTCCCACCCCTCCCATTCCCTCCACCGAATCTCCTTTCCCATATGTCCAGCCATTCCCTTCTCTTTCATGTGTCAGGTACACAGTACTGCAATAGCACTAGTACAACAACTACTACGTGTCGGTCATTCCCTTTCTCTACTGTACTGTATCTTTTTGTTAATATTCAATTGGGCCAGTCACATGCTGCACATTTCAAGTTATTTTCTACCATTTTTCATTTTTCCTGTCATCCTTTCTTTGCTTTCTTATCTCTACCTCTGCCGTAGGCATTTTTATTATCCGATTATTTTATCGTTTCTTCCAAAAATGCATTTCAGATATTAATTACTCCCTCCATTTTAAATTATGAGTCACTTTGACTTTTTTTTTGATAAAAAAGACTACTTCTCCCGTCTATGCAATATATAAGCTGTAGACAGAATTTGATGATGCAAAGTGCAATTCGAGTATAACTATTACATAAGTACGTGCTCATTATGAACACGATTTTCAGCATGGCGAAACAATCCGTAACACGAATTTCAAGTCTAACTAGTTGACTAATACTGATAATGCCATGACACTAGAAGATGAGTTTCTACAACTGAGTCAAGATGTGCAGATCACACATCTCCAAAAGTTCCTTGTTAGGAAATCCGCCTTAGTCGATTTCCAATTCATTCTACAGCTTCTTCAGATCCTTAAAACCAAGCTGAACTTCTTGCATTCAAAAGAGTCATTTGATGATAAATAACAAAACATCTCCAGGTGAATCCATGTCAATCACTAACACTGCAAATTACTTGAAGAAGGAAGCTTCCGTATCAACAACCAAACAATCCTTGTCAGTATGACCATTAAGACCACATTTGCTGCACAGCCACACTTGTTCCTGTTATGACCAGACTTGCCACACTTGGAGCAGAAGCTGGACTGGGGTGGCAGCCCAGAATTTTTGACTCTCTTGGACTGGGGTTCTTGTTGGTAGCCTTCCACAACAATGCAAGAATCAGAGATAATATAGAGTAGAGGTAATCTGGAGGAAAAAGATAAATATTGTCAGTTATTTCACATTAGTGGCTCATTAGTTTATCTATAGGGGAAAAAAAATCTAAAGATAGATAATAAAATAGGCAGAAGCGTTCTGGCGCAGCTTCAGACAGAGCTTCCAAGTTTGCTACTTGGTCAGCAAGGGGAGTTGATCATATGTTTTTCGCTGAGTTGCTGATCCAGCAAGCAAGGGCTTTGATTGGTTAGCATGAAAACATTTTTTTTAAAAAAAACAAGGTTCAGATTTATAGGGGACTAATGAAGGCAATAGTCTGTAGGAAAAAAAAGAAATTATAGTCACCAGGCAAATCTACCACAACTACGCATCATACAACTATGGGTTGCCTTGAAATTCTAAAGCCAGCATGTGTATTCTTAGGTCCCTTTGGTTGGGCTTTTCCCTACTTTTGCTTTTGTCAAAAAGCCAAAAGCCCAACTAAAAGGGGTTGGCTTCCATCTAAAGTCACGCCAAAAAAAGCAATTTTTCATTTTAAGTATAAATCCAAAAGCACCCTCCACCCCCCCGCTTTTGCTGGCTTTTGAGGTGAAAAAATTACCCACCGCCACTGGTTATGATGGAATAACGGTTCGTTTCTTTTTCTTTTCCTCTCCTCCCGTCGCCCGTTCCCCGTCGCTCCTGGAGTCGCGACACCGCGCGGCTAGGGTTGGGGAGCCGCCGCCGCGAGAAGCTCCCGGCCACCGCGCCAAGGCCGACCGCCGCCCGAAGCTCCTGCCTGCCGCCCCAAGGCCGGACCGCGACGCCCCCAAGGTCCCTACCCCGACGCCCCCAAGGTCCTGCCGGACATCTCACTCCCCAAGACCCACCGCCGACGCCCCCAAGGTCCTGCCGGACTTCTGTCCAAGCGCCCCCAAGGTACTGCTGCTCCCCGTGTCCTCTTCGTTGTCAGAGATGTTGCATATGAGATCAGCCTTTCTTTAAATTGTTTCTGAGACGTGTGGTTCCCCTGCAACTGCAGCCAAAACCGAGAATCGACTACATACTGAAAGCTGTGGGAGGAAGGCTGACCGCAATGCCTGGCCTTTCAGACATGATTGACATATGAAATGAACTGTCCTTTCTTTTCTTTTTAACATTTGTTTCATTCATATATATACAGTATGAATCTGAGAAGGAAAAAATAATGAAATGAAATTTCCCCGTTATTTTTCTGTCGGATACAATGGCGTCACTGATCACTGATATGCTCCAATGGCCATTTTCATTTATGGACTTATTTGTACTTTGTTTAATTAGTCATTTTCATATGAATTAATGAACAATTAGCTTGTGATGAGCAATTTGCATAAACATGTTCCAGGTGTTTAGGGGTAGTACAGACATTTCTCGACATTCTACAGTTTGACAAAGACTCTAACCAACGGCTTCTCGCTTTTTGCCACAACTTTGCTTTCTCACGGCTGCTTTTCAACAAAATTTCACACAAAACCAAAGCAGCTTTTTGCAAAAGCCACAGCCCAACCAAACGCACCCTTAGTCCAATTGCTGACCACACTGAATTGAGTTAACAAATCTTTAGAATTTCAAGGCAAAGTTTTCACAAACTTTTTATCAGCTATGCTTGCTTTAGAATTTTAATAAGTATGATCAAAGAAAATTTGGATAAACAAGAAGTTCAAAAATATTGTGCATTCCTATGAGAGGTACAACATAAACTCATATATCCTAAAAGAAATAAAAGCAATGGATCTGTCATAAAAATAGAAGCAGAGGTTAGCAGAGCACAATTAAGAAATACATGATTTAAACTAAACTAAATATGCATTTCTTTTTTATTGGTACATAGATTAAATTAAATACCCTGTTAGACTCACAAAGGCACAATCCATGCATTGGCATGCCTCGTTAGTAGTGGCACATCTAAATATCTAATACAATAACTGTGTTGTCGGTGTCAACTAAATGTCAAAAGAAAAGCATACAGTGCAATTACTCAAGCTAGCAGCAAGACATAAAGTGAAAGGTCCTCTGTGCTACAGAGTAGGCTGTACCATAAATATGCAACTAAATAATTTATGCAGTTTAAGGGCAGTCCAATGGTACATTTATGGTAGTTTTATAAAGATTAATTATTGACAACTCAGCGTTTTGCTGACGTGGTATAGAAATTAATGAAGAGAGAGAGCAGAAATTGAAGAAACCGTTTCTTCGGCAGGGAACGACGTCTACGCTAGTACCGACGCTCGTAGAAACGACGCAAACGCCGTTGGGAAGACTCGACTGGTTTCGATCGGATCCGGTGCTCCCCGCCGCCGCTGAGCAGATGGTGCGCTCGCCCGCGCGCTCCCGACTCCGTGCCCGTGCTGCCGCGTTTGTCCGCCGCGGTCGCTAGCCACGGCCACGCTCGCCTGCGCCGCCGAGCACCCGCCCGTGCTCGCTTCGGGAAGGCACGCCCGCTGCCGCCACCGCAGCGCTCGTCCGCGACTCTGCCCTCGCGAGTCGGCCGTCCTGCTCGCCCATCGTCGATGTCTCGCGCGTACGAGCTCCATCTCCGGCCGCAAAGGTGCTCGCTAGCATCATGGTCGTCTCCCCGTGTGCCCGAGGAGAGATGCTGCTTGGATTGATGGTGGACGCGCGGCGGCGGATGAAGATGCCAGTGCTGGTTCCCGCGATGCGCAGCTACGCAAAGTCACGGCCTATGTCCTGGGCAACGCCGGCCATGGAGACATGGCGGTGGCCGCTGGTTGAGCATGTCCCCGGTTGGGCTGGATGGTGGGATGTACGGCTACGGGAGGCTTTCCTCACATCCGACGCCTAGCATTTGATTTTGCTTAAGTGCATATGATGCACAGATGGTGTTCTACGAATTGTCTAAGTGCTGTATTTGGTTCATGTTGATTTGGCGGATGCGTTCATAGGCTTTAGAAATACGATGGAACACATGTGTACAACTAAAAATAGTTGCCACAATTGATCAATCTGTTTTTTGTGCTGCATTTAATCTGCCCTTTGTATGAATAAGACTGTAGAAACCATAGGTTGGGAAGGAATACTTTTTTGACACGAGATCCTATGTTATAGAAATCACTAGTTTCTTTCATTGGGACTGCCCTAAGAACGTGAACTAAGTAGCAGGGCAGTGCCTTCATCAATCAGTTTGAACAGAAAGGATAGAATGAATCTAAAAAACAGGCAAATAAAGAGGATGCATTTTTCACTGTTCCAAAGAGCCTGAAAAACTGCTAAAGCACATATACCTGACACTCGATGGATGAACAAACGTGAGTGAAAATACGAAGAAAAAACGGGATAAATTTTTGGAGGCTAGTAGCAGCAGGGACGCCATAATGAAATTGAACTAGAAAACTAAATATCAGATCCACTTCAATACAACTATTGAAACTAGATAGCAGATCTACTTCATTACGCCATGATGAAATTGAACTAGATATACTCAATAATAGAAGAGAACGAAACCAAATAAAATATTGTGGAAGAGGATAACAATAGTTTGTGGAAGACAGGTATGGCAGAAGAAACTAGAGAGGGAAAGTTGGGGCAGCCATAGATCCGAACAAGCAGCTTGGGAGAAGAAAATAGAATGCCGATAGGGAAAAAAATGATAGGGATTGAGAGGCTGACCTTGAACGGAACAGAGAATAGCTGAAAAAAGAAAAACCTCGAATCTGGAAGAAAGATTCAGTGGCATGGAAGAAAGAGGTTGAGAGGGAGGGGCTCAGGTGGACATGCGCCTTGATGTGCCGGAGGTAAGCAGAGGAGAGAGAAGCAGCTGGAGGAATGGAGAATAGAAATTTGGGGCGGCGGCGGTGGAGAGAGATACTGATAGAGGACGGCCGGCGGGCGGTGGTGGAGAGACTGACGGAGAGAGGGAGAAGACGAAGGTAAGAGAGAGAGAGAGAGAGAGAGAGAGAGAAGAGAGAGAGCTGCAGGAATGGAGCGGCGGCGGTGGAGAGCAATAGTGAGGAGCGAAGATAGAGGGGGAGAAAAAAATGGAAATGGTGAAGAGAGTTAGGAATGGAAGTGGAAGGCTGGAATGCAGCAGCAAGAGCACGGGAAAGAAACGAGTGAAGTGGAGGTTTGACCGGCGCGAATCTTGGAGGAGCTGCAACCGTTGGATAATATGGGTTGCAACCCATAGTTGTTGAAAGTAGCACTTGAGCCTAGCCCCCCACTGCCGCAAAAAAACCCTAACGCCACCCTCCCAAAGATCCCCACCGTCTGGCCAGCCAGCCTCCCCAAAACCCTTTGAAAAAAAAAAACAATATGCTTTTTTTTTTTGTAATTAGTTGAAATAATTCATAGCTGCAATATCTATAGTCCAATTATGGTAATTTTTATGGCGGACTAATTATCGTATTCTTGAACAATAGTAAAAATTTCATACTCATTGGATCATGTATAACCTACTTATAAATTTATTTTAAATATAGAATTCTATAAATCCAAAGCTACAACAAAAACTTTGTATTGAACGATACCATATTATATGTTCATTTTGTATAGATCTACTCTTTGTTGAGTCAAATAAAATTAGATTTCCTATTTGATGAAATTTCTATGATTTACTCTAATTTTTCAAATATTCAATCGATATAAGTAAAAAATAGAAGAAAAAACAAAAACATAGCAAATCCACTATTGTTGTGGCACATCCACTGTCCGAAACCGCCGAGTGACGTAATATGAACGGTTTTAAAAGTTGAGGGGTGTGTTTTGCTCTACTTTGGAGTTGAGGTATCTAAAGTGTGGACTTTGGCGAAAGTTACAGGATCTGGATTTTTTTTTTCCTCTCTCAAGTGTCTAAGCCTGCGGGCTGAGGCAAATAGGGACTAGGCTAATAAAGGCCTTGGAATGTTTGAATTTTCTCTTAAAGCGATAGGTTTTTTCTTACTGAACATCTATTTTTATGAATGAAGCGAAGCAGTTTATTTCCTTAAAGAAAAAAAAAAGAGAGGCTAAACTTATGGCTTGTTATCCAAATTTAGATTGAGCGAACTGTTTTTTTTGGTTGCAAAACATGTACGAACATTATATTCCACTTTATTTTTAACTTTACATGTGCCGGACCCATTGGTCAGGGACCATGGCATGCATCATCGATCGACCAAAAACGAACGAGGAGGCCAGGCAAGCTTAGCCCTTCTACTAGTATCAGCACACGTCCACACCAACCATATGGAGAGCGACGCATTGATCATCAAGCGCCGCCCTTTCAATTCATTTCAGGAGACTAAAGCAACAAAACAAAACGCAAAGATTGTTAGATAACGAAACAAGAAGAAAGGTAGTAAAATAATGAGGCCTTTAATTTATCGGGGAAAAAATGATAATCAGGCAAGGCCTCCGGAACTGGGATTGGGCTGGCCACCCGTGAGCCGGGGCCTAACCTCAAACGCCCACGGCGGCCGTCCTCGCTGATCCAGGCTTGGGCCAGCTGCGTCCGCATGAGAGTTTGTGGGCCCAGATGGCTAAGCATGACCATAGTATAAAAAGTGAGACTTCACCAGCTAGCTAATGCTTCGTCGGCACCCAGTACTGCTCTTAGGTTGTTCTTATGCTTCGATTTAAGCAATCTGGGGTCCATTTTCATTCGATTTTCTAGCTGAGCCATAAGGTTTTGTCTATGATTGGTTGTGATCTAGGTGGCGCGCCAATCAGTGGTACAAACCAAGAAAGGGCCAACAATTTGGGGTTCTCTTGCTAGTTAGTATAGTAGTAGTGTGGGGGATCGATATCTGGGACACCCCTAAATAGCCGCTCAACTCAAGACAGAGAGTCCAGGACGGTCCAGGACCGCAAAACTCGCAGAGCACGTGACAAGACGGATCGCTCCGCCTCGACGCATGAGGTCACCACCAGGGACGAGCTCTCCGGTCCGGCACTGGGCGCGAGCGATCGAGGACTCCACCTCCGCCTCGCTCGAGCTCCCCACGGATCCCAACCTCGTAGCGCGGGCAAGCTCGACGAGAGACCATTCACCGCCTCGCTCGAGCTCTCGCCCATACGAGCTCTCAAGACGGGGACAACCCTCCACCTCGCTCGAGCTCTCCCATCGACGAGCTCCCCGGACAAGCACGGCGCGCGTAGGCATCCGGAGACCTCTTTCCGCCTCGCTCGAGCTCTCCCCGCAACGAGCTCTATGGCTCCTCACGCGCAAGGAGCAGTCTGGGGCTCGCCCGCCTGCCTTCCCGTAGAAGCCAGCAAGTACGGGAGTTGGTCAACCACTCCCTTACAAGCTCAACCACTATCTGACGAGCACTGTAGCCACGCAAGGGTACGGTGATAGGAGAACAGTGACGGATTTCACCTCGGCATGCCCTGCCATCCTCAACCACTCCTCTACGATTGCCGTTCGAGCACGCCCCGCCATACCCTCACTCCGTCGGCGGTATGGATGTGCCCATGCTGAAGAGATGTATTCCAACCACGATTGGAGACCGGGCGGCGACCATCCACCGTCCAAACCACGAATCCCACGCACGACGGCGACCAATTACGACGCCATCGACACCCTCGAGCTCGGAACGAGCTCTCCCCCGCGCGACGAGCTCGACGTTTGGTTCCTTTTGCGTTCTCATCCCCGCAAATATGCTCTCTTCTCCCTCTTAAGTCCTCAACCGTAGTGGCACGCATGTACCCCCCCCCGCGACTATAAAGGGGCCCTTGCCATCGGTTTGAGGCGGGACTCTTAGCCTCATAGCACTCCGGTTCCACTCACTCTCCACCCGATATTGGCACTCGCCTCAATCACAGAGACTTGGGAGCCCGCTCCCTATCTCGCCCCGCTTGTACTAGCCTCGGTATGAGCGTTTGAGCTCGGATAGTGATCACCACCGGACTAGGGTGCGCGATTTGCCCCGAACCAAGATATACATCTTGTGTCATTGTCTCTAGAGCTAGGCCATCGGAGCACGCCGCTAGCCGGTAGATTACTTGTGGACGGTGGTGTTAGACCACGACAAGTAGCGTGCTCGAGTTTTTTTTTTTTTTTTTTTTTTGCTATGCAATAATTCGAGCTTCATGCTCTAACTCATTACATTAACCGAGATGCCATTCTACCCCATTAATTCTTCCATACATGAAGTTTAATTCCAAAGATCTATTTAGATTCTTCTCTCCGTGAGAAAGAAAGAGATGGAGTCGACTAAGGCCTCGTTCGGTTGCTCTAGAACCAATCTAGGGATTGAGCCGTGGGAATGCGTGTGTAGCAAGACTTGTCGCAAAGTTCTCCGATCCGCATGCGGATCGATCGTGTCGGTAGACGCAGGCTATTGTGCTTTCGCTTCAGCGGGGGTAACGCGACTCTAGAGTGGAGGTTTTGTTCCGCACGATGCCACCGTATAATCCACAATCCACACCGACGGATATGGCCATCAAGAACTGTAACCGAATGTGGTTTAGAGGAGGCTAAACTTTTGGCTCATTAGAGCAAAACATGTATGGCCATGTCTATTCCACTTTGTTTTGAACTTTATGTGTGCCGGACCCTTTGGTCAGCAACCATGGCATGCATCATCGCCCAAAAACGAATGAGGAGGAAGGCAAGCTTAGCCCTTCTAGTAAATATGTTGCATACTTTGGTTTCCATGTTTCATTTCAGAGATATGTTGCAAGTGTGATTATTTCGATGTTTCATATGTTTCACACATGTGTTGTAACTATTTTATTTGAATGTTGCGTATGTTTTACAATGGTTTTCAACTAGTTTTGTAAGTGTTTTAAATGCATGTTTCAAGTGTTTCATGCATCTCCCACCTCCAACCCTAGCTCGCCGCCGCCAACGTCCCTCTCCACCTTACGCGTAGCGAGTGGACGGTGTGGCCTCGTCGAGTGGATCCATGGCAGGAGGCCATGGACCCGGCCGGGTGACAATGCTCGGAGGCCTTCTGGCTGCCGCCTCCGTGGATCCATGGATGAGGAGCTCCTTCCTCTCCCTCAAGGTCCTTCTATGGCGGCCAGATTTTTGGATCCCGGCGACGGGTGGCTTGATTCCGTGGATTGATTGGCGCTGGATACCGAAAATGGAGACCATTTGCTGGACGACGCTGGTAATACTAAGGATGAAATCGATCGAAAAACTACTAACTGTTTTCTACTTTTACATTTGAATACTAAAACGAAAGTGAACACAACAAAGCCGGGGACTAAAAACGAACACGAACTTATGGAATTTCAAAAACAAACCAATTCAAGCGGACTTATGTCGAACGCGGTCGGTATACAAAAATTCAATATGGAATATCGACCCACAATGCATACCAATTGGCAAAGTGTCGTTGTGGCAAATTTCGAGAGTAAGAAAACAAACTTATCATTTTGGTTTCTTTCACAAGAGATAAAAAAGAAAGAGAAAACTTTATGATGCATCATCCGTATTCTAGACCAGAAAGGATATCAACAAGGCTTGAACCATCTATATCTCTGTCTTTTTGGTCGCCCCAGTCATATGCAACGCAACAACAACGTCGCATGAAGTTTGATGCAACCATGTAGCGCCATGCGAGGTGATTAGTCCCACCTTGACGACTCAAAAAGACGCGAGGGGGTGAGATGCCTATATAATGCAGCCATGACGTTAGTGCTTGACCACACTTGTCTTTGCCTAGTTAACTGGACAGTAATGAGTGACAATCAAATTCGGTTCAATTCGTATTTTGTATTTAGGATATTGGGAATTAAAAGTAAAAAAGTAGAAAAACGGTCGAACTTCGGTGGGAAAACTCCACAACCGTTTTCTACTTTTACATTTGAAATACTAAAAGCGAAAAGTTAAAAACGAAAAAGTCAGACAAGAAAATACGATTTCAATCATATTAAATATAGAAAACGCGGTGCGGTTTGGTTCGAGATATTTTTGTCCCGTGTTCGTTCTTAGGTAATACAAAAATCCCTAGTAAATAATATGCACAGAGTGTTCACCCGCAAATGGTCTCCACTCTACATGTCCGGTAGCCAATTTGATCTTTTATCTTTCGATGCTAAATAAAGATTTTTCTTGACTTCTATTTTAAAAGCCAAACAAGTTTTTTTTTTTTTTTTTTTTTTTGGAGAAAATAAAGGCCAAACAAATGTCCTGGTTGATCATTTGCTCACGTTCGCACTGGCCCAAGCCGAACAGATAGCCCAAAAGCACCGGAAGCCCATCTACGAAAGCGGCCCTGCTCCAGTGAGCGTAACACTTGCATACCCTAACCCCCAAATCCACGGCATTCCAGATTTTCCAATTCCAATCGGCTTCCACTCCTATGGGTGACAGTCAGCGCCGCCGCTCCGGCGAGGACCGTATCAGCGACCTCCCCGACGTCCTGCTGCACGAGATCCTGGTGCGCCTCCGCTCCGCCGACGCCGCCGCGCGCACCAGCGTGCTCTCCGCCGCTGGCGCCACGTCTGGGCGCACATGCCCGAGCTCCTCCTCGTCGCGCCACAAGGGGCAGATCCAGAGTCGTTCCCGGGCACCGTCGACGCTGCCCTCGGTGGCTACATTGCCCCTACCCTCGAGCACCTCGGCGTCTCCCATCGAGCAGAGCGAGTAGGCCGCGACCTCGGCATCCCGGCCGGACGCATTTCGCCATGTGGCTCCACTTCGCAGCGGACCACGTGGTACGCGAGCTCAATCTCTGTCTCTGTGTGCCTCAGACCTTCTCCGGCTACGACTACAACCTGGAAGTCGGGGGGAGGAGGAGGTGCTCCAGCTTCCGGTGTGTGAACGAGCGAAACGGATCGAGCTCGATCTTCATTATGCATATACAACGTGGCTCCGCCCCCAGGCATCCGGCCTGTTCAAAGAGCTGACGTACCTGAAGATTGATGGCTATGTCCACATGGTTGGCAGCGATGTCACAACCCTTGTGAGCACGCAGTGCCCGTGCTTGAGGGACCTGAATCTTCAAATTTTTCTGAGTGTCATCTTTGATGTCTCCATTCACTCAAACTCGTTGCTCACACTGGTGCTCCGCATCATAGACATAAGGCGGCTAGAGATTTTGGCCCCAAGACTTGAAGAGCTCACTATAATTCTTGATCCAATGGAGGCTCATATCTCAGCTCCGAAGCTTGTCAAGGTAGATTGGCATGACTATGACCCTCATCTCCATCGGTTTGTCGATGTTGGCCGTAGGTTCCAGCTACTGCGAACTTCAATACGGGCATTCTCCTTGACTAAGTGGTTGGATGAAGTTGATGAATTGGATCTGAGCATCAGTCTAAATTTCCCAGGTGTGTTGGCATTAACTAATTATATCAGTAGTCATTTTTAATTATGGGACAGTCTAACTGATTAGTCTTTGTTTACTCACGAGTCACTAAAGATGTAGCAGAGTATGTAGCAGAGTATGAAAGCTTCTTGAATGAAACAAATAAGCTGCCCAAGTCTAAGAGCTTCAGTGTATCCTTATCATGGCAGCACCATGGCTTAGTGCCTATAATGTTGCGTCTCTTGAGGATTTGCAATGGTACAAAGAAGCTTCGGCTACAGTTGTGGGGTCCTTTGTCTCGATGGGAGGTAATTTCTAACACCTTCAGCTTTATAATATGCCATAAAATTGTTGATTGCAAACTTTGACTTTGCAATATGCTTTTTAGGTAGGGTGGTTGAGGTTCTGGATATATTTATTTATCATTTTTAATTGTTGATATTCTTTATAAACCATTGTTGGGCCAAATTGAAGATTTGTGCTTTAGCTTATTTGAAATTGTGTAACCTTGACCTAGCTGTAAATAGTCTCCCCCACCTCCAAAAAAAAAAAAAAGACCTAGCTGTAAATGAAGGGTGACTGTGTAGGTAGCAGCATTGGCAGGTGCGGGGCACCTCATCATTATCAGTGCTGCAGTGTTTTGTAGATATGTTTGATTTATTGAAGCTATCTGAACCTTGCACCAACAATAGCAAGCTTTGTTGATTTATGAATATTATCAATATTCTCCACTATTAAAATGTTGCTGCATTCCTTTTTATTTCCAGATGCATTCTTGTGTGTCGTCTTGCCCTTGTCGTATGGAAGAGAGTCGCAAGATTGATGGCATTGATCTCGGTTCACTTGAAGAGATAGAAATCACACGTTTTTCAGGTTCTCATGAACAAATAGAATTTGTGGAGTTCCTAGCCAGCAATGCAGGAGTCCTGAAAAAGTTGCTCATCATCAATGATGACTATTGTCGTATACCCAAGGAAGTACGTGAGAAGGTTTGTAGCATGTGTCATCCAAATGTTAAAGTTGAATTCTCTGTGTTCCGTGAGGGGAGGCAGGTAGTGGTTGACTAATTTCAGGCATGTGTTTAATTTAATGTAATATTGTGGTCTTTATTAGTTTGTGCACAATGTGTGCAGTATTGTATGTTTCTGGCTTTTTTTGAATTCATCGAAGACTATATATTGAGATACACCTCAATTTTGTTTGTTCAATATTTTAATTGCTTGCAACTTACTAGTCTTTTCATAATTGACAGTCTCCTTATATGCTTTTTCTTGAGATGGGGCTGAGGTTATGCAAAACGTTTATTCAGTGTTTTGAAAATATTGATGTGATATATAAACAATTGTAGACCAGCTTGAAAATCGTGCTTTAGCTAGTGGACTTTTTTTGTTAGCTTGACCTAGCTATAAAGAGATGAGGGACTGCATATATGTAGCAGTTGGTCTCGTCACTTGTTACTAGTGTGAAGCCCTTGCTTGGATATCTATAATTTGGGGCTAACTGAACACAAAGAAAATTCTTTACTTTTATGAGTTGTAATCAATATTCTCTACTAATGCAATGATACTGCATTTTCTCTTCGCAACACTGTTGTAATTGCTCTCAGTTCACTTGAGTTAGAAATCGGAAGTTTTCCAGATTGCCCTGAAAAGGTGGAACTTGTGGAGTTTATATCCTGCAGTGCAGCAATCCTGAAACGGCTGGTCATCAACTACACGACGTTCCCTGCTCCTTCGCTGACCAAGGAGGTATGTTAGAAGGTCTGAAGCATGTGTATCATCCAAATGTTAAGGTCGAATTCTATGTGTATCACGATTGGAATAGGGTACGCTTTGACTGAATACTTAAGGCTTGTGGCATTTAGTAGTCTTTGCGCAGCAGGTGTAGGATTGTTTCAGGCTTTTTTAGGATTCAATAGTTCAAATTTCGCCATTGATCAAATAAGCACTGCCTACTTGCTTGGGACTACAACGGCTTATTGGCGGTTTTCTTAAATTTGATCTTTTATGTCATGCTGATACTGCAACATCCTTATTATTACTAAAAGTTGCAAACAAAACATCCTTATTACAAAAGAGAAGTGCAACTATCTGACACTTTACGGATCCTGAAATATGAGGAATAGTAATGAGCAAGTTTATTTATTTAGCTATTTATTAAATGCTACATGGCATAGGTTGAGAACTCAGTAAATAAGAACCAAAAACTTCAATCACTGAACATGAATGTGGTAGAGTTCTAGCAGTTATATTTATTTATATAGCAGGTGGGCCCTTGTCATGTGAAACTTTTTTTAATGCTAACATAACACGTGGCCTCTAAACTGGAAAAGCACAAATGACTGTTTTCCCACACATTAATAATTTCATTGAAGGGAATAAAAAATCTCACTCAGTTAATTGAGTATATTAGTTTGATTGAGAGCAAAGTGAATGATGAGTACTGTTTTTTTAAGTTCAAAATGATGAGTACTGTTAAGAAATGACTTGTCTGACTCTTGATCCGGTACAGTAGGGGCTCAGCTGATTGCTAGTACTTTGCATGTCATTATTATAGATGGTTAGGCGCACAACAAACAGACTACAGAGTATGTGCTGATGTAATGTTGGATGTCAGTATTGGTCCAACGAGTTCTTTGAGCAGATATAATGCCTTGACACCTGAACAGAACCAGGAAACTGATTTTTTTCCCAAGGTTTTGCATCGCTAATTTCAAAACCAGTTATTTTTCTATTGTGAGTTGTTTAGATGGCAATTTCGTTTGATGTAACATCACTTCATCGATATCTGAAGTAAGTGCTACATGTGAACCTTCGTCTTCTTCCTTTCTAATCTTCCAGCTGAAGTATGTCAAATTCTCAATCACAAATAGGAAGCCCATTCTTTGGTTCAGTATATTGAGTTTTGAGCCCAAAAAAAAAAAAAAAAAATGGAGTACTATACATTTTTTGGATTCGGTTGGAATTGGGATTGAGAACCCACAAATAGGAAGCCCAATCCATTATTTTACATTTTCGGTCTTACTCAAATTGAGGCGGGCCAAATATTTTCCTTTCAAAAATATAGTTGGAAAAAATTTGAGGTAGACTAAAAGGTGTTTTGGAAATATTTGGCCCCAAAACCCCCCGGGGTTAGTTAAACGGTTTAGGGAAGTTTAGGATGCTATTTAGACCTTTTTTAAACCTCAGGGGGTGAATTAACCAGGGTGCCAAAGCTTAGGGGGTGTCATAGACTTTTTCCATGACAAAAATATTCCTTGGATCGGTCTATGAGTCACTTGGTGTTATGGCTTCCGGGAACACTCATTTTTTTTCTTCACTGTCTTCTTCTCCTCCCAATCTGTTGCCGCTACCAAGCACCCAAGTCAGGACCATGGCCGTGGGCACCCAGGCTCGGACCTGGCTCAGCCTCCAACTTACCTAACACCACCCTCCTGTTGCCCCCTCGGCCTAGCCTACCTGCCTTCCCGAACTCTTTCTAAGCCTGCCAAAGTTGGAGATGAAGAGCCAGAGATTGGAGAAGAGGCAATTTAAGTGTTGGATTGCTCTAAAACACTAAGTACTATTTCTCTATTCCTTCGTATCCAAATTTTTTAGTTACATCAATTTTATCTGGAAAATAATATTACTACGGTAAATCTAGTGCAAGTCCATCGTAAATCCATTACAATTTGATACGGGTAACTAAAACTAGAGTATGGGGAGAGAAGATTTTCACGCATGCTCTTTTTTTTTTTTTCTCGAACGTGCTCATTGCACCTAATTCATTGAGGAGTAGAGTCAAATACATAGATGTATAATTAGTACAAAGTTAGTAGTAGTAATCCGCGATTACTAAAGCAACTCCGCCATGTGGCACCACGCGGTTGTGATTTACAAATAGGATTTGCGACCAAAGCGACGAAATCACAACGAACCTAGCTCGTGTCGCCTACCAACCCGGGCAGGTTCGGGTTCCAAGCCACAGGATCGAAATCATCGCCAAGCGGGGCCTGCGGTGCCTCCTCCCCGCGAGGTGTCGGAGGATCTACAAAGGCCGCCAAAAGGTTTGCATCCATAGTGTCCAGGGTTGGACGACGACTCCCGGCACGCGAAGGATGTTTCAGGCCCGGATCGTGGCGTTAGCCGCGAGGGGAGGTGTGTACGCTGCGCCTCGGCGTGAACTCCGACTTAGTTGCCGGCGTCGCGCGGCCTACGCAGCTTTGGCCTCTCCTTGAGCAGTGGGGAGTGCACACACGTTCCGCAATCTGCTGAGTGATAGCTGCGATCGAGGACCGCTGGGGGTTACCACCACCGCAACCTCCGTCGTTTTAGGAGGTGAAAGGGGCTCCACAATCTTTAGGAAAAGAAAGAAAAGGAACGCACTAAAACTCAGGTGTTGTGGCGGATAAGCATTATGTAACTCATTCCCGTCCAAGCATGTTGTTTAGGAAAAAGAGAAAGGGGCAAAAACACATTAAAATTTAGGCGTAGCACGAGCTCACTTGAAGGATCCAATCCAGATGTTAGTGCAATTTCAAAGGTCTGTTGATCCAAATTCTACTCCATTAATTCTTCCATACATGAGGTTCAATTTTCAAAGGTCTGTTAGATTCTTTTACCTCCTCCCCATGAGAAAGAAAAAGATGCAGTCTACTCCATTAATTCTAGTAGCACCACACGTACGACCACACCAACCACAGAGGAGCGACGCATTGATCAGGCGCCGCCTATATTCAATTCATTTCTGGACTAGAGCCAAAAATAAACAAACAAGAAACAAATCAAAGATCTTTTTTGAGATAATAACGTAACAATGAGGCCTTTTAAAAAAATGATAATCAAGCTGACCTTCTAGATGGAAATGGAATAAATAAATAATAATAAGCAACATGTGTCGTGCAGAATAACGAAATGACTCGGTACAGAAATGCCTCCTGTTTCTTTTTCTTTTTCGTTTTTTTTTTCAACACGCTCATTACGGCGACAGCATGTGGAATTAATCGGTCCGGCTGACCAATTAATCAGAGGTATTACTTACTTCTACAAATAATCCCCCAAAACATTAGCTCACCTGCGCTTGCATTGCTTCCTAGCTCGCTCAGTTCCTCTCTCTCAGGAGCCCTGCCGGCAACACGTCACAGCTCCAGGAGCGAAAGCAACAAATGGAGCGTGCCAGGACGCTCCACGCGCTGCTAGCGTCTCTCTGCGCCGCCGCCGCCGCCTTCTTCTTGCTGCCCCATGGAGCCGCCGCCGCAGGTGAGACGAAGCTGGCAGTCGTTAGCCTAGCCTCGAAGGTCGCCGGCGCTCATATCAGTTCCGGCGCCCGTACTATGTGCTTGGAATCAGTAGCTTCTTCCCCTCTGACGCGTTGGATGGATGGATGCATGCTCTGTTCTTGTGTTTGTGTGGCTGGCAGACGGCGTGTGCGGCAACGTGAGCTGCGGCATGGGGACGTGCAGCGAGTCGAGCGACTACACCTTCGGCTTCGCGTGCGACTGCAAGCCCGGCTGGAGCCGCTACCACCTCGCCGACGCCGTGCAGTTTCCCTTCCTCCCCTGCGTCATCCCAAACTGTAAGCGACCAACAACAACCCCCTGCTCGATCTCCACACTCCACTCTCCTCTACAATCATCCTACCCATCATCGATCTGTCGGTGCCCGCCGACACGATCCATGATGATCGAGTTGCCACCAAGCTCTGGCGGCGTTCGATCGGTCAGGAGAAGCCCGGCCGGCCGGACAACGGAGAACTAACACTGCAGTAGGATCGACCGGAGTTACTTGTTGCGACCAAGTCCGTCATGGCATGTTGCAAAAAAAAAAAAAAAAGGGTCATCCTCGTGGATGGACCACATGCCAGGAGTCAAGTTCCGGCATGACCTCATGATGAACATGACTTTTGACTTTGACCTTCAGAAGCTTCTGTTGACTGAGCACCACTCAGGTTTTCCACGCCGTTCCCAGTAGTCCACCTGTCCAAATCGGTGGCATGGAACTTCTCCGGCTGCCTATTGCCTTTGCACACCTGCGACACGCAGAGTTGCCACGTGTCACGCGACCAAACGAAGAAAGAAGGAGCAGTAGTCACCAGCAGCCTGACTCTCTTTTGCCCTTTGTTGCATACATGCAGGCACCATCCACTCGTCGTGCCAGGACGGGCCGTCGTCGTCGTCCCCGGCGCCGTTTCCGTCGCCCCCACCACCGCCATCCGGGCTGCCGCCGCTCACCACCTTCGACCGTACGTACAGTACAGCTCCCTCTAAACTAGTTGTTGCTGTCTTCTACTCCGTACACTCTACTACTAGTTCGTTGAAGCTGAACAAATCAATGGCGTCTGCTGCTTCCTGTTTGCCAGCGTGCCTGATGCAGTACTGCGGCGACGGCGGCACCTGCGAGAAGGCGTCCGACTTCACCCACCGCTGCAGCTGCCGCGACGGCTACGCCAATCTCCTCAACGACACCTCCTACCCGTGCTACCAACACTGTAACGCACCTGAGTTACCCTCTCTGAAACTGCGTGCAGCTCAGAGCGCACCAACAAGTTGACCGACCTGACCATTTCGATGCTGCTCCGGCTGCTGCAGGTTCGCTGGGCTCCGACTGCAAGGATATGGGGATCGACGTGATGAACGGGTCCACGCCGACCTCGTCACCGCCTGCGCCCATCTCCTTCACCGTCAAGAAGTCCGGCGCCGGAGCCGCTGCGCCGGCTGACACGCTCCTCGGCATGATGCTCTTGCTGCTCACCTTCTACGGGCTCCAGGCGGCGACATGGTGAACGAGCACGCAATTTTGATTTCTATTTCTACTCCATTGTTCAGGATATATATATTTCCTACATGCATGTAGCCTTGACCATCAGGAGCAGAGTGCCATTTCTCCTTCAGGTTACTATTAGAGCATCATCAGAGCATGTGTAAAGTAAAACGTTCTAGCAGAGGAATAAGTTGAAGCAGCAGATACTAGTGTTATCCTCTGCTGCTCAGCAGTGCTTTCCAGTATTAGATGAAAGTAACAATCGATCAAAGTAACAATCAACACAGCACAGGCAGGAACAATATGCACGAGCATATATAGTGAGTAATCTCGGATCTCCATTAAGGTTTCAGATCCAGCAGCATCATAAGTCACAGCTGTCCAGTGCCCAAGCACGATCAATCTCATGGTCTACCATTATCGCTATTAGGGCGATGCCGTATACGATATATATCTCAGCTAGTGGGTGGCAAGCCGATTACAGATCAGTTCTCCAACTGGCCCAGCTCTGTAGGGCTCTGCAAGTAATGCTATAGGTACTTACTAGTAGTGTATATATATTAGGATAATGTGAGGCAGCTAGACTTTGTGCAGCTATGTGATGTGATCCACCATGTACCGGATGGGTGAGACGGGCAACCGATCGATCAGTTGCAGGAGAGCGTCATCTGGGCCATGAAGAGGTTGATGACGTCCAGGTAGAGGGGAGATGGCAGCGACCACGTACTCGTTGTAGGTGTGGCGCTTGAGCAGCATGTTGGTGTCGTAGACGATGAAGCCCGAGAACACCAGGGTGGCCAGGAACCCGTAGATGGTCATGGCAACCCTTCCCAGAGGGAAGAAGATCTGCAGTGGATCATAACATTAGACCGTTAGCCAAACATATATACATGTGACATGGGAGAGTACACTGCAGATCTATCGAGAGAGAGGAAGGAAGACGTGCAGCGAGCGAACCTGGATGGTGATGTAGACCAGGAGAACGAGGAGGCAGGTGAAGAGGAAAGGGCCGGTGAAGGTGAAGTCATAGCCCCTCTTGACGGCCCAGAAGGTGAAGAGCGTGAGCCCCACAACAGAAGCAGCCGTCAGGATAGTGGCTTGCAGAACCACTGCGCCTGTTCAAATAATAGCAGCAGTGTGGAATTTCATTAGATAGCAGAATGGAAGAAACACAGTATATTATGAAAAGTGCTAATTGTAAGCCAACTTAAATGCATGGAAACAGTAGAAACAGTGCAGAGTGACAAGTATAGACAAGTCTTAAACAGTAGAAAACAGTTAATTAGCTCATCCACATGCTGCCACAAGAAATAAAACAAGCAATGCTAATCAGCTGAGGACATGTACCACCAAAAACAATCACTCTGTCTATAACAAACAAGTGAACAACAGTAAGTATAAGTGGCAGATTCAAACATTGTAGCAGTGTAGTAGTTCATTAGCTACTACAAGATTATGTAAAGGCGTTAATTGTAAGCAAAATTGAAAGAGTGACAAGTACAGACAAGTCTTAAACAGTAGAAGAAAGCAGTGCTCATCCACAAGCTGCTGCCACAAAAAACAAGCAATGCTAATCGGCTGAGCAAATGTACCACTAAAAACAATTACTCTGTATATAACAAACAACAGTGACTGTAAGTAGCAGTTGGAAACGTTGTAGAAACTGCTCACAAATAAAACAGAAAAAACATTTGCAAAGACATAAAGAGGCCGCTAATGCAGGGATTGTGCACTTTTATGGCGAGGTGACACAGGATCCACTACCAAAAGTTATGACCCCAAGCACCCCTACACAGCATCCTCAAAACAGGGAAATTCTAATCGAAGCTTCTACAGGCCATGGCATGAAAACCACATACTGATTTCTCACAGGGAATAGTAATTTATAAGAATCTCAAACATATAATAACTTTTCCACACAACAGTGGAGGATCACAGATCCATGACAATTCACCCCACGAGAGCTGTACACATCTCTACTAGTAAAGGCCAGATCGGAATTAAGCAGATGACTCATATCAGTCCCAAAAACCAACCACCAGAATTATTTCCCCACACGCTGCACTCCAGTTTCATCCATCCACATCTCAACAGGAAAGGAAACAACGACAACTGGAGAGGAAGGTGAGGAGGAATTGTTGGCCCATACCGAGAGTGGTGGAGGCGGAGACGGCAATGCTGAGGCTGCAGCAGAGCGTGAAAAGCGCGAGCAGGACGAGGTTCCTGGGGTGCTTCTCCCTGTACTTGAGCATGGGGAACATGACTGCACAAACAAACCAACCAAACAAACCCGCAATTGGTGATCCAAAATAAGCCTCGAAGCGATCCAATCCAAAAACCGAATTGAAGCAGGGAGAGCGGGGGCACCGATGAGCGGGGACACGAGGATGACGACGAACGTAGGCCAGACGGCGGCGGGAGGCCCCTCCACGAAGAAGCGCGGAATCGGGCGGACGAGGCACGCCGTGGCTGCGACCGCCGCGGTGAGCGCGAACTGGAGGGAGAGGATCGCGTACACCTTCCGCACGAAAGCCCAGCGCAGGCGCGGATCCTCCTCCGCCACCTTCTTCGACGCGGGGACCTGCTTCTGCTCCGCCTTCATCTTCTCCGCCGCCGCATCCACCGCCTTCGTCGCCGCATCCACCGCCTTCCTCGCCGCAGCCAGTGCCGCCGCGGGGACCTGCTTCTGCTCGTCCTCCGCCTTCTCCGTCACCACAGCCACCGCAGCGACCGCCGCCGCCACCTTCTCCGCCGCCTCTGCCATAGGGTCCGCCGCTGCTGCAGCAGGGGCCGCGGGCAAGCCCGCCTCCAGGTCGTGGGTCGCCGGATTCGCCTTCATTGCGCCGATCGCCTCTCGCTAGGGTTTGGTCGTGCGAGATGGGGGTTTTCGGGCGGAGGCAGGGAGGGGAGTAGCGGTGGCGGTGGGCAGTGGACTCCTGCTGCGAGAGGCAGGGGAATGAAGCCAGCCGGTGGTTGGGGTTGTGGTTGGGGTCTGGGGGAAAGGAAGCCGCGGCGGCGCTATAAAGCCGACGCGTGGGCCCGGGGAAGCGGACCCCGCGTGGCAGCGAGCATAGTCCCCTCTCCCTCGCCGGCCGGCAGGGGTTTCCAGTTGCCGCGGCGGAGTTGCGGGGCCCGCCCCGCGCTCGCGCTCGACGCGTGTGGACGGGTTAGCGGTGGGATTCAGTTCACGAGCGCGTCGCGTCGCGGCATGGTGGGCCCACGCGCTGACCTGGGACCCACTGTCAGCTTGACGATTTGTAGGAGTACGTGACACAGTCGAGTCGGTGGATATCTCGGTGGTGGGTACTGGACAACTGTTCGGATTCGATCCGGGCGGGCAGGTGGGCCACAGGGGTGCTATCCGGGCCCGCATGTCAGTGACAGAGTACAGGAAAAAGTTGAGGGTTCTGGGACCCACGCAGCACATGCGGTGCTGCTGTTCGATCCACCGGTTGCTTCCATTGCATTGCGTAGCACCGCCCTACGAAAGTATAGGAGCATGACGAAAAGCGTGTGTGAGCATTGATGGATTGGTTGGTCAAATCACCCTTGATTCCCAAAGCTTGAGTGAGCATGACAAAAAGTATAAGACCATGACGAAATTCAACACAGAAAATACTTTGTTCATGGCTCTGTTCTAACTACACGAAGCACATGCAGTTTGTTGTGTGTGTAGACTGCAGCACTAGAGTCTTTCCCTCCGTCCCTAATTGACCGTCGCGGATTGACTCGATTTTGACAAAAAAAATATATTTAATATTTGTATTTCCAAATAAATTTATTAAAAGACTAGATTTTAAAATGTCTTTCCGATGACACTAATTATTTAGCATAAATATTTATATATTTTAATAAATAATTGCGGTAATAGTTTCTGGAAAGCGATAACGACAAACATTTGCGACAGAGGAATACGTGGGGGTGTGTTGCGGGGCCCGCATAAAGATATACGAGACGAATGTACAAAAGTATGGACTATAGACGGACATGGATACATGGACAGTGTATGTTTTGGACAGATAGAGACGAGGCTGTGACCATAGTCCACTATAGCATAGCTTTATTACAAATTTAAACTAGTACACATAGCTTTATTAGAAATTTAACTAGTCCCCATATTTGGAACCATGGTACAGTGCATGGAGTGCATGCGATGCCTAAAGCACGGGGGCGATAGCCCATGACACAAGAGAATCACAAATGACAATGTGCGTCTCGCATTCGGTGTCTAGCTAGAATAGCTTTATTACAAATTAAACTAGTCTATGTTTGCAACCATAGCGTGACGGGCATGAGTTGAAATACACAAAACGTGTTTGATGGCCCGAGATACGAGAATCACGAATGCTAGTGTGTTTGTCGCATGTAACATAGCTTTTATTATATATTAAACTAGCTTTTATTATATATTAAACTAGTCCATGCGTTGCAACTGCGATGTAGCAGGCACGTGGTGCAAGACACAAAATGTTGTTGATAGTCTAGGACACGAGACTTGCAAATGGTAGTTTGTTCTAGCATTCGGTGTCTTTCAAAGTTTATTATAAATTAAACTAGTATGTGTGTTGGAACCGCAACGTGGCAAACACATGGTGCGATATATATCTGAAAAACAGCCAATGGCTTAGGACATGAGAATCACGAATAATAGTGTGTTCTATCATGGTTGTAAAAAATGTCAGTAACATGGAGCTTTTGTTGCGATTAATACTTTTTCTCATGGTAGGTGATCTAGGAATCAGGTCACTTTTGTAGGCGTGGAGATCATATCTAAGATCTTGTACGTTCTTTCTCAAGTCTAGCTCCCTCCTCGCCAAGTTCTTCCTTGCCATTTCCTTGAAATAATTCTTCCTTATCATTGCCCCCGCCACTACCAAATTCCCACTGAACTCATGAAGAGATTGAAACGCCCGGCTAGGCACCTCCGCGCCTGCTCCATAGAGCCCTAATACCCCTCTAAATCCACTTTGATGCTCGTGCATGTGCATGTTCGAGTGTGTGTTGGCGGGAGCTGACGGTTTTGGTTGGTCCCAAATTTGAAAAATAAATTTGCAATTGACGTGTGTATCGCAGGTTCATGTGCATGCGTCGTCTAATAAGCATAGTACATAGGTAGATTTGACATACCATGATACCAAACTCAATGTCTATACAGATGATTCACACATGGCACATAGCCAAGGATGGGCACACGGACCGACTGACCGACGTCTGACCTGATTAATTCTAACTAGCAATTTCCTCTACGCCTCAATTAAGATTTGAGATATATTGTACGTACACTACATTCTACCGCCTCAATTAATAAATCTATCCATTAATTATATGATTCAGATCGACATGGTACAGAGAAGGATGGACAGACCAAACACCACACGAAATTGAGCTAACCGTCTAATGCAAATGCTGGGCTGGGCATATGCGAAGCCATTCCGCTCCAAGAAATTAGAGACAGAAAAAGAAAAGACAAACATGCATGTTTATCTTCGCCACGAGTCGCATTACGATGGATCGACACGCTTTAGTACTTTTTTTCTTTTCTGTTGTACTCGTTGTTTACTCATTTGTGAGATACTCTCTCCGTCCCTTAAAAAATATGTAATTCTCGTTTTCCGAGCAATTAACCGATTTCAACTTTAACTAAATTTGTAAAAGATTACTAACACTTATAATACATATTTGATATCAATAGATTCGTGACATAATATATTTTCATAATAATTTTTGTTTGAGACATAAATGTTAATATTAATCACTATAAGCTTGGTCAAACTTTAGTCAAACTTGACTGACACGATTTCCCCATACTTGCATGTTTTTTTTGAGACAGAGGGAGTATATAGTAGGCCGACCGCCACGAAGATGTCTCTAATGCATGGATCTGGCACCGGTGTAACCTACACGCCACGCAGTTAGTTGCCTCTCCAAACATAGCGTGTGCATATATGCGACACCATGCTTGGAACACATGTACGGAGTGCTTGGGGATGATGGGATAGGGTACCCATGTTATACGGCATGTGTGTTTGGAAGAATTTCCAACGCAGATGAGTCTTATTGTCGGAAAAAAAACGCTGATGAGTTATCTGCCTCCGTGAGAATCGATCGGGAGAGAAAAAAAAATGACGTCTAGGCGCTCTAGTAACGCTGTTTCCCTGTTAAATCGTTCAAGTTAGGAGGAGATTGTGACCTATGCATTGTCTAGCTAGACTCTAGAGGCTGAGAATAATAATACGTGTGCCAAGCAATATCTTGTCTATTCTAACTACACGCGGACATGTTTCCATGGAAGCACATGCACTTCGTTGTTAGGGTGGCGAGCCGATTACAGATCAGTTCTCCAGCTCTGTAGGACTCTGCATGTATTGCTATAGGTACATACAAGTAGTGCATATATATTAGCATAATGTGAGGCAGCTAGACTTTGTGCAGCTATGTGACGTGATTCACCATGCACCAGATGGGTGAGACGGGCAACCGATCAGTTGCAGGAGAGCGTCATCTGGGCCATGAAGAGGTTGATGACGTCCAGGTAGAGGGAGATGGCGGCGACGACGTACTCGTTGTAGGTGTGGCGCTTGAGCAGCATGTTGGTGTCGTAGACGATGAAGCCCGAGAACACCAAGGTTGCCAGGAACCCGTAGATGGTCATGGCAACCCTTCCCAGCGGGAAGAAGATCTGCAGTGGACCATAACATTTGACCGTTAGCCAGATATGTATACATGTGACATGGGAGTGTGCGGTGCAGATCTATCGAGAGAAAGAGGAAGGAAGACGTGCAAGACGTGCAGCAAGCGAACCTGGATGGTGATGTAGACCAGGAGAACGAGGAGGCAGGTGAAGAGGAAAGGGCCGGTGAAGGTGAAGTCATAGCCCCTCTTGACGGCCCAGAAGGTGAAGAGAGTCAGCCCCACAACTGAAGCAGCTGTCAGGATAGTGGCTTGCAGAACCACTGTGCCTGTTCAAATAACACCAGCAATTTTAATATTTCGTTACATAGCAGAATGAAGAAATACGAGATGTAAATCGCTAATTGTAACCCAACTGAAATGCATGGAAACACAACACATGCAGAGTGACAAGTATAGAAAACAGTTGATTAGCTCATCCACATGCTGCCACAAGAAATAAAACAAGCAATGCTAATCAGCTGAGGACATGTACCACCAAAAACAATCACTCTGTCTATAACAAACAACAGTAAGTCTAAGTGGCAGTTGCAAACATTGTAGCAGTGTAGTAGTTCATTAGCAACCACAAGATTATGTAAAGGCGTTAATTGTAAGCAAAATTGAAAGAGTGACAGGTACATACAAGTGTTAAACAGTAGAAGAAAGCAGTGCTCATCCACAAGCTGCCACAAGAAAAAACAAGCGATGCTAATCGGCTGAGCAAATGTACCACTAAAAACAACTACTCTGTATATAACAAACAACAGTGACTCTAAGTGGCAGTTGCAAACATTGTAGAAACTGTTCACAAATAAATCAGAAAACCATTTGCAAAGACATAAAGAGGCCGCTAATGCAGGGATTGTGCATTTTTATGGCGTGGTGACACAGGATCCACTAACAAAAGTTATGACACCAAGCACCCCTACACAGCATCCTCAAAACAGGGGAAATTCTAATCGAAGCTTCCACAGGCCATGACATGAAAGCCATATACTACTGATTTCTCACAGGGAACAGTAATTATAAGAATCTCAAACATAATAAGTTTTCCCCAGAACAGTGGAGGATTACAGATCCATGACAATTCACCCCACGAGAGCTGTACACATCTCTACTAGTAAAGACCAGATCGGTATTAAGCAGATGATAACTCATATCGGTCCCAAAAACCAACCACCAGAATGATTTCCCACACGCTGCACTCCAATTTCATCCATCCACATCTCAACAGGAAAGGAAACAACCACAGCTGGAGAGGGAGGTGAGGAGGAATTGTTGGACCATACCGAGAGTGGTGGAGGCGGAGACGGCAATGCTAAGGCTGCAGCAGAGCGTGAAGAGCGCGAGCAGGACGAGGTTCCTGGGGTGCTTCTCCCTGTACTTGAGCATGGGGAACATGACTGCACAAACAAACGAACCAACCAAACGAAACCGCAATTGGTGATCCAAAATAAACCTCGAAGCGATCCAATCGAAAAACCTAGAAGCGAATTGAAGCAGGGAGAGCGGACGCACCAATGAGCGGGGACACGAGGATGACGATGAACGTGGGCCAGACGGCGGCGGGAGGTCCCTCCACGAAGAAGCGCGGGATCGGGCGGACGAGACACGCCGTGGCCGCGACCGCCGCGGTGAGCGCGAACTGGAGCGACAGGATCCCGTACACCTTCCGCACGAAAGCCCAGCGCAGGCGGGGGATCCTCCTCCTCCGCCACCTTCTTCGCCGCGGGGGCCTTCGGCTTCTGCCCTTGGCCTTCTCCACCGCCGCCGTCGCCGCCGCCACTGCCAACGCCGCCGCCGGGCCTTCCGCACGGGCCGCCGCGTGGACCTTCTTCTGGTCCTCCTCCGCCTTCGCCGCCGCCACCGCAGCGACCGCCGCAGACACCGCCGCCGCCAGCTTCTCCTCCGCCTCTGCCACAGGGGCCGCCACCGCCGCAGGAGCCGCGGGCACGGCCGCCTCCAGGTCGTGGGTCGCCGGGTCCACCTTCATTGCGCCGATCGCCTCCCTCGCTGCTCGCTAGGGTTTGGTGGTGCGCGGTGGGGGTTTTCGGGGAGGCAGGGGACTGGTGGTGGCGGTGGGCAGTGGACTGGGTGGAGCGAAGGCTGCGAGAGGCAGAGCAAGCCAAGCCGGTGGTGGGGAAAGGGAGCGGCGCTATAAAGCCCTCGCCCGTGTGACCGACACGTGGGCCCGGAGCAGCGGACCCCGCGTGGCAGTGAGCGTCGCCCCCTCTCCATCCCTCCGCAGGGGTTTCCAGTTGCCGCGGCGGAGGAGCGGGGCCCGCGACCCCGTGCTCGCGCGCGACGCGTGTCGAGGGGTTTGCGGTGGGACTCCGATCACGAGCCCGTCGCGGCGTTGCGGGTCTCCGGAGACTTGGTGGGGCCACGCGCTGACCTGGGACCCACTGTCAGCGTGACGATACGTGAAACCGTCGAGTGATCCGTGGTAGTTGTAGGCAGGCAGTGGACTGTGCTGATTCGATGCGGGCAGGCAGGTGGCCCACAGTGGTGATATCCGGGGCCGCGTGTCAGTGACGTTGGAAAGGAAAAGTTGGGGATCTGGGGCCCACGTAGCACATGCTTGTGTGATCCACCGGTTGGTTCAGTTGCATTGCGTCGCACCGCACTAGGAAAGTGTACGAGCATGACAACGAAAAAGCTTGTGTGATCGAGCAGGTATGGATTGGTCAAATCACCGTTGATTCCCCCCAAAACTTGTGTGAGCGTGACGAAAAGTATATATACGAGCATGAAGAAATTCAACTCAGAAAATACTTTGTTCATGGCTCTGTTCTAACTACAAAGCACATGCAGTTTGTTGTGTACTAGAGTATACAGTACGTGTGAGTGTGTTGCGGGCCCACACAGCACATGAGACGATTGTACGTATGGAGTATGGACGGACATGGATACATGCATGGACAATGTATGTTGGACAAGTAGAGACGAGGTTGTGACCATGGTCCACTATAGTATAGCTTTATTACAAATTTAAACTAGTCCATATAGCTTTAGAAATTTAACTAGTCTGCATATTTGGAACCACGGTACAGTGCACTGTAGTGCATGCACGCAGTGCCCAAAATGTGGGGGCGATAGTCGATGACACAAGAGAAAATCACAAATGATAGCGTGTTCTTGCGGTCGGTGTCTAGCATAGAGCTTTATTATAAATTAAACTAGTCCGTGTTTGTAACCATAGCGTGACGGGCATGCGGTGGGATACACAAAACGTGTTTAATGTCCCGAGGCATGAGAATCACGAATGATATTGTGTTGGTGGCATATAGCATAGCTTTTATTACATATTAAACTATGTTGGAACTTCGACGTAGTGGGCACGTGGTGTGATACACAAAACATTGTTGATAGTCTAGGACACAAGAATCATGAACGGTAGTTTGTTCTTGCATTCGGTGTCTAGCGTAGTTTATTATAAATTAAACTAGCCTATATGTGTCGGAACCGCGGCATGGTGAACACGTGGTGTGATATCCAAAACACAGCCAGTAGCCTAGGACACGAGAATAACGAATAATAGTGTGTTTTATTGCGGCTATGAAAAATGTCAGTAACATGGAGCTTTTGCTGCAATTGTTACTTTTCTCATGGTTGGCGATCTAGGAATCCAGTCACTTTTGTAGGCATGGAGATCATATCTTAGGATCTCGTACGTTCTTTCTCAAGTCTAGCTCCTCCTCGCCAAATTATTTCTTATCATTTTTATAAAGTAATTCTTCCTTATCATTGCCAACCTCTACTATACCAAATTCCCACTGAGAACTCATGAAGATTGAAAGCGCCTAGCTAGCTAGGCATCTCCACGCCCTAATACCCCTCCAAATCCACTTTGATGCTCGTGCATGTGCATGTTCGATGATTGTGTGTTGGCGGGGAGGGTTTTGGGTGGTCGCACATCCGAAAAATAAATTTGCACTTGACGTGTGTATCACTAAATCTTATTAACCAGCAGTTTCGATCATGTGCGTCGTCTAATAAGCAATAGTAGATAGGTAGATTTGACATACCAAACCTATAGTTAGATTTGATATTGATATATACATTCTAGCTAGCAACTCAATGTCTATAAAGATGATTCAAACATGGCACGTACCGAAGGATGGGCACGTTTAACTAGATTCTAACTAGAAATTTCGTCTACAACGCCGATAAACATACAGTAGTTAGACTTGATACCTAACCCATCTGCAGTTAAGATTTGAGATATATTGATACGTAGGACTACATTCTGCCGGCCGGCTCAATAAATCTATCCATGAATTATATGATTCAGATCGACATGGTACAGAAAAGGATGAGCACACCGCAAGAAATTAAGCTAACCCTCTAATGCAAATGCTGGGCATGTGCGAAGCCATTCCACTCCAAGAAATTAGGGACAGAAAAAAAAAAGACGACGAACATGCATGTCATCTTCGCCACGCGTCGCATTAGGGTGGATCGACACGCTTTACTACTTTTTTTTTCTGCTGTACGCGTTGTTTACTTATATTTGTGATAGATATATATAGTAGGCTGTGTCCACGACCATGAAGATGTCTCTGATGCATCGATCAGGCGTCGGTGTAACCTACACGCCACACATACACACACAGTTAGCTGCCTCTCCAAACACTACTACAAAAGGCCACTAAGAGGGTGCCTGCGTTTTTGATTAGGGGCGGCTCATACTTTGAGCCGCCCCTAATGTATGCGAAAATCCCTCGGCTGGAGACAAACCGCCCCCTAATGAGGACACATTAGGGGGCGGCTCGCCCGCCCCTAATTATTATTAGGGGCGGGTGGTGATGCCGCCCTACGGGTGGGGTGTCGAATTTTTAAAATGGGGCACTAAAAATTAAAATTTTATAAACGACCTCGGACGGAAAAACTTCCTAAATATGAAATATAGATCTCAAAAAGTTATGAAACTTTGTAGTTGACCACTTTTTAGTTCGAAATCATTTAGTCATGCAAAAGCGTGTGTTCAAATGTCTCAAATTTGAAATTCAAATTTAAAGAACGATCTCGGACGGAAAAACTTCCTAAATATGAAATGTAGATCTCGAAAAGTTATGAAATTTTGTAGTTGACCACTTTTTAGTTCAAAATCATCTAGTCATGCAAAAGTGTGTTCAAATGTCTCAAATTTGAAATTCAAATTTCATAAACGACCTCGGACGGAAAAAACTTCCTAAATATGAAATGTAGATCTCGAAAAGTTATGAAACTTTGTAGTTGAGCACTTTTTAGTTCGAAATCATCTAGTAATGCAAAAGCTGTGTTCAAATGTCTCAAATTTGAAATTCAAATTTAAATAAAGCGACCTCGGACGGAAAAACTTCCTAAATATCAAATGTAGATCTCGAAAAGTTATGAAACTTTGTAGTTGACCACTTTTAGTTTGAACCGTTTAGGGCCTCAAATAGTCAATTTACACTTGGATTTGTATAATATATGAGGGACGCGGAATGAGATATAGACACATACAAGTGTGTAGCGTAGTGGGAGGGAAGGGTCGCGTGTGAGCTCGAGGTCGCGGGTTCGAATCTTGGCGGCCGCAACATTTGCAAAAAGTCTGAAAAAATCACCATGTGTAGGGGATGTGGGTGGCTGGGCGGTAGGGTCTTACCCTAATTAAAAAAATCTTCTTACCTAATTAAAAAAATCTTTTGTTATTTTTTTTTGAATTTTGAAAATACGAAATCTGGGATTCATATTAGGGGGCTCAAACAGGGAACCCTGTTTGAGCCGCCCCTAATGTGGAAGCACATTAGGGGTGTTTTATTAGGGGCGGCTGGAGGAGCCACCCCTAATGTGCATCTTTAGCCGCCCCTAATGTGCCTGTTTTGTAGCAGTGAAAGAGAGCGTGTGCATGCGACACCATGCTTGGAACACATGTACCGGGAGTGCCGACATTTCATTCACACACACAACTACTGCAGCATAGCTACATGCTTCCATGGAAACATGCATGTACGCTACACGCGCTGTGCACCGATGGATCCGCTTTCCTCGTTGCGCTTCTTTGCTGGAGGCGCTTCATCGTCGTCGTCGCAGCCGCTGCCGTTGTAGTCGCACGAAAGTATTCGAGCATGATGACGAAAAAGCTTGTGTGATGGATTGGTCAAATCACACAAATTGGCATATGGACAATGTATGTTGGACAAGTAGAGACGAGGTTGTGACCATGGTCCACTATAGCATAGCTTTATTACAAATTTAAACTAGTCCATATAGCTTTATTAGAAATTTAACTAGTCCGCATATTTGGAACCACGGTACAGTGCATGTAGTACATGTGTAGTGCCCAAAAGGCGGGGGCGATAGCCGACTACACAAGAGAATCACAAATGATAGTGTGTTCTTCTCGCCGTCGGTGTCTAGCATATAGCTTTATTATAAATTAAACTAGTCCATCTTTTTTGCAACCATAGCGTGACGGGCACGCGGTGGGATACACAAAACATGTTTGATGGTCCGAGACATGAGAATCGCGGATGATAATGTGTTTGTTGCATGTAGCATAGCTTTTATTACATATTGAACTAGTCCATGCCTTGGAACTACGACGTAGCAGTCACGTGGTGCGATACACAAAACGTTGTTGATAGTCTAGGACACGAGAGTTACGAATGGTAGTTTGTTCTCTTATTCGGGGTCCAGCATATTTTATTATACATTAAACTAGTCTGTGTGTTGGAACCGCGACATGGTGAACACGTGGTGCGATATCCAAAACAAAGCCAATAGCCTAGGACACAAGAATCACGAATAATAGTGTGTTCTATCGCGGTTGTTGTCAGTAACATGAGAGCTTTTGCTGCGATTGTTACTTTTTTTTCTTGCACGACCACACCGATGGTGTGTTTTTCATTAAGAAGAAAAGAGTTTTGTTACAACAACCGGCCACGGTAACAATAGTTACCCAACCCCAACACACACACACCAACACTGAATGCGAAATCGATTACATTGCTAACAGTTTTGCTACAGAGGTAAGCACAGTAGGTACTGAAGCGCAAGTAGAGCAGCCAGGTGTTTTAAACCTGTTGAGCACCAAGCCTGGCCCTCTTCCTGGATTTTGACAACAAGTTGTGCGGCCGTCGTCGTAACTCCATCGAAAGTCCTCCCATTCCTTTCTTTCCAAATTGATTGTTACTTTTCTCGTGGTTGGCGATCTAGGAATCGGTCACTTTTGTAGGCGTGGATCATATCTAGGATCTTGTACGTTCTTTCCCAAAGTCTAGCTCCCTCCTCGCCAAGTTATTCCTTATCATTTTTTTGAAGTAATTATTCTTGATCATTGCCCCCGCCACTACCAAGTTCCCATTGAACTCATGAAGATTGAAATGCCTAGCTAGGCACCTCCATGCCCTGCTCCATAGGGGAGCATCTCCAAGAGCTTTGGCAAAAATAGTTTGACAATTTCCTATTTGCCAAAATGAAATGTAAATGTCAAATAAAAAAAAGTTGATCTCCAACAGTTTGGCATAATTCACTTGCCAAACTCAGATCTAATTTATATCAGGAACCCTAGAAGAGAAACAAAATTATGTTTATGTCCTTCCACCTCTTGAAAACTTACCTCGGGAACCCTGAAGCAGAAATAAAATTATGTTTATGCCCTTCCACCTCTTCTAATACGTACGGATGTGCCGTAAATGCCAAACGTCATAGCGCGCGCATAAATGCGCGCAAACGGCCTGATTTGCCAACACTCACTAAATTGTCAACTCCAAATGCTAAACTGTTGGAGAGAATTTTTGGAGCTTTTTGGTAAAATTTGAGAATGACAAACACAAATGGCAAACTGTTGGAATTGCTCCCTCCAAATCCACTTTGATGCTCGTGCATGTGCATGTGTTGGCGGGGAGGGTTTTGGTTGGTCGCACATCCGAAAAATAAATTTGCGCTTGACGTGACTAGAGATTTTATTAACCAGCAGTTTCATGTGCGTCGTCTAATAAGCAATAGTACATAGGTAGATTTGACATACCAAACCTATCTTCTATACTTAGATTTGATATTGATTCAAACATGGCCGGCATGTACCGAAGGATGGGCACACCGACCGATCACTGACCGACGTTTTGACTAGATCCTAACTAGCAATTTCGTCTAGGCCTAAACAATAGTGTTAGACTTGATACCTAACCCATTTATAGTACACTAGCTACATTCTACCGCCTCAATTAATAAATCTATCCATTAATTAGATGATTCAGATCGACATGGTAGAAGGGATGGCCACACCAAACACCACACGAAATTGAGCTAATGCAAATACTGGGCATGTGCGAAGCCATTCCACTCCAAGAAATTGGAGACAGAAGAAGCAATGACGAACATGCATGTTTATAATCTTCGCCACGCGTCGCATTAGGATGGATCGACACGCTTTACTACTTTTTCCCCTTGCTGTACGCGTTTGTTTACTTATTTGTGATAGATACAGATTTATAGTAGGACGGGTCCACGACCACGAAGATGTCACAGATGCATCGATCGTGCGTCGTGTGACCTACATGCCACACACACAGGATCCACTTTCCTTGTTGCGCTTCATTGTTGTAGGCGCTTCATCATCATCGTCGCCACACCCGCCGTTGTAGTCGTCGCCGTGGTTGTCCGAGACGTAGGCGCCGGAGAACATCAAGGTGGTCAGGAACCCACAGCTGGCTATGCCCACCGGGAAGGGTATCTGCAGTGGGAGAAACATGTGATATTAATATGGAGAGCACAGATCTACGTACCCCTGATTGAGAGAAATTAAGAGGAAGACAGGGCGGCGAACCATGACGATGGCGTACGCAAACGGCTCGATGAGGCAGAGGAACAGCCCGGCGAATATGTCGGTGAAGTCGTAGTCGCAGCCCCTCTTGGCGGCCCATATGGCGAAGAGAGTGACCCCCAGAACAGTGAGGATGGTAACTTGCAGAACCGCTATGTCTGTTCACACACACGAGCATTGTAGTATATATATATTTCATTTGCTACAAGGATTAAGAAACTCAAGATTCTGTCAAGCACTAATCGGGGGGCAGAAATATATGAAATTCACTAGTAGCTTGAAAGTAAAAACAGTTATGATATTTCTTTGTATCTAGAGCATGAAAGGATGTTCGGTTCATTTCAGCTCTATGAACACTAAACACAACGAAGATATGCACAAGTGATTTCACAAAAGGACCAGGCATGAAAGCTCATAAGTAAGCAACGTTTAATTTATATCGAGTAGTATCTAGAATTAATCATGAGGCCTATTTGTTGTAAAAAAATAAACTACAGGGGCGATACCAAAAAATGCACTAACACTGGCTACCACAAAGAATTGGTAGGTCAGAAAATGACAGATTTTGGCTGGTCTGAAATGCATGGAAACACATGCAGATTGACAAGTAAAAACAAGTCTTAAACAGTAAATAGCAGCAGTTGGCTCATCAACATGGTGCCACAAGAAATGCTAATTAATCGGCTGAAAACAGGACATGTAAAACTAAACATACTGACTGTATCTATATAAAAGTAAGTGGCATCTGCAAACATTGCAGAAACTGTTCATAAACCAGCAGAATTCATGGTTCCAGAGATCGAGAACGATGACATGAGGGAAAGGGAGATGAGCTGATGAGGAATCGTCTGTACTGTACTTACCAACGGTGGTGAGCCCGTCGCACACAGGGACGGTGATACTGAAGCTGCAGCAGAGCGTGAACAGCGCCAGCAGGACAAGGTTCCTGGGTCGCTTCTCGCTGCCATCGAGCCCGGGGAACATGGCTGCACAAACTAATTAACCCAAGAAACAAACAAAGCAGCGGTTATGATCGAACCAAACCCTAGGAAAAGGAAGGAAGGAGCTAGGAGAAGAAGCGACTCTGCTGTGCGCGCGCACCGATGAGCGGGGACACGAGGATGACGATGAACACTGGCCAGACGACAGCGGCGGGTCCGTCGGCGAAGAAGCGCGGAATGGGGCGGAGGACGAAGGCGGTGGCTGCGACGGCCGCCGTCAGCACGAACTGAAGGCAGAGGATCCCGTAAATGTTCCGCACGAAGGCACAGCGGAGTCGCGGATCCACCTTCGCCGCGGGGGCTGCTGCGCCTCCACCGCCGCGGAACCAGCCTCCAGGTCGCAGGCAGCCGGGGCAGTCTCCATTTGCGCTGGGTCGCCGGTGGCCGGTCGCTGATCGCCTGTCTCGCTTGCTCGCTCGCTAGCTGGCAAGGGTTGGTGCGCTTTGGGGTTTTCGGGAAGTGGGAGTGGAGGTGAGCGAGACTGGGAGCTGCGATATAGGAAGAGGAAGCCGGTGGGGGAGATGAGGCAGCCGCGTCTCACCGACGCGTGGGCCCGTGGCCGCAGACCGGCGTCGAGGTGACGCGTGTCGACCGCCTCCCTGTCACGAGCGCGACGCGTTGCGAAGACTGGTGGGGTCCTATCGGGGCCGCATGTCAGTGGCGGCGAGAAGGGAAAGTTGGCAGCTCTAGGCGCCACGCAGCACATGCTTGGCCGGCTGCCTCCATTGCGTTGCGAACCACCGATATGATTGGACGAACGATCGAATTGAATACAGAAAAATACAAACCCAAGTTTGTTTGCTTTATTATTCCTTTGTTTTGGTGCTTGGGGATGGGATGGGATAGGATACCCATGTCACGCTGCGTGTTACAACGACCAAGAATTCTCCAATTGTTAGTATGTTCTTGCGGTCGGTTAGGGTTCTAAGTTTATTGGAAATTAAGCTAGTCTGCTTTGGAACCGTGGCATGGTGGCCACACGGGGGGATACCTAAAACGCGACCGATAGCCTGGGACACGAGAATCACAACAGGTAGAGTGATGGTGTACTCTCGTGGTCATTGTCTATCTCGGGGTTGGAAAAATTGTCGGTATCATGCTGGAGTTTTTACTGCGATTGTTACTTTTTCTCATGGTTGGCGATCTAGGAATACATGACTTGTAGAGATGGAGCTCTAGGATCTCCTTCCCCAAGTCTTCCTAGTTCCCTCGTTGTGCCAAGTTCTTCCTTATCATTGCACTTGCCACAACCAAATTCCCACTGAACTGACGAAGATTGAATCGCCTAGCTAGGCACCTCCGCCTGCTCCATATATAGGGCACTAAGAGCATGTCCACTAGAGGCCCTCAAATTAGGGTCTTAAAATTCTATTTTTGGGATGGGCTAAAAAAATAGGGGCTTAAATTGAGGCCCAACTCCAGTGGAAAAAACCGATCAAGCCCCTATCTCCCGCGGGGACCCGGATGTCGTGAAAAAAAAAAAAATACCCCATCCTCATGCCGCCCGCCGCGCCTCCTCCGGCGGCGGCCCGGCCGCCTTGCCGCCCGCCCGCTCTAGCTCGCCCGTGTCCACCCCCAACGCCGCCCCACACTACTACACAAATTGAACTTGCATGGTGTTTGCAAAACATTTTCCGTGGGCGGGCATTTAAAAAAACCGTCACGGTAAATCCTTTTATTAACCGTGGCGGTTATTTTTTATTTACCGTGATGGTCATAAAAACCGCCATGATAAATTAATTAACCGTGGCGGTTTTTTTTAAAAAAACCGCCACCGTAAATGAGATGACCCATCCGACCCGGCCCAAACCAGTCCACTAACACCTCAAGCATATATAAGCAACACTCTCACTCAAACCCTAACCTAGCTCTCCCTCACACCTGACTCTCTCGCGCCCCACTCCTTCCTCCCTCCCACACCGGACTTCTCTCGATCCCTCCTCCCCAACTCCGCCGCCCGGCCCTCCCTCCCACACTCCGCCGCCCGGCCCTCCCTCCCCCAACTCCGCCGCCATTCTGAGGGCGTTCGGGGGCGGATCCCAACGGATCCAGTGCCGGATGGCTCGGG